>CM076397.1:11397341-11567341 GCA_038363315.1 Mugilogobius chulae | reverse complement strand
TCTGTTCAAAAGTTATTGATCATTAATTCACATTAAAAATATTGTTTTACAATATCATTAGAATCTTGACAAAAATGCATTTCTTTTTTATTTCCAGTCGCCTTTTTCTTGTAATTTAACGTCTCCTGAATCAGAAAATGTAAAACATTCTTGAATTAAAATGAAATCAAACATCAAAAAATCAAACCAAAGACAAGACACATTTATCATCGTCTCCCATTGACATAACATTGTGACAACCAACCCAGACTTGGGGTTGGTTGTCACAGGTGAACAATTAACATTAAATGATCAATAACTTTTGATCAGAATAAGACAGAGAACAGCAGCTGGATTCATTAGTTACACAAGACTTTGAGCTTTTCTCTGTTGTTAAAATGGTTCATGTGAGATTTGCTGTTTTTGCGCAAATCAAATCAAAGTAAAAAATGTGACAACCAACCCCGCTCTCCCCTACTAGAATAAAAATTTACATATTTCATGCTTGTTCCACTGGCAATCAAAATGTGCTCAAAATATGTGTAACATTACTATCCCAGGCACAAATTCTTATTTTATCTAATTGAATATGTGTTTAATTATCTGAAAAATTCCTTTTTCTCAAATTTTCCTCTTTTGTGAAGCACTTTGAAATCATTCATCAAATTCATATAAAAGTGCCTTTATAAAATATACAGCATTACTTATTTAATTCTACTGCACGACATACTCGATATTCAGTTTTTGCATATCTCCAAAACAACATTCACGATATTATCTAAAATTCGATATATTGTACAGCTCTTGCCGTGACTCAAAAAAGGTTGGGAAAGACTGTTGTATGCGTTATGAGTGTTTGTAAATTTGCGTGTGTGTGTTTGAATTTGTGAATTCTGACATCTTTGCGTTGCTGTTGCTTTGTTGTTCTCAGCTGTGTAGAACACGTCTGCGCAGTGACCAGCACTCACGTCATTGATATAAATAACAACATGCACACCATCCCTGACCGATGTAACTACAAACTGTTGGACGACGGAACGTGGACCATAACTGCAGCTTTCAGAGACCGAAGACGCCAAGACATGGGCCTGTTGGACCACGTGGTGATTAAGAAAAATACGGACCGCTTCACATACGAGCTGTTTCGGGGCCAGATGAAGGTGAGAACCATGTGGACACAAGCAGAGGTGGCAAGAGGAGGCAGAAGTCAGATACATACAGAAATCAGATGCATAAAATACCAATACAGGCCTACTATATATAATAAATAAATACATGAAGTAGTCCATAAAACATCCAGGACTCAAATATTTACTAACAAAATAAGATTAGATCTATTTTAGATCTATTGGACTATTTTTCAGCCGACATTTCAAGACAATAAAAGTACAAATGGAAATAAAAGGAAGATATTTCTTTACTTTATTGAGCAGGTGCAATTGATTTAAAAAAGCTGCTCTGGCCGCCTGTCTCATTTGCTGGTCCAATTTCAAAATACTGAGGTTATCAATTACCAAGTCTTCCTTACATTTTCCTCTTTAAAGCGTAAAATTGAGAAACTCCCTGATGCGTCTCAATCTAAGACTTAAGGCCAATTCATACTTCAGCCGACGTCCGAACTTTTTTCAGCCCGCTCAGGCTAGCCGAACAAAATGACGTCATTTTGTTCGGCTAGCCTCTGTTCGGCATTCGTGCGGGTTGTTCGTGTCACATCAGCTGAGCAGAACTTTCTTCGGCTGAGCTGTGCGGCAGCTCGGCTCTGATTGGCTAGTTTTTCCCAAAGTGGGCGGGATTTCTCATAGAATTCACTGCTGAATCTTTTGACAGGACGGTGCTGCCCTGGCCGCAGCAGAGCACACCGCTCCTCTCCCCCGGTCAGCGTAAAGTACGGCTGTCAGCTTGATAACGTCCCACCGTTTGTCTGTTTATTTGTCCCGCATTTCAGGCAGAGCCTGTTGTTAATAGAAACATTGAATAATCAACAAAATAACGAGCTACTGACGAGGTCAAAACTCCTCCGCAGCAGCACGGGCAGGACTCGGGGTCCTGCTTCACGCAGCAGGTTAAACACAGCGGAGGATGGACAGACAGACCCGATAGAGCGAGTGTTTCATCTGGTCTATACAGCGTGTGTGCGTTGGGCCAGCGCGTGTGTACCTGCACGCAGAAAATACAAAGAATCTTCCTTATACGAGTTAACGGAGTTGTCTGTCTGTCAAAATCGACATAGCAACGGTTGCTAGGGCTCACGGGGCGGGTCTAGCGGACTTCGGCTGCAGCGCGTCTGCTGAAGTATGAATATCAGAGCCGAAACGAACTTTCTTCTTGTTCGTACAGCCAGAGCGGGCCGAACAAACTTCTTACTTCTTATGAAGTATGAATAGGCCTTTACTGTACTCTAGGAACTCATGTAATGTCATGGAATTGGGCAAATTTGTATTATATTAACAAGATCAGTTGCACATTTAGTAAAATTACAAAAACATGGACCACATTGTGATTTATTCTCATTATAATTCATGAAAGGCTATTATTTAACAGCATTGCTTTAAAGTGTCCATGACAGGTTGAACTACTCATTTCACACAGACGTAGTTAAGATCAATATATTTAAGATTTTACGAAACATTTTTCAAATTTTATTCCAGTTTGGCCATTATTTAGCATCAAAAATGTACTTCCTGTTCATCAATGATGACATCACGCTAGGTAGTCGCCTAACGACCATTTAATAAATTGGGCCAAAACTCTTCAAATGTCACTTTTTTTTTTTAAATTGAGCTATAAAATATACTAGAACTCACTTTTTGTTAAATGTGTGTTTACAGAGCCATAAAAAACATTTTCATGTGAGAAAATGTTAAATATCTTTGTCTCCCTAGTGTGATGTCATCAGTTTCGAACTCTGCTCTACTTGCTGGTATTTTCAAAATATTTTCACATTTTTCTCCACAAACTTGTTATTGATTAACGTAAAACTATAATTTATAATTACAACAGGTATTAATCTACCAAACTAAATAAAAAGTTGTAAAATGTTCAAACCTGTCATTTAATATTGTTGGCCTTAAAGGGCACATATTATACATTTTTTTTTTTTAATCCTTTTCTGAAATGGCATTTTTATCAAAAACACAGCTGAAGTTTTGTCTCTGAGATATCTTTCTAAAACACTATTCTAAATATCCTTGATCTGTGATGTCAGAGGTAGATCTCTAAGATCTTCTGTAATGTTTTTAACTCCATAAATCCACTCGATTGAGTGTTTTTGCAGCATATCAGGCAAGATAAATTTGATTGTTTACACTGTGGGAAACACATGACTATCATGTGTTCTTTATTACACTTTTATTATTTCTGGTGCCTGGGATTCCAAAGTTGAGGTGCTCAGAAGCATGTTTGAAGGACAGAAATAATCTTTTTAGCCATTATGCAGATGACATCACAGCATTCTAAATGTCAGCAGTCAGTGGTAAAAATGAATGAAAGTCAATTGAGAAAAAACAACTTGTTTCCCGTAAGAATTAAAACCCAGATAGATATGTATGTTTGAGTTCTTCCACATTACACTTCCTTGATTCATTGCAAATATTCGTGAAAAAGTGGAATGCTAATGAGTTGATTGGGTGTGCAGGCTACTTTATTTGTACTTAAACAATCACAGCAATGAATCGTAATCATGCAAATAAGTAAATTTATATCATGACAGAAATCATATGCAAACCAGGTTACGAAACACTACTAAAATAAGAAAATGTAGCAACAGACTGATAATAAATATGCTGTAAACGGTGACATGTAAAAAGAGAAAGTAATACTAACGATCCTGATGTGTGAAACTATGCTGAAACCTGCCTGTGTGGAATAGTTTTCTTCTATATCAGACAAAGGCTGAAGTAGTGTAAATACCTTTACATGTTTCGACGTTGGCTTCTGACGAAGACTGTAATTTACACTACTTTAGCCTTTGTCTGATATAGAAGAAAATAGTCTGTCTGTGTGGGACGATGATAAAGTCTGTCTGTGTAGGACGATGATAAAGTCTGTCTGTGTGGGACTATGATAAAGTCTGTCTGTGTGGGACTATGATAAAGTCTGTCTGTGTAGGACAATGATAAAGTCTGTCTGTGTGGGACTATGATAAAAAGTCTGTCTGTGTGGGACTATGATTAAGTCTGTCTGTGTGGGACGATGATAAAGTCTGTCTGTGTGGGACTATGATAAAGTCTGTCTGTGTGGGACGATGATAAAGTCTGTCTGTGTGGGACTATGATTAAGTCTGTCTGTGTGGGACGATGATAAAGTCTGTCCGTGTGGGACTAAGATAAAGTCTGTCTTTGTGGGATGATGATAAAGTCTGTCTGTGTTGGATGATGCTGAAGTTTTTCTGTGTGGGACAATGATAAAGTCTGTCTGTGTTGGATGATGCTTATGTTTTCTGTGTTACAGTATAACGGTGATGTGGTGGACATCAACAATTTTAACAGCTTCTCCAAAACGGCCTCAGCGATCCTGGCCGACTTCTTCTATTTTGACATGTCTTTTGACGGCGACTCCGCTGTGATCACCTTTGGAAGTTAGAACCAGCTGTATAATATGAGCTATAAGAATGACTAGAATGGTCGTTTCCATAGTATTCAATAGTGTTGAGATTCTGCAATGTCAGCTGTGATTGGCCAAAATGAATGAGGGTCAATGGAGACTAAATTAAATTTCTCCTGTAAGAGTCCAAACACGACCAAAACAGGAAAAAGCAGCTACAGACTAATAATAAATATAATAAACATCCACAACTACTGCTGAATATTGAGTTTGTATGGCATGTAAAAAGAGAAAATCAGGTAAACAGTGGCAGAAAAGCAGAAAAACTACAACAGCTCTTCTGTTTCTCTCACACATTGACACAGACTTCAGGATCACACAGAGAAACTTCTGATCTTTCTGTGATTAAATAAGAAGTTTATTTTAGTCTGTTTGATGATTGAAATATTATATAAATGTTTTTATCAAACAAGTTAGCTCAAATCTGCACTGTTGCAGTGACAACCGAAAAAACTTTGTATAAACTTTCTGCCCAACAAACCTAGGAGGAAAGAAAAGATTAAAAAAGCCAAGAAACACATTTTATGCTTTGTTCTCATGAGACTTTTGCATCAGTCTGAATGTTGAGGAGCAATTTTCAAATAAGAACCTCTAGAGCAGGGTGTCAAACTCAGGCCCGGGGGCCAAATTCAGCCCTCAAGAAGATATCATGTGGCCCCTGAGCATGAATTCAAATTATTATTAATAGTGGCCCTTTATATTGCTGAGATGTGACTATTAAATGAAATATCCACTGGAATGCAGCAAAAAGCAACAATCTGTCCAAAGTTTTCTTCCAATGAAATTATGTGCAATATAATGTAATGCAACATAATGTAATGTGATACAATACAAATCTGGATATACAGTAAATGTGTTATATTAGCTTTATACAGCCCTATTGCCATATTTGAATTTAACTCAGAGGGACCTGTATTTTAAAACTCTGCCTCTGATCGATTTGGCCCTACCACCATTTGAGTTTGACACCTGTGCTCTAGAGACTATGCACATATAGAGTGACAAAATTAAGAAGAAAGTTGACTTCTTTGCCAGTTATGGGCTGATTTTTGCCTGTGGAGATTTAGTTTTACACAGATGTGGTAAAACAGAAACTGACAATAGTTTTTTCTGTTGTCACGGCAACAGTTGGAGCAGAGCAGTTGGAGATTTAGAACATTTTACCTGCAGCACTAAAAATAATGTCCTCGTCAAACAGACTCAAAAACAGGGAGAAAAAGGTAATGAGTGTAACTGTGTGTCTTTCCAGATGTTTATCCGCTTTTCTGCTACTGTTTACCAGATTTTCTCTCTTTTTTTTAATGTCACATACATATTTATTATCCTGCAGAGTTGTGGTTAATTATATATTTTTTCAGGCTGTCCATTTTATTTCGCCCCGCCCTTTTTTCCTACCGTTCCACACAATACTCGAAAACCAACTTCCGGTCAGCGAAAAGACTTGCTGCAAAATCATATTTCAGGTAGGATAATTTTTCCAGAAATGCTGTGTTCATGTGCACCAACAAATAAGCAAGGCATAGTTTCTCTGGATCGCTTGAAAACGACGATTTAAGTGTTTAAATAATCATTTGCCAGTCGGATCGCCGCGATAGACCGCGGTTAGCCTGTAAGTACATTAGCCGCAAAGCTAATGTACGCTAACGCTGTAGCTGCGCTATCTCGTAGATTACTCTCATTTAGATAAACTGACAGTTAAAATAAACCCAGCGACTGAAATCTACAGGTCTTAAGCTTTCAAACAAGGTGCAGCATGTGTATATTCCCTGTGTGTGATCAATACATTTGATGTTTGTTTGTGGCTAATGTAACTTTGGCTAACCGCAGTCTTTCGCAGCGATCCGACCGGCAAATGATTATTTAAACACTTTAACGGTCGTTTTCAAGCGATCCAGAGAAAATATGCCTCGCTTATTTATTGGTGCACATGACCGTAGCGTATGTGGGAAAAAATAACCTACCTGAAATATTGTTTTGCCACAAGTTTTCTCAGCAGGTTACGTCAATGAAATGAACGAGGGAGGAGCTGACCGGAAGTGTGTTTCCGACTTCTGTGTTTAACGGTAGAAAAAGTGGGCGGGCGAAATAAGATGGATAGGTTTTCTTTTGTTTTTTTCCAAAGTTATTTTGTATTTTGAGCAAATACAGAAAAAATGTCTTTCTCACCATTTTTGCCACACACTGCTAACATTTAAAATCATGTGATGTTCTCTGCATAACCTCATTTTCCCAACCACTGACCCAGTAAAATGCAGCTATTACATGGTTAGAGCTGTTCAATGTATCACATTTTTAGATAACTTCATGAATATTGTTTTCAAGTATCCAAAACTTGAAATCAAATAGATTATTTTCCGAAATTAATGTTACAAAAAGAACCAATTAAAGTGATGGTGCAAACTTTCAACTATGGGTACACAATAGAGCTGGGCGTTATATCTAATTTTAGATAATACCGTGAATTTTAAAAATATGCAAAAATGGAATATCGAGTAAACCGTGCAGTGAAAACATGCTAGAAAAGAGCTCATTTATAAACAATAATGGAAGATTGCTGCACATTTGTGATTAATTTGACAAATATTTGTTTGATAATTAAATAAGCTAGAAACAATGACCATCTTAAATGAGAAAACAAGCGACTGTTTGCCTAAAATTATTAGTATTTAAATTTTTTTTTGATTGGTTTGAACTTGATTGCCAACAAACCTTCTCAAAACACAATAAACACTACGTCAATCAGTTAACTGTAATACATTTCTTCTATTCAGACATCTTTTGTGAGAGCCATCTTCGCAGCTAGCGGCCGAAACATGTCAAAAAGTTAAATACAACTCACTAAAAAGTTGTCTGAATAGAAGAAACCGATTACAGCGAATACTACTGAAGACAAGATGAACATCATAAGAGTAAATCAATGAATTTAAAATTATTTGAATATTTAAGGTTGTCGTTGAACTGACAGAATATCGTCCAAATATCGTTATCGAGATTCGCCAAAAAAATTATCAAGATGTTCATTTTTGTCAATATCGCTCAGCTCTAGTACAGAAGTAATATTTTGGCACTTTTGTTTGTGGTTCCATTTACAATTCCACTTACCTTTGGCCGCAGTGCTGTGAAAAGGGCCTGTTGTGTTTGATTGGAAGCTGTGGAATTGAGCTGAGTGGCGCAGAAGTAGCATTAGCGTTTTTTGTCTTGTGTTTTCAGGTAAGGATAATAAAAGAGGAATGTGTATTGACGGCCAGGCAGACGCAAACAGAAATACGAACAATCTTGCTGGGTAAGTTTACTCATTACTCTTTTAAACACATATAATTATTATTTACTTAATGGGGCCACTCACCCAGGAGAGCTTAGAGTGAAATTGAATATCCTATATAGCAAAATCACAATTTCCTTGGAGCCAGATCACGATTAAAATTGTATTTATCTTGTTGTAAGACAGAAAACTTGCATTTACAGTCATTTAAAGTGGACAGGTTGAACTACTCATTTCACAAAGACGTAGTTAAGATCAATATATTTAAAGTTTTACTCAACATTTTTCAAATTTTATTCCAGTTTGGCCATTTTTAGCATCAAAAATTTACTTCCTGTTCATCAATGATGACATCACGCTAGGTGGTTGCCTAGCGACCATTTAATAAACTCTTCAAATTTAATTTTTTTTTTACTTGAGTCATAAAAAATATACTTGAACTCACTTTTTTGTTAAATGTGTGTTTACAGGGCCATAAAATCAGTTTCTTGTGAGAAAATGTTAAATGTTTTTGTCTTCCTAGTGTGATGTCATCAGTTTAGAACTCTGCTCTACTTCCTGGTATTTTCAACAGATTTTCACATTTTTCTCCACAAACTTGTTCTTGATTAACGTAAAACTATCATTTATAATAACAACAGTTATTAATGTACCAAACTAAATAAACATTTGAAAAACCCAAACCTGTCATACGCTCTTTAAGCTACCAAAAATAATAAAATGGTTTGAAAAATTAACATTTTGTAAATTTTATGGACATCTAACATACTTTTACCTCATATTTATTCACTGGTTATTTATTCTGTTCATCTGCTGCAGTTGTTCATAGACATATATTGTACTAATACTTACAATGGCACTTCTCTATTTATCTTGTCATGTTCAGCATGTGCTCAGACATAAGACACTTACTGTAAAAAAGAGACAAATATTGACTGTCAACAACGGCCCAACCCTACTTCAAGCTAAACAAAACCATTTGCTCTTTCAGAAGGTTCATGCTTCACTGTGACTGGTTAAATCCAGCTCAAAAAAACATTACAAAGGCCGACCAATCAGAGAAAGAGAAGAGAAAACTGAGTCTATTTGAACAAACAGCTGCAATAAATAGAGAAACTTAAATCGTGACATGACTATTCCATCAAAAAAGCAGACTGAGAGAAAGAGAAAGATAGAGAGAGGAGAAAAAGAAAGATGGAGAGAGAGAGAGAGAGAAGAGAGGAGAAAAAGAAAGACGGAGAGAGAAAGAGAGAAGAGAAAAAGAAAGACGGAGAGAGAAAGAGAGAAGAAAAGGAAAGATGGAGAGAAAAGAAAGAGAGCGAGAGGAGAAAAGATGGAGAAAGAGAGAAAGGAGGAAAAATGAGGGAGAGAGGAGAAAAAGAAGATGGAGAGACAGAGAGAAACAGGTGAGTGAGTTGGAGAGAGAGAGAGAGAGAGGAGAAAGAATGATAGAGAGAGGAGAAAAAGAAAAATGAAAGGAGAGGAGAAAAAGATGGAGAGAGAAAGATAGAGAGACAGAGAGAGAGGAGAAAAAGATGGAGAGAGAGAGAAAGAGGACAAAAAAGAAAGATGGAGAGAGAAGAGAGGGGAGAAAAAGAAAGATGGAGAAAGAGATGAGATAAAGAAAGAGGGAGAGAGAGAAAGAGAGAGAGGAGAAAAAGAAAGATGGAGAAAGAAAGAATCGAAAAAGAAAGATGGAGAGAGAGAGAAAGAGGACAAAAAAGAGACAGAGAGAGAGGAGTAAAAGAAAGATGAAGAGAGAGAGGAGAAAAAAAGATGGAAGAGAGAGGAGAAAAAGAAAGAGGGAGAGAGAAAGAGAAAGGAGAAAAAGAGAGAGAGAAAGAGAGAAGAGAAAAAGAAAGATGGAGAAAGAGCGAGAGGAGAAAAAAGATGGAGAGAGAGAGATGAGAAAAAGAAAAAAATGGAGAGAAAGAGAGAAAGAGGAGTAAAAAAAAAATATGGAGAGAGAGAAAGAGAGCGAGAGGAGAAAAAGAGAGATGGAGAGAGTGAAAGAGAAAAAAGAGATGGAGAGAGAGAGAGAAGAGAAAAAGAAAGAGGGAGAGAAAGATAGAGAGACAGAGAGGAGAAAAAGATGGAGAGAGAGTGAGAGCGAAAGAGGAGAAAAAGAAAGACGGTGAGAGAACTACTCGTTAGTTGCTGCCTCACTCCTTTTCCAGCTGAAATGTTTGTTTTGTGATAAATGCTTGATCCTTTAAAATGCACAATATTTTTGCCTGAAATAATTGTTTTTTAATCTCGTTCTTGCTCTAGATGTGACACAGCTGTTCAAGTGGATGCAGAGACCAAGGACTGCACCGAATTAAAAACTCTGTAAGCCCCTCCCACTCACAAGCCCCTCCCACTCACGCACACAAGCCCCTCCCACTCACATACACAAGCCCCTCCCACTCACGCACACAAGCCCCTCCCAATAACAAACATAAGTCCCTAAAATACCAATAATTCTAGGCACACCACAGTCCCTTGTTTTCTCATTTAAGATGGTAATTTTTTTCCAGCTTGTTTAATTTTCAAACAAGCAATCTCCCATTATAAACATTTCCTGTTTAATAAAGCTCTTTGAATTGCTTAATGTACATTTTTTAATTATAAATATACGATATACTCTATTTAATTTTTGCATATTTTCAAAACAACAATCACGGTATTATCTAAAATTCGATATATTGCTCTAACACTATTAGATGTTGAAACAGTCATTGGTTTGTCCGTGTTTCAGCTGTGAAGTCATGCAAGGTGCCTCCTTCGGGTCCTGTAATAACAATTGCCACCGGCTCAATACATTGCGGCCTGTAAAGACGCTGTGTGCAAATATCCCTCTGCGGACACCATGAGCTGTAGCTACCACCAGGCCTACGCCACAGCCTGCGCCATGATCAGCCACCCCCCTGACGACTATCGAACCAGCGCTTAAAAAAAAAAAAAACCTCGTAACTGACCCAATATGTGTCCTAATTGACGCAAAATAAAGGATTGTNCTAAGTTGCGGTGGAGGCCAAGTGTTTAAGCTCTTGTGTTTGTTTGGCTCATTTTAGCTCTCTGTGTGTCATTGCCCACTTTGTACCGGAAGCATACTTCGTACCTTTAGCTTTATTTATTTTACTTTGTTTTATTCGTTTTAAAGTTTAAATTAAACAGTGGAACGGCGATAATTGAGTGTGGTGTTTTGGGGATTTCTATTGGCAAACTTTTGCGAGGTACCATTAATAAATATCAGTATAAATGAATAAAATTAACTGTACACTTACAAATAATGATTTTAAAAGACGTAATTTCTGCCTGTGTATGCGTAGTTGCTCTAAAAGGTACAAAGTGGGCACTGACACTGTGTTTGTTCAGTGTTAGCCCTCTGTATTTGTTAGGTCAGTGTTAGCTTTGTGTTACCTCTGTTAGCTCTGTGTTAGCTCTGTCACTTCCCAATTGGAGTCAGTGCCGAATTGGAGTCAAAAGTCAATGGCGCATAAACTTTAGTGTTTGACTACGGCAACACCTACAAGGACAAACAACAAAGAATATGCTATATGTATCATTTACTTTTTAAATATGCTTAACGTTTGTGAAAACACAATGTTTAAATGTTAATAAACTTAAGCAAACAGCTCAGAGCAGAGACACTTCAAAGGTCACCAACGTTAGTGTTAAATTTAATGTTTTTATGACTAGAAAGTATGAGATTTCACGTGACTTTCACAAAAATAAACGTTATTAAACTTTCTTAACAGATGTTTTTTAATCTCATATGATTGGCGATCTAAGGTTACAACTGACAAATAACATTTTTAACCGTTTAAAACAATTAAAATATAGTCTTGCTAACTACTAGCTGGATTGACTCAATTTCGGCAACTGACTGACTTCGATTGTTAGCTCTCAGTGTTAGCTCTCAGTGTTAGCTCTCTGTTTGCTCAGTGTTAGCTCTCTGTTTGTTTGCTCAGTGTTAGCTCTCTGTTTTGTTAGCTCTCTGTTTGTTTGCTCAGTGTTAGCTCTGTTTTGTTAGCTCTCAGTGTTAGCTCTCAGTGTTAGCTCTCTGTTTGTTTGCTCAGTGTTAGCTCTCTGTTTTGTTAGCTCTCAGTGTTAGCTCTCTGTTTTGTTAGCTCTCAGTGTTAGCTCTCGGTTTTGTTAGCTCTCTGTTTGTTTGCTCAGTGTTAGCTCTCAGTGTTAGCTCTCTGTGTTAGCCCTGTGCTCGCTCATGATCTGGTCTTTCTCTGTGTGGTTTCAGCCTCCGCTCCTGGCGCGTGCTTAGACACTTACTGCAGCTCGCACGAGTTCTGTGGACTTCAACAGAACACAGAAACCTGCCTCTGTCGCTCCTCCTTCGCAGCCAAGTACACAGGCAACAAATTAGGTAAGAACCAAACTAAACAGCTCTTGTTCAACTAGACCAGGGTGATTATGACAAAAATAGATGTTGTGATAATATTTCAAATAACTTCAGACTGTATTATGTCCCCCAAAGCCGTTTAGTTGAGTAGCCATTATAATTTGGCTTAAAAAAAAATTTAATGACTTGCCATGACTTGATGCCAAGGTGATGACTTGACTTGACTTAAAGTACCTATGACAGGTTGAACTACTCATTTCACTAAAGGGCTTATTCAAATAGCAGCCTGCGGGCCAAATGCGGCCCGCCAAGCAATATTATGTGGCCCAACCTGGTAAATTGGGCCAAGGACTGGGCCACATTGTAAAGAAGCCAGGGAAACAATCCGTATCTGATTTACAGTGAACAGTGGTGGATACAGCAACATAATGCTAAGCAATAAAGACTGGCCCATCAGAGTAAAGTGGGCCAGGGACTGGGCCACATTTCTTGGTTAGATCTGGTTTTCAGTCGCCTGCAGTACTTTTAAATCAACTTAATCAACTAAAATTCCACTGATATTTGTTTTGTTCACTTTTGTTCTGGTTCACAAATTGTTCTCTAGTCTTGTTCCAAATTGAGGTTCACCCTGAAGTAGCAAATATGTAGACCTAGAGTCATAGAGTTGGATTAACTCTAGGTTTAGCCTCGTCCTTTATCTGTTGTTCTGATTTGCTCATGTTCTAGTTTTCATTTATCTCTGCTAGTGTAAGCCTGTTATAGGACAGAGCAATTTAGACTTATTTTCAATTTACTAAACATAAGTTCTTGGTGCAGTTTTGTTATTCGGCCCATAGACCATAGTCCTCTGTACGCTGTAAAATATAATTGAATAGCCCTGCTGTAGAGCAATAAAAACAGACGCAGCAATAGTTATTATCACTATAGAAACAACTCTGGTCTTGGGCACAATCTTGCGTCAAAAACTGTGATGTATTGTGCAACTGCCAGGCCCACAAGCTGTGGTCCTCGATAAAATCTGGCCCTCTGAAAAATAAAGTTGAATAGCCCTGCACTAAAACAAAGTCAAGACCAATACAATCAAGATTTCACTAAACATTTTGCAAAGTTCATCCCAGTTTAGCAATTTTTTAGGGTTAAAAATTGACTTCCTGTTCGAGCTAGGGAGTTACTTAGCAACCATGTCATAAATTGGGCCAAAACTCTTCTAATGTAACAGGTTTTAACTTCTTGAGACATTAAAATACATAACACGCTCAATTCGTTAAATTTATGTTTATAGAGTCATTAAAATATGTTCATTGCGAGAATATTGAAAATGTTTTTGTTTTCCTACTGTGATGTCATCACTTTAGAACTCTCCTCTACTTCCTGTTATTTTCAACATAATTTCAAACTTTTCTTCACAAACTTCTTTTTGATTCATGTAAAACTACCATTTATATTTACAACTAGTGTTAATCTACTGAATTACCTTAAAATTGGATATTTACAGAAACCTGTCATATGCACTTTAACTGATAAAATGATAGGACCCTGATGACCTGCTGACTTGGACTTACTTGTGACTTGGACTTACTTGTGACTTGGACTTACTTGTGACTTGGATGTGATGACTTGTGACTTGGGCGTAACAACTTGGACTTTCTTGTGACTTTGACGTGATGACTTGGACTTTCTTGTGACTTGGCTGTGATGACTTGGACGTGATGACTTGGACGTGATGACTTGGACTTTCTTGTGACTTGTATGTGATGACTTGTGACTTGGGCGTAATGACTTGGACTTTCTTGTGACTTGGGCGTGATGACTTGGACGTGATGACTTAGACCTACTTGTGACTTGGATGTGATGACTTGGACTTTCTTGTGACTTGGACGTGACGACTTGGACTTTCTTGTGACTTGGGCGTGATAAATTGGACTTTCTTGTGACTTGAACGTGACGACTTGGACTTTCTTGTGACTTGGCTGTGATGACTTAGACGTGATGACTTGGACTTACTTGTGACTTACTCCCACCTCTGCTGAGAACTGACTCAATGGATGCTAGAAAACAAGCCTGATGTTTCGACATACGCCAAACAGGAAGTGTAGGCGCTGATGTATTCTGCTTCAGACAGAGGTCACCTGATGTGTGCCAGCTCAGATCTCTGTCAGTATGTTCTCCTTGTGTGTTTGGCTGAAGTGAAAGTGTGTGTTTCCAGGTGAGCCCACGACCTGCGACTCAAGCTCCGCCTCCCTGTCTTTGGCCGTGTGCCTGTTGGATCAGAAAGGCATCCATTACGATGAGCTCCAGCTGAACGACGCCACCTGCAAAGGCGTAAAGGACCCGGACACACACATGCTCAACTTCAAATTTGACAGCACCAACAAGTGCGGCACCGAGACTGAGGTGTGCAATACTCCACTTTTAGATTATATGTCGCAAAAACGAACGTACAAAGTCAAAACTCATTGGCATTTTAGTTCCCAAATCTTTCAGACCGGGACCTCCACAACAGCATAAAATATTGTTTGTAATAATTTCAAGTTGTAAATTTGGGTTTTATTTCATTTATTTCAGTAGTTTGCTTTGTCATTTGTCTAAAATTCACTACAAAATGCTGCTTTCAATGCAAATAGTTGATGAAAAACACAGTAAAGACTAGATTCTGCTTTGTGAATCCTACTTTGGGAACAGCTGTCTCGATTGACCAAAGCACTTTGCACATTTATTTAAAGTTTTCTGTGGTGTGTTTGTGTGACAGAACAAAAACAACCAGCTGATCTACAAGAACAAGGTGACGCTGAAGGACCACACCACCGGTGTGATCACTCGCCACGACCAGTTTCAGGTGGATTTCTCCTGCTACTACAGCCAGCCCGAGGTCAAGAACGTGGCCCTGAAGATCAAGTCCAGGTGTGTGGATTCAGGTTCTTTTGTTGGAAAAGTGCTTCCTCAACAATGTGTTTTATGTCGTGTTCGCACAATGTAATATTTACCTTAGATCTCATGTAAATAGTAATAATTCTGGACGTTATCTGACTTTTTACTCCAGTGTGAATCGTCCATGTCTGTAAAAATGCCTGTAAAGTTTCCCCAGGATTTTTCCTCCTGTTATTAACCATGGTTTATAAATTGATTAATAATGACTCTGCGGCTCATTTTACCGTCAGATTTGAACAAAATCATTATTACTATTATCAATTATTCTCAAACGGATCGATAATAGTAATAATTATTGGATCATTCTCAAATAGAATTGTCGAAAGCCTGTAAAAAAACTCAGAGGTCATAGAGTAATTTAAAGTTAGTGTGTCCGAACGTCCACACTATTCACTGTACAGGTCACTATTCAGGGGTCACGCCATTTTGTAGTGGTGTCTGAATGTCCAGCAGGTCAAAAAGTAGTGCACTCAAAATGTCCCACAATGCACCTGGAAAAGTAGTGAGCATCGATGGTCAATAGAACGGTCAATATGGACCACAATTCATTGCGAGAATCAGAAAAACAACACGGACAGCGTCAGGTCTTTAACTGTAAACAACACGACTAATATAAAGACGATAAGGAGCCGCTTAAGCTCACTGTTGAGCCGGAGAAGAAACAAAACACTCGTAACTGAAGCCATTAGCCATAAAGATGCTTATATTAGCTGCTTACCTTAGTTTGGGCTGTAAAAGAGGAATTATCCAGTCCGTTTGCAGTTAAATGTATTGTCCAAGTTAAACCAGACTTGTATTATGATTAGTCATCCATAAATATGCTCGTGTCAGACGGACTTGACCAGTATTTATTACAAAAGTTAATTTTTATCTGACTTTTTTGCCGACTGTTACTTTAACTCAGAGGGAGAGTCACATGACCCGCGTCAGCTGAAAGTAGATGAATGAGTCACTGACCAGTCACTGAACAGGACAGGACTATATACAGACCTTGTGTCAAACAATGATGACTCCCCAAATCGATTCCATGTTTTACTTCACAAAACGACCCCCAAATTGTGATTTTAAGTAGGGATGTCCCGATCAGGTTTTTTGGCCCCGAGTCCGAGTCATTTGATTTTGATGATCTGCCGATACCGAGTCCCGATCAGATACTTTTATAAAAACATTAAATGTCAAAGTAAACAAACCCAGATGACTTTTATTTTTTATTTTGTTTACCTTTTTAACATTTAGCTCTAAAATTTAACTTCTGTGACGTAGCTTGAACAATCAAATAATACATAAATTCTTCACTTTGGACCTTAGTGCAACAGTAGATATTAAATTAAAAAGGTCTAGCATGAAAAAACAGCATCAACTTCAAATATCCAGCAGGCATAAGAAAACAAAAGTGCCAGTGTTTTTAAGTAAGGCAAGTAATGTGTTTTTAGAAACTGCACTGCACTCTCCAGCTTTCATTTGACAGAAAAATTATGTTTTTCTTGATGAAAACCAACATCTCTTTGCCTACTTCACGTTGTACTAAGAATTTTTCACCCCGTCTCGCACTAAATAGTGTAGGATTCAGGCAACCTCTGCTCTCTCTCATACACGTGCACGCGCCTTAGCACCCAAACATGCACGCGCAGCACCAAGAGAGCAGCCGCAGGAGAGAAGCCAGAGAAAAAAATAGATGCAGGTAGGACTAAACGGCTCATATAAAGCGATTGTGAACGGGAGGAACAGCGCTGTCTTTACAAACACGTTCGTTACAAGTTAAGCTGTAAAATGGTGTGTGGTTTATAACAGTCTGACTCATATTTGTGGAGAAAAGAGCCTCGTAAGGACGTGATTTAAACTTGGTGTTTGAAGTCGGAAAGTTTGCGATGTTCACGTTCGTTCACGGAGCTTCTGGGCACTGTACATGTTGTTTTAGTGGTTGTAATCTTTGTAGTTGACGTATTTTGAAAGAGCATCGGAACTTTATTTTGTCTCTGCGTGGCTTTTTCTTGTGTTTTTCCTGCTAAAAAGTCCGGGAGACGCGCCGTTGACGCTGATAATAATAGAAGTCCGATCTATTGAGGGACGCGTAGCGTATTGACGGCCGTCAGACGAGCGTCTCACACAGCTGCTGTAAATTGTTAGAACCAAATCAGACTTGATTCCATTTTGAGCGACTCCAGCGCGTATGACGGCCGTATATGACGTGCTGCTACAGTTACGCGCTGCTACTGCTTTTGGGGTCACTGTGCCACCGCGTAACTAGATATGATTTTAAAGTAAGTAATGAGAATAATATTTCCGAGTCCTGATCGGGAGATAACGTCCGATTCCGATCGAGTCTGAAACCAGAAAATCGGGGCCGATTTCCGATCACGTGATCGGATCGGGACATCCCTAATTTTAAGGGCCTTATTTTGGGCTACTGTAGTTTACAAACGTTTCAGAGTTTTTAAGAGAGTAGGTAAAATAATGTCCTACTGTCTAATTTAGAAGAAACCTAACGATGTGAGGCTTGTGTGCGCAGCTCTGTGGTGGACACCATCGTGTCTGGAGAATGGACCTACACACTGACCATGTCGGCCTACCTGAACAAAGAACGGACCACCGCCATCGGCAAGGACGAACAACTGCTGCTGGACACGCCCATCTGGGTGGAGCTGAGCACGACGGGATTGGACGAGAACCTGGTCTCCATAGTAACCACGTCCTGCTGGGCCACTCAAGTCGCAAACAAAGACGACGCCACCCAATACAAGCTGATCGAGACGCCCGGGTCAGTCCTGCTTCAGTATAAATAAGATTCATTCACTACAAGTCACTGTCGACATTTAAAGCCCATATATGACAAACGATCACATTTCTCTTATTTTGACTTTGTTTGCTGCGATAGTCCTTGTGGTGAATAAATAAAAATAAAATCATCGCGTTAAAGCAGCACAAATTATAAAGAAATCCACAAAAGTAAAAAAATACAAGAAGCAGTTTGAGTTCCTCCACATGTCGTCAAAAACACCAACATGCAACACTACAATGAACACAAGATATAATCATTTATCAAATTGAAACGTCTGTGTCAGATTTACAATGTCTTTGCTAGGTAACAGTGGTGGAATTACCTTCACAAACTATGTATAGCCTTGCTTAAAGTTACTATTATTATAATCAATATTTGGGTTGCTTTAGCTAGACTGGCTTTAATTGCTGTAAAATGTGGAATATTTTACTGGTTTCAAAGCATTTTTGACTAAATTGGCTTAAAAAAAATAATAATAATAAAATAAATAAATTTGCCAATGAAGAACACTGAAAAAAATAACTTGTTGAATTTACTAAATTTTTCCATGAAACAATAAGTTTAATTAAATTCTTATTTTTTATGTAAAGTTTAAATAAATAAAATGTTTACTTCTAATCTAAAAAAAAGGACTGATCATTTTCTCTCTCCTTCTCTGTCTCTCCCTCTTTCTCTCTCTCTCTTTCTTTTCTCTTCTCTCTCCTTTCTTCTCTTTCTCTCTCTCTCAAACTTTCTCCCTTTCTCTCTCACCTCTCTCTCTCTCCTTTCTTTCTCTCTCAAACTCTTTCTCTCCTTTCTTCTCTCTCACTCTTTTCTTCTCTCTCTCCCTCTCCTTTCTCCTCTCTCTCCATCTCACACTCTTTCTTTCTCTCTCCTTTTCTCTCTCTTTTCTTCTCTCTCTTTCTCTCTCTCTCTTTTCTCTAATTCTCTCTCTCAAACTCTTTCTCTCCCTCTCACAATCTCTCTCTCTTCTTTCTTCTCTCCCTCTTCTCTCAGACTCTTTCTCTCGCTCTCTTTTACACTCTTTCTCTCTCCTGTCACACTCTTTCTCTCTCTCTTTTCTCTCTCCTCTCTCTCTTTCAACAACAAACAGGTGAAAATATGTAAAATCTTTAGTGAAATCACAAATACAGTCATGTTCAAAAACGTGCTGTAAACCTCACCTGTCATAGGCCCTGTTGGCTGACGATGACGATGATGATGATGACGATGATGAAGTGTTGTTTTTCTTCCTCTGTGCAGCTGCGCCAACGCCCAGGACTCGTCGGTGAAGGTGACTGGGAACGGCCTGGGGACCTCCATGTACTTCTCCTTTAACATGTTCCAGTTCACGGGCCAGACCACGGACGCTGTTCACCTGCACTGTGAGGTGTCCCTGTGCGACAAGACCACCACCTGTGCTCCGGTCAGTCCCAGCCCAGCCTTTAGCATCCACTTCATCAACACACACGGCCTGAGTAATCAAGCCAGGTGCTACATAGCGGGTGCAAACTGAAAAAAAAAGAAAATAAAGAAAATCACGCTATTTGCGAGCAATTTATGCAAACTTTAAAGGGGTCCTATTGTGTTTTCTTTTAACATTTAGTAAGAAACTAGAACATATGCAGATCAGTGATTTACCTTTTGTTCATTGTAAAACACAAAGTTGATCTAAAACAGCTTAAAAATAGAAACAGCTCTATTGACTTCCTGTTCAAAACTGCAGAACTGATAAGCCCCGCCTCTTCATTTTAAAATGTAATCGTAAAAAACAACAGATTTAAAATAACAAATTATTATTGTTGGAAAGTAGCTATGGGACAGTTTTATATTAATTAATACTTAATACTTTGAGTATTAATCTTTTGAAAAATATCATGTAAATACAGACAAGTGGAATTGGATAGGTGGTAGGTGAGAACGGGGATTTCTGAGCATTTGAGCTTCAGTTGAAGAACAAAACAAGATTTCTCAAACATACATGAATCAATTCAAATATAACTTTGAGGAAACTAATGATAAAGGAAGGCCATTATAACAAGGCTAAAAACTTAGAAAAGTGAATTTGATATAATAAGACGCCTTTAAAAGGAACCCTGACTATAATTAGTGGTGTCAAGCGATTAAAAAATTTAAGAAATTAGGTTTTGATCTGTAGTTAATTAATCTAATTAATCTATTTTTAATCTTACCTAAAATTGCTGAGAAAAACCCTTTACTTAAGTGTTTTTGTTTTGTTTTTATCCAATTTAATTAATTACATGATTGTTGCAGATGGAAATATTAATATATTGCAAAAAAATGCAGACTTTAGGAAGTTTTTTGTTACTAAGTTGTCAAGTTGAACAACCCTTATGTTCACTTTACAACTCACATATGGAAACAATGAAGTTAAAGATTTAGAATAGATTAATGTGATTAAAAAAATTTACTCGATTAATATGTCTGTAATTAATTAATCTCAATTAATGCACTAATTTGACACCTCTAACTATAATGACATGTTTACCCTAAAACACTTAATAATATCATCACTTATATAAATACAGGACAAATACCTTGGAAGATTTGTAGTTCTATTAAAATAGTATATAATAAATAATAATAGTAGGCTAAAAAATGAACTGAGCTCAAGATTTACTCCACCGGCAAATTTTAGTTCTTATTTTAAGCCAAATTCTCTTATGAAAACCAATGAAATATTCTACATGACACAAGCAGTTTAATCTTATCCAGTTAAAACAGCTCAAATCTGGATTAAAATTCTCATTCCAAGTCAATTTAAGCAAGTTTAGATTTATAGTTTTTGAAGTGTACAAGAAAAAAACATGAACACGCTGAGAAAAAATTAATGCATTTATAAGAATAAAGTTGAAGCTTTAAAAAGTTGCAATTTTACAACAACAAAAAAATCATTCATTTTACGGAAAAGTTTAAGATTTAGAAAAATTGCAACTTCAGCTTTTTTCCTCACAAAACCTGCTACTTTTTACTCTTAATTATATGAGTTTATTCTTGTTTTTTCTCCTATAATTACAAATTTAAAGCTTTATTCTCATTAAAATTATGAGTATAATGTCTATTCTTGCCTCTGTCCCACAGAGTTGCGGTGGAGGCAGGCGTCGTAGGTCCCCCAGGTTCCACCGGGCCCTGTTTGAAGACCCAAATCCAGGCCTCATCTCCATGTCCTGGACCAAGTAGGAGCAGGCAGAAGCAGCGGGACGCACTGGTCAGAACCAGCTCCATCCACACTGCTTTCCTACGCTCTGTACATGCGCTTGAACGTCCCGGTTATGTCCCCTGCTTCTGTGTTTTTGGCTCATTTCTTGAAACTGAGATGACATTCTTAAAAAACTGTGAGACCATTTGGCTAAACATTGTTGCATTTTAGCTAAACCAGCAAAAGCACGAATCTCTCCCAAAACTGTCCAAACAAGCTTCAAGACTAAGTTACTTTCCCTGTACAGAGTCAGTCTCATTAAAATCACAAAGATCCTTCTCAGTTACTTTGGCTCTTTTTCATTCACTGAGTCACTTTTGCTAAAATAACCTGGATGGTTCAACACACACCAACAAGTTTACTGTGTTTTAGTGAAAAATAAGTTGCCATATAAGTCATTTCCTTTTTCCGCTGGTTTGAAATACAAAGTTTCTCACTCACTTCTCTTTCTGTTTTTAGAGTCTGAAGACGTTTGTGAAGACTCCCCTGAACCCGCCGCAGCTCTCACTTTACTCTGATTTTCATTTTCCACCAATATATAATCAATTGTTTTTAAAGCCATGTACCTATAGAGCTCCTGCGGCAGCCATTACAGCAGCGACGCGACCACTGAATCGAATAAATTTGGACGTAAATAATATAGCCTAACTATGGCTCTGAATCTCCACTAAAGTTTGATAAAGGTCCTTGTCTGCCTTGGCAACGCGGTGCATACTGGGAGAGCGTGACGTCAGCCGCAGGAGCTCTGTTGAGTATAAAAGTACATGGAATGAAACGAGAACCAGACGAATTGAATGGGGGGAATTCCTGCTTTGTGGAGACAGTTGGCTGCAAAGTGAGCACAACTTAAGACATATTTGGACAAAATTAGTTTCACCTCAGGACATTGGTACAATTAGGTTCAGCAATCTCAGTAATTTACTTATTTTCACGGGCAAAAACAGCAATAACATTTGAATTATTTCATGATGGTAGCAAAGATACAGTCGTTTTTTTGTAAAGTCGCTTGTGAATTTGCGTTGAAGGTTGCGTTTTTTTGGGCTAGCTCCTGAGAGATTTGACATCACAATTTTTATCACATTTTTAGCAGTTTTTCCAAATTTGATTTAAGAAAATGTACTCACTAATGACAGAAATATAGACTTAGAGCATATTTTCACACTTTAAATCCTTTATTAATGATGAAATATTATTTAAAATAAGTCAAAACCATTAACCTTCGTTCTGCTGTGACACATAATGTTTAATTATTTTAGTTATTTTTTAATTGAGGGTCTGAAGTCGCTTGTTTTGGGCTTTTTTTTCAAAGGCTAGGTCGCTTGTTGCTCTCTGAAAATCTGGCAACCCAATCTGGCAAAGTATGGGAAGCTAAACTTTTTACCTCTTTTAAGACATTTTCTGGCAAATTAAGTGTATTTTTAGCACAACTAACTCAAGTCGAGTTACAACAGTGTTTAAATGAAGGTAACTGATGTGTCGTTAAGTCAGAAAAGTCAACAGAAAGTTTAAAAATATGCTAAAAGACGCTAGGCGGCGCTAGCACCATGTTAGCATTTAGCTCGCAGCTACTGTTAGCATTGTTAGATATATTTACATACTTGGGAGGTTGAATCACTTTTTTCATCCTCATGTCTTCGTGTCTGTATTTGACACAATATATCTCCTGAAGTCCACATTTTCTGTTGTAGTTTTTGAGCAGTGACTGACGAAGCTGTTCTGATGATCCAGTCATGTTAACTTTCCTCGGAGGTCCGTTAGTGGGCGTGGCCTTTGATGCCGTCTGTTTTTCTCTTCTTTAGTTAGCGTCGTAACCATAGCGATTTACCACGTAGTTAAGATCTGTGATAAAAAAAAGCTTCTGTCTTTTAATCCATTGACAAAGCTCCTCCTGCTAATCTTTGCAAAGCTTCGTCCAAACTTTACCAAAATGACTTGGCCGTTAGAGCCTCTGTTACCACGGCAACGAGCTTGTACTGCCGGGTTTTTGTAGCTTTTTAAATGTAGAAACAACAACAACAAATAATCAAAAATAAAAATCTGATTCATTTGGAGCTGATTTATCTTCAATTCAAACATAAATAATCTGGTAGAATTCTGGGGAAACTTTACAGACATTTGGACTGACATGGACGATTCACACGGGACTACAAAATCAAACGTATGATTATTATGATTTAAATTAACCTGAGGTCAAACAAATCATGTGCAAATAGGGCTTTATTGTTTTAAGATAAAACGATGTAAGCTGGAGCCTAATGGAAGTCTGTGATTAAATCTTATCTGTTCTACTCTGTTTGCATGCAAAAGACAAAAAAAATAAAATAAAGTGTGTGGGGAAAAAATGTGCGTTTGTCCTTTTCTTATAGATTTTTCAGTTGTGATGTGTTTAGAACAGCTGCATGTGTATGTTTTATTGGCTTTAACAAAATGCATTACAAATAAGTGTTGTGATTCTTGATTTTACTTTTAAAGTGATTGGGCTAACAGAGACTTGGTTAATTGACTTGAGAAGCTCTTTGAATCTACTGCAGAAGCAGCTATAGAAACAAAGCTATAACTCTCTGTATTTATACACCACCAATCTGTGATCTGACCGGGTTTGTTGCTAATATTTCTAATGTACTCGACACTGTTCCTGTAGGGGGAAACAATGCTATATAATGGGTGACTTTAATATTAATCTGCAAAATCAACAGGTAAATTTGGCAAAGAATTTATTGACACTACAGCTTTTATCCAATAATTACAGTTCCTACTCAAGTAACAAACACTTTAGCAACCCATATAGACAATACCTTCACTGATGTGTTGGACAAGACTATGAAACATGGGGTTTTGTGTATTGTAGCTGATCATTGCCCTATATTTGTATTAAATGTGCACAATGCCCATCCAGTAGAATAATCATGAAAACAATGTCTGATGTTTACAACTCATGTTTTCCTCTTCAGCCCTTGACTATTGACACTCCAGCTATTATAAAATTTCTGAAAACTACACATAGGCTGTAAAAATACATGTCATGTCCTCCATTTAATCACTTGAAATACAAAAAGAATCAAAACAGAATAAATCATGTCATGAAAGGAGCAAAGAGTTATTTTTACAATACAAAGCTAGCCCAGCATAAAAGCAATACATTCTGCTTGTGGAAATGTATCACTTGCATTCTTAATAAAAATACTTCTAAAAAGCAATTGCCTAATGAATTTATGATTGACAATTTATAAAATTCAGATTCTCATCAAATTGTTGTGAAATTTAATTCATGATTCTCTGAAATAGGCCGTACTTTGGATTCAAAAGCCCTGTTTCCATAGGCTTGGGTCGGGGCGGTACGGTACGGTCCTATGCTGTTTCCACTGCGCAAAGCGACCCGTTCCGCCCCGTTTGGTGGGTCCGATGCGGCCCGTCGATGGGCCTATCCCAGAGGTGGACCTCGAGTGGTTGGGCCCTGGGCCCGGCGCGCAGGGGGCTGGACTAAACACGCCTCCTCACAGCCTATTGGGTGATTAGAATCATGCCCGCTACGTGAGGATTTAGGACAGGTGCAGGCATTCAGGTGAAGATGATTTGTTGAAAACAACTTTTACCATGGCACCTGCTCGCTCTGTTCAGCCCTGGAGCAATGATGAAGTCGATACACTTCTTGGTTATCTTGGGGAAGAGGAAACCCAGCGAAACCTCGACGGAGCAACCCGTAACGACAAGGTTTTCCAGGGAATCTCACAGAGAATGGCTGCAGCAGGATACGCGCGCACGACAGAACAATGCAGAGCAAAGAGCAAGAAATTGCGAGCGATGTATAAGAAAATAAAAGACAACAACAGCTCCAGTGGTGCCGGGCGACAGGACTGGAGATGGTTCAAGGCGATGGATAGTATTTATGGACACAGACCCGCAAACGCTGGACGAGAAGGGAGTCTGGACAGTGCGCCGTTGACCCCAGCATGTACTCCCGGGACTCCTGTGTCACGCGCGGACAGCAGCACCATGTGCGGTGAGGGAGATTTGTCCGGGATTGCCCCGCTGTGTTTTTCTACTCCTCTTCCATCCGTGTCGCGCCCCTCATCGCCCGAGCCATCCGTCTCTCGCTCCAGCTCACCCGTGTCAGGATCAACGGTGTCCCGTTCCACCACACCAGAACCAACGCAGGGTTCGTTTACACTTGCTCAGAGACCTGGAAAGCGTAAGAGAGGACAGGACCAGGAGGCTATAGTGGGTGCGATGCGGGACTCAGACGCTGTCTTCAGCAACACGTACCACCGGGGTGTGCAGGACATGGTCAAGACTTCACAGGCGCACATGGCACAGGATGCCAGTTTGATGATGGACATGATGCAGCGAAGCGACAATTTAATGATGGACATGATGCAGCGAGCTGACAATTTCCATGCCTCTCTCCTCGGACTGATGTCGGAGTGGGTTCGTGGCTCGAGACGCTCTGAACAATTTACTTCGCTGTGAACGAAATGTGTGTGCGCTAAAGTTTTGTAAATAGATTTTGTTTGCATTGCTTCATGTTATTTTGTTTGCTGTGAGCATAGGAAAGAGGAACTTGCTAAAAAGCCTTGCATGCGCTTTTTTAATAAATGCATGCACAAAAACTCACGTAATTCTCATGTATTTAATGTACGCGCCTGACCATAATAGCCTAATAATCTCTGTCCTGTATAAGCATTTGGCTTAATTGTAATTGTGGACCCGCCAAATGTTAACTGTTTTATACTGATATGTGTAAGCCATATGATTGCCCATCGGAGGGCCCATTCAGACACACTTATTTTTTAGTTTGCACATGCATGGGCGGAACAATGCACTGGTCACTTTGTGGTTTATTGCCGTACTAATTGCCCATTGAATGGCGCATGCAAATGACCAATAGGGCTATCTCGCAGAAGGCCGCACCTGTTTTTCTCTTTTCACTTTATAAATGGCACTTTTCACTGTCAATGGCTCATCAGATACGATGAGGCATTACACTTAACATAGGCAGTCAATAGATTTATATGTTAACATACTCATTCAAGGCCTTGAATGCGTTTCTTTTCAATAAAACCTAAAGGCCTAAATTTATAGGCCAACACCCTCATTTGAACAATTAAAAAATGCTTTGTTTGTATATAAAAATAATTGCAAACGTGGTGTAAATTTTAGACTTGAAATTTATTTTATTTTTTTTATTGGGTCTTTATATATTTACATGTATATCGATGCCGCAGCAACCATTGAGCATGCCTCTGATCTAAAACGTTTTGCCAAAATGCTGTTTAAATTGTAGGCATGAATGATTGTTTTTATTTATTATTATTTAGGCTATTTTTTTGCGTCTTTATTTTTCCCAACGCAGTTATGCCGCTTCCTGATTAGCATACCTTTCCCAAATTCTTAAACTTAACCAAATTAACTTAACCTAACCCTAACCTTAACCAAATCCCTTAAGTAAATATTTTAAAATATAAACTTTTGCTAGCATAGCCACCAATGCAAAGTGATGGTGTCTGGCATAAGTGGGTTGGAGAAAAAAATCAGGCGTTTTTTTTTAGTTTACTATTTTATTTTATTATTTTTTGGTTGTGTCTAAGGATAATCAGGCCTATAGTTGTTATTTAACTTACATTGCGCGCCCTTATAAGATAAGATAAGATAAGATAACACTTTATTAATCCCGGAGGAAATTCCTGTACCAGAGAAGTTCATTGACATATAAAAAATTAATAAATATCAGTGCATATCATTTAAAATACTAATAAATACAGTTTAAATAACATTTCATTCCATTAATAATAATAATATCAGCTCAACTGAGGCTCACAATATAACATTTCTAATCTCTACAAAATGGGGCTTTATAGCATGGTTTGGCAAGAAAAATAAAAAATAAAAATACGATTGCAGTAACGGCTTCTGATGCACGGCACGTTTATTTTGCATATTTGCTGTGACATTTTTCCAACAGAAACAAGATGTGTACACACATTTTAGCATCAGGCAGTCAATAAACGCATAAGTCCAGCACGAACATCTCTCCCCTCCTCCTCTGGGGACAGCGGTGGAGCATCAACAGGTGCAACATCCTCATCTTCTGCACGCCCGTCCCAGGCGCTGCGGTACACCTCGCCATGACTTTTGCACAGATTGTGCAATGCGCAGCAGGCCAAGATCATACGCTTGGTAAGCTCAAGTCCACAGTCATTTCGCTTCATAAGACAACGCCATCGTCCCTTCAGTCTGCCAAATGCGTTTTCAACCACAACCCGCACCTTGCTGGTCTTTCGATTGTACAGCTTCTGCTCCTGGGTTAGTCGCCCGTTGTCGTGGTAGGGTTTCAGCAGCCAGTTCTGCAAAGGGTAGGCAGAGTCACCAAGAATGTAGTAGCCCATATTCACTCCCTCGACTTGTCTGGCTCCAGTCTCAGAGAAAACACTGCTGTTGGCCTTCTCCCACAAACTAGACAGTCGCAACACACGAGCGTCGTGCAAACTCCCGGCCTGTCCCGCATTCACGCTCCAGAAAAGTTTTCTCCCGTCAACAACACCTTGCAGGATAACAGAGTGAAAGCCTTTACGGTTGAAAAAATCCACTGAAAAGTCTCCGGGTGAAATGATGGGGATGTGTGATCCATCCACGGCACCGATGCACTGAGGAAGTCCCCACCAATTCTCGATGAAAGCGGCCATGGATTTCAGCTTTTCCTGGTCAGGGAAAGTGATCAACTCAGGAAGCAGATGGGTGCAGATGGCCTCACAAAAGTCCCGCATGCACCGATACACGACAGACCTGCTAACTCCGAACAGATGAGAGATGGTCCTGTACTCGGCATTTGTAGCCAGTCTCCATAGAGCGACAGCGACTCTTTTGCGCACAGGCACACACTGCCTGAAGCTGGTGTCCCTTCTCTCAAGTGCGCACTTCAACCTCACACACAGATACTCAAAAGTTTCTTCCGACATCCTGAAATTGTCCAACCATTCTTCCTCGGTGAAAGCAGGAACAGTGGCATCCCACCATCTGGTGCTGCGTGGCTCCAATAGCATCAGCGAAAGCACTCTTTTCCTGCGCTGTCTGTGGAACGCAATGCTGCTGTTTTGAAACCATGTGTGCAGCTGTTGGCGTCTTTGCCGCTGTCGCTTTCTCATGTGCACAAAGTAGGTGAGCATCCTCTGCTGCTGCTGTCGATACATATCCAACAGCAAAAATGAGTCGCGCGCAAACATATCCAGAAGCACAAACAAGGCGCTCACAAACTCCTCTTCGCTGTTCATGGTGGCGGTGCTGAAGTGAACACGCGTGTGCAGCATCGCTTTTATAACTGCCTCCTGCCACGTTACGCCCCACGGGCGTGTCTTGCAACTGTTAGTCCCTCCCAAAGGAGGCCCGGGCCGACTGCAGTGGAAACGCTGACCGCGGGGGTAGCCCCCACCAAAACGAGCCGGCCCGTACCGACCCGACCCGTACTGAGCCTATGGAAACAGGGCTAAAGGTTCCACCGAGCCCACCACAGGAGTATCTGAACTATTCTCTTACTCAGGAATTTGACTTTCAACCAACTACTAACAAATTAATAATACATATTATACTTAGCTTAAAGGACAGTTCCCCTGGTTATGATAAAACTGACATTAAATTAATAAAATCAATTTATGTATTTATTCTCAAACATCTGACACACATTGTCAATCTTTCTTTAGTCAAATGTATTGTATCCATTGAACTGAAGAGTTTTTAAAGATTACAATCCAGCCATCTTCAATAATTATACACCCATTTCAGTTTTAACAACTATATCTAAAGTCCTTGAAGAAAATCTCTATCTGAGAATAATGCAAATTCTTGAAAAAAACAAGTGTTTGTGATCAGAAACCATCAGGAAAATCCACACTGATGTCATAACTACACTGACATGGGCCTTTGCAGAGAGACAGTTTGTGAAGACTTGGACATTGCCAACTTGCTCAGCATTAAAAAACAAACAAACCGAATAGTCAGCGATGATATTTAAATACCATACACAGTTCAACAGTCAAACAGGTTGGTTTTGTGATTAGCTTTTCTTTTTTTTTTTTTCTCTCGTCAGATTAGATTTTTTTCCTGTCTGTCCTTCTGGTGTGTGTTTTTTTTATCTATAATATTAAATTCTTCCTTCTCCGAATTGTATTTCTAATTCTAATCATTAAGAAAAACAAACAAACAAACAAACAAACAAAAAACATAAGAAACAGGTCTCAGAGAGGAGCTATAGAAACCCAGTCACACTTTATGACAGGGTTATGGTAAAAATGCCCTTCTGGAGAAATTATTATTCAGTATATTTACTACTATGTATTCTGCAGTGTCTACATTAAAGCTTTTATAAGAAAAGCAAGGCATATATAAAGTGACCTGGGACTTCTTTGTGATGGTTCCACGTGTGCAGGAGACTGGTCCCTGCAGAGTTATGGCTCACTGTGGCTCTGTGGTATTTACGAGGCTTCAGGGACCACCTGGACAAAAGCTGCTGATGTTTGTTCCTTTCACTCTCTCTGCTTTCAGTCTGTAATCATCAACACAGAAAGACATGGTGCCGTCTTGCCTCCAGTGTTGCCAGGTTGGGCTCCTTTTATTTGCTCCAGGCGAAAAAAATGTAATACGTTAGGCGAAATAGATTATATTATTCATAAATATGTGCTTATTTCTTATTGACGGGTTGAATAAAATGCATCTATTTCTTTCTATACTGTGTAATACAATGTTTTAGCAATGTTTTTCAGAACATGTCATAAGATAGAGCCTTGGTTTTTAAATCCACAAACAGGACCATTTATAACACGTCTCCAAATTCACAAACGCTCTCTAATCATTTGCTTGTCATTACCAAAGCTTCTAGACACAATACATGTTGTTTAAATGGTTTGTTATTGTCTTATTTTGAGAGGAATGCCTATAAGTGTTACTTCTGATTTTGCCTTAGCAACAATAGGTTTTTACCTAATAAATCAGAACAATCTGGCAACACTGCTTGCCTCATTCCAGCCCACTGCTTACTTACCACTGTGTCTGTCAGCACAACACAGGATCACAGTAAAGACACAAAAACAGTGTATGATGAGCACGATTTCAGGCCATTTTTGTGTACTTCTGTTACGCCGTAGATTTATTAAACCCAATGAAAAATATGACGATGTTTCATAGCGTGAAATACACAGGAGTTTTGGTTGAAGTCACATGAGGACATTTTCTTTAGGTTTAACAGGTAAGTTTAGGGCTGGGGCTTGAGGTCAGTTAAGATTACGATAAGGATTTTGTTATTATTCATAAATAATGACTAAGGGTAAAGATTCACCTACATATTCGAAGTATCGATACATAGCCCTTACGATCTGCTGCATCAGGTCACACATATATGCAACTTTGAATCGCTTCGAATCTAAGCGCAAAGAATCGGTTTTATTTAGATATATGGGGAAACTTAAACTATACAGACAAACAACATTCTTAGTAGTGCATTTTTGACATAAATGCACGTTAATATGCTGGGTTTCGGCGCTGCGTCATCATTGAGCGCCCGCTCCGCTTGATTCACATGGAATCTCCTCCCGGTCGGCACCGCAGCTGTGCTGTCCAGTGCAGACCCGAGAGCGCGGAGAGCCGAAACCACAAAACACGAGGGACAAAGTTGTGAAGCCAAATCGGCCCACGGAGCTCCGAAAAGAACCAGACGAGCTGCAAACACGCACCCAGAGCTGCGACGCCACAGTCACAGTTTATATAAAACGCATTTGTGTGGCTTATGGCTCTGCTGCCAGTCTGTCACAGTTGGGACATGTCCAATACTTGAGACGCGACATTAACGTGCTTTGGGTCAAAACTCTGAACCTGCAGATGTTTGTGGAGTTAATATTGAATCTAACGATAAGTCACAAAGTTCTCAGACCCCATGTCAACACACTTGATGATTCAATAAGATGGTGAAATGTGGCTCACTTATTATATTTTGAAACTAAACTTGTGTATTAGGGAGAAAAGTTGCAGTTTTTTATGTGCAATGAAAAATAATTGTGTTGTTAAGCTGAATATATTTATTACCCTTATCTTTACCCTATCATTTTATTATTTGTTATTGAGTTTTCGATTCAATGCAAAATCTGGGTAATGATTTTATTTATGTCGTAAGTTATCAAACTGAATCAAAATATCATTTTGAATTTGAAAACCCCAAAATTGTTTTCTAATCGTATCTCTTTATATCGATATAGTAGAAAGTGTAAAAGACACTCACATCCAAGTTACTAAAAGTGCAAAAGTTAGCTCCCAAAGTCATTTATTTGCTACACCCAGTGACGTTTCGGGCGTTTAGCCCTTCCAAATTGAATGAATGAATGTTTTTTTTGAGCTGGTACAATCATATAGTCAGACAAGCAAACAGACATTTACATCCAAGTTTGCCTAAAGCTCAAAAGGAGCAAGTAGAAGTACAAGTACTTATGATAGCTTGCCTCCAAAGTTGTACATAAGACAGTATAGCTGTTGATTCCTGACAAATACAATGATTTAATATATAAGCATTAAGCAATCAATAGTTGTCATAGCAGTTTACCAGTACACGCGTAATGATTGATTTGGTCGTCTTGCTTTGTGGTCTTTGTGCTATTATTAAACATCTAGAACTAGAGTATATCTATGCAATTGTGTGTAGATCTGCATTCATACACGTTTGTCAGCATGTGTATGAGCACAGTGTCTTTTGTTTTGCTTAGGTGAGGATTTTCGTTAATGCATATGCTCACACACACACCAGGTGTGCGGGAGCATATGCACGCACTTGTATTTGTGTAGTGTTATCTGTGTGTTATGCCCACGCACACCAAGTGCGCATGCACATGCATGTATATTTATGGGAGTGTGCGTGTGTCAGTCAACATCCATGCTCACGCGCACAAGTGTGCGTGTAGTAGGGCTGGGCGATCTGGGAAAAAATATAATCACGATTTTTTTTCTCATATCGCTCGATCTCGATTTTCGATTCGATTTAGCCTAACCTTTTAAAAAAAAAAAGAAAAATGCCATTCATGAATATAAACGAAACTAAAACTTTTATTATGTCCCATTTATTATTATTTTTTTAAGCTTTATATCATTATTCTGTCTCTAAGATTGACTTTTGCTTCAAACTACACATTTTTTTGACAAAAGATTGGTTTTCGATCTTTCGATTCAAGACCCACCACCAAACAATTGACGATTCGTTTCGATTCGATCTCGATCTCGATCTCTCGATTTTTCGATTAATGGCACAGCCCTAGCGTGTAGGCATGCATGTTATTACTGTTTTGCGTGTGTGTGTGTGTGTGTGTGTTAGTCATCGTGCATGCAAATGCCCTTATGCACAACAAATGTGCATGAGCACTCGCATGCATTTTAGTCATGTGAAGTGTGCGTGTCGGTAATTATTCATGCAAATACTCACACACTGCAAGTGTGAGTATTTGCACATAGATGTAAATGTGATTGTATGTGAGTGTACACTTGATTATGTTACATTTAATAGAGTAAAATTTTTAACAGAAGCAGTACGAGAGAAAGGAGACATAAAAAGACATTATTGTACTTATTACAAGCACATTAGTATATATCAGGGGTAACCAACCCGTCGATCGCGATCTACTAGATCCCCGTGGCAGTGGAAGTAGATCCAAAGCCCCCTGCCTGTTTATATGAACTTTAACCACAAGCTACACGCACAATGTACACACTTGAAATACACACTCGAGGTACGCGCTCGAACTACATGCATGATGTACATACTTGAAATGCACACTCGAGGTACGCGCTCGAAATACACGCGAGGTACATATTCCAACTACACACGCGAATGACAAAAGCAAGATCTGGCAGCTAGATTTCTCCTGTGTCGGCTCGCTGGAGCGCACAGTGGCCATACAACGCCAGCCGACAGCGCGGTTTCTGAACACATGCTAAAAAGAGAAGCAGAAGGAGAGAAAGAAAGAGGAGCAGGAGGAGAGAAAGAGAGAGAGGAGCAGGAGGAGGAGACAAGGCTAGTGCCACTGCCACAGAATCCTACCTGCTCACGCTGTCTTGTCCAATGCAGAAGTTTGTTTGTTGTTGATGTGAGTCAAAGGAAACTTAACTTTCTCAAGCCCCTCCCCTCACTGTTACCATGGTAACACCAATCACACAGTAGTTTGAAGCGTTAAGTGAGGTGATGACAGCTTCAACTCTTTTATAACTATTTTTTTGTAGCCACAATATTTTATTTTTAAATTTAGCTTGTTGTGTTACATTGTAGCAGGTTTACATTTTGATGAAATATTATTACTATAATAGCCTACTAAAGAAAGTCTATAGGCCAACAGTGTTTCAATAACGTATAGACTAGTCTGAAAATCTAAACTTTCAACATCGCTAATTAAATGAAATGATGCAAATCTGTAGGTAGATCTTCGGGCTGTGCTCAGACTAAAAGTAGCTCGCGAGCTGAAAAAGGTTGGTGATCACTGGTATATATAGTACTGACTGAAAGCTCTTCAGAAGCATATTTCTTGAATATATTCAACTTGTGCATTCTTTTAAACTTAGCTAGTGAGTTACTACATTTCAAGCTTTCTTCTAGTTCATTCCATAGGTCAACTCCACGTTGAGTGATAAACATATTCAAATTATATCGATATGTATCGTATCGTTCTAAAAACGTATCGTTACACCCCTAGTAGTTTGAGAAATATAATCTCACATCGCCAAAGTTGTTCAAAAAAGCTTCATAAGACATAAATCAGTCTGTTTTGCTGAAATCACTTGTTTTATCTAAATAAAAGTGCAACTTCTGCCATTGAGATTTGCGTCGTCACCTCTACTGGAGGAATATGGCGTTGCACTGTTCATGTTGTAGCAACAGAGCAGAGCTGCTGATTGTGCGTTTACTAATTTAATGTCTATGGGAAATACTCATAAGTGCAAGAGTTAGCTATTTCGAACACAAACAAGTTCTGTGCACAAAGCCAATTATTAGAAATGTTTGCATTTAATTGCAACAATAATAAATTAAATGACAGTTCATTGCACGGCCATCTCAAACAGACAAAACCACCATAGAATGAACCCAGTGATTTCTAAGGAGCTTTTCAAATCAAGTACAAAGTATCAAACTGAAAATATCGTCAAACCTTTGTGCAGCTAATCCACGCAGAGCAGATGTTTTTGTGCCTAATGAGCAGGAGGTGTGTGCGGACAGGCCCTGGTTTACAGCCACCGGCCTCCTGCGGCTCACAGAAGGTTTTTAAAGGTCCGACACATCTGGGACTGAGGCCTCCACATGCCTCAGCCGCAGGACAGGCGTCGACATGTCTGACAGCTCCTTTAAATACGCAGAGTCCAGAGAAATAGAGAAACACCAGTGACCGACACAGCATCAGACGAAAGAAGAACGCACAGACCTGAGCATGGTCCCGCTGAGGATCCTCGCGTTCGGCCGTGAGTAGCTCCAGAATCTCCAGACACTTTCAGCCAGTCTGCAACCGGGGAACACTAGTGTCAGTTTTCAACATTTCATCTAGAAAAGAATTCAGATTTAATGAAGGGATTTGGGAGTGTTTGGAACTTTTTGCAGCAAGAATGAAAGCAAGACCAATTACCATTTACAAGTTTGCAGGATAATTCAAAGATGTTCTGTGTAACTTTTCCAATAAAGGGTTCTAATTACACTGACTGACGAATCGTGAGCTCACTGTTGTGACAATCTGCTTTTTTGGTGAAATCATCAAATTGTGATTTCCCATTTCTCTATTTAATGCATCTGTTTGTTAAAATGCAGACAGTTATTTCCAACCTTCTTCTCAGAGCCTCAGAGTTGCCAAGTTTGTTTCTTTATAACGAGTTTGTGTGTCTGTTTTTAGTAGTTTTTTTTGAGTTTTGAAGCTCATGTGTTGAGGTCTTTTGTGCTGCAGTTTTAAGTCAAGTTCCAGGTGTATTTCAGCAATTTTTTAGGTTTGATTTACAAAAATATATCTATTTATGAATGAAACATAGGTTTTTTGTTTTTTTTAGGCTGTTATTAGTGTTTTGGGTTTTTTTTTTCAATTATTTTTTAATACTTTTATTTATGGGCTGAGATCACTTTGTCACGTTTTTCTCTGAAAATCTGTCAACACTGGTCAGTCTTTTTGCAAAAAATATATTGAAGAGAAGTGCTACGTGGATACAAGTAAATGCAAAGCTAGACCGGTGATCTTTGGAATTGGGTAACTTGAATTGGAAAAAATATGGGACAGTTGTATGCACGTTGTGAACTTATAAAGCCAGACAACAAAAAACCAAGGCACTCAGTCTATTTTAGAAAGATAAAAAGCCTTTATTCCATCATGGCTATAAGATTAAAAATACGCAACAACGCGTTTCGGCCCACACGGCCTTCATCCACTGGTCAGTCTTTGTTCTGCTCTGAGTGAGTGACAGCTGGATTTAACCAATCACAGCAAACTGGGAACTTTCAGAAAAAGCAGATGATTGTTTTTACCTCAAAGACAAAAGGCAATAGTTTACAAGAATTGTGATCAAATTGAAATTGTGATCTGTCTCCAGGAAAATCACAATAATAATTTTTTGCCATATTGCCCAGGCCTATATGCTTCTCTCTGTTCAGATAGATTATATGTTTAATGGATCATTCCAATCACAGCAATGCAAAAAGCAAGCCACAACTCCACCAGAAAAGTTACTTACTTTTACTACTAATTTTTACAAAAAGAAATCATTTTGTGTTCCAAAATAGCTTGATTTGGCCATAGTTTAATAGCTGGTGCTTCAGACACTTTCAGCTCAAGATTTTAATATTTCTAAAGCAAAAATCAACTAAATTCAAGACATTTAAAGTTGTATCAGAAATATAGAGCAGCAACAAGTTAATCAATAAAATGATATAATCAAGTGATATAATCATTCTCAGATCTTTATAAAAGCACTTAGTATTCTGCATATAGTTGGGTATTTAGACTCTTTTTGGATTTAAAAATACTTAAGTTTCCAGATTTGGTGAAATACAAAACAGCTACAATCATTTTTAAAATACAAATATTATGCATTTTTTATGTTATTCCTGTCCTTCAAATATGCTTCTAAAAACATCTACTTTAGAATCTCAGGTACCAAGATCAATAAAAATACTGTAGTAAAGCACAAGTGACAGTTACACACGTGGACAAAATTGTTGGTACCCCTCAGTTAAAGAAGGAAAAAACCACAATTCTCACTGAAATCACTTGAAACTTACAAAAGTAACAATAAATAAAAATTTATTGAAAATTAAATTATCAAAATCAGCCATTACTTTTGAATTGTTGATTAACATAATTATTTAAAAAATAAACTAAAAGAAATAGGGCTGGACATTTGTATTTGTATTTGTCAATGAGCCTTCTGCAACTGTCAACAGGTATTTTGGCCCACTCCTCATGAGCAAACTGCTCCAGTTGTCTCAGGTTTGATGGGTGGGTTGACAGTTGCAGAAGGCTCATTGACAAATTACAGAAATCGTTTAATTGCAGTGATTGCCTCAAAATTTTGTGCAACAAAATATTAAGTTATGGGTACCATCATTTTTGTCCAGCCCTATTTCTTTTAGTTTATTTTTTAAATAATTATGTTAATCAACTATTCAAAAGTAATGGCTGTTTTTTATTATTTAATTTTCAAAAAAATTTTATTTATTGTTACTTTTGTAAGTTTCAAGTGATTTCAGTGAGAATTGTGGGTTTTTCCTTCTTTAACTGAGGGGTACCAACAATTTTGTCCACGTGTGTATATGTCTTCTACATCAGGAATATAGCTCCATCTACTGACTGCAAAGAAAAATTCACAGACTAAACAAATCAATCTAGTCTGATGTGCTACAGCTGCAGAAATTCTCCTGTCTGCATGATTTATGAACTTAAAAACTAAAATATTTCAGAGATCTATCTATGACATCATAGATCAGGGACGATTCAGAATGGTGTTTTTTGTGGAACGAAAGATAACTCACAGGCAAAACTTCACCTGTGTTTTTGACTAGGAAGCAATTTTAATTTAGGATTAATAACTCAAAAAAGTAGATTTTGCATAATATGTGTCCTTTGAGGCAAGGAAAAAAGTATGACCAGCAAATATCCAGAAATGGTTTTGTGACTGGAAAGGAGAGTTTGACTTCAAAAAGCAGCTTCTTCGACCAACAAAAAGAACTAGGTCTGTCAAACTCTGGGGTGGATCAGAGGAATGGATTAAATGAGGATTTAAAAAAAAAGCAGAAACTTGGTACAATTTAAAGATACGTTTTTGGCAGTTATGTTGAAAATGTTATGAAAAAACACTCTTTATAAGGTGAAGTTCTAGAGCAATTATTGATTGTTCTAAAACGAAGAGATTGAGATCATTTTAGTTGTGTTGTTTAAAATGTACAACGATGTTGTCACACACAAGGTATATGTATGAAACAGAAAGACAATGTTTATTTAACTTCTTGTTATGTAACTTATAGGGCTGTAGTTCTTTAGTCGTTTAGTCGATTAATGGAGTCTTGGTCGACCAAAATTTAATTTGTCGATTAATATATTTATTTAAATTATAAGGAATTTGTATTCAACAGTAACAGAATCATTGGTCTGAACTGCCTTTTTATATAAACACACGGAATCCTCTTAATTTTCTGCATAAACTATAGTCTTTGTATGAACTACATAATATTATTAGTCTTTTTGAGCAAAGTTTCTTGCAGAGATGTCACAAACTTGATTTTGATACAAAGGAATAAACTTGATTCTAACAATGAGAATTAGAATGTCCTTTCAAGAAAGTCAGATTTTTATTCAATGGACTGACATTTTCAACACAAAATCCAAGTTTACGATCAAACATTTTAGTTTCAAACCAGTTTTGATGAAACTCAAGATTTATTATTATTGTTTTATTTTTATTTTTTACTTTTTTCTTTGCAGAAAAAAATCTGATTTTGTTAAAGTTTTTAGTCCTGTTAATGTTTTCTGTATTTGTTCAACTGAGTATCTAATTTAGAGTTTTTCAGTTTTAGCTTTGATTCGTAATATTTTTGATAACTGTACTTTTAGCTTCAGAGCCTTTGCCACGCCCCCTTTTTAGTCGATTAATCGATGGGCCATGTTTTAAGAATTTCTTTGGTCGACTACAGCCCTAGTAACTTATTGTACAAATGCATGTATATTGTTTAATTATTGTATTTGCAGTTGAAAAAGGGGGTAGGATTTACCTAAGTTTTACTTACTCCTTTTCGAATATTATCTTGTATTTTGTATTTTATTTTAATTTGCTTTTGAAAATGCATTCGAAATAAAGATTTCAATTAATCAATCAATAAACATCAGAACATGCCCTAACTCAAATGTAAAACTAGTTTGTTTGTGAATCTACACCGAGAGTGAATCTAGAGAACTTTTTGCAAAAATAAAAAAATATATTTATCACAATTTTCCTGGAAACAAATCAGTTTTGATTTTATCACAATTCTTGTAACTATTGTCTTTTGCCTTTGAGGTAAATACAATCATCTGCTTTTTCTGACAGTTCCTACTTTACTGTGATTGGTTAAAGGGGACCTATTGTGTGGTATTTTTATGTATTTAGGAAAAAAACTATGATATCTGTAAATCAATAAATTACATTTTGTTTTTTCTAAAACACTTAATTGATGTAAAACTGTTTAGAAATCAAAAGAGGTCCGTTTACTTCTTGTGTAAAACTGCAGAACTGATAAACTCTGCCCCTTCATTATAAGATTTGAATGTGATAAGCAGCAGGTTTTAAATTTGTAATTTTTATTGTTGTAAAGTGTCTATGTGACTATTTTGAACCAAACATGCTTCACTATGAATCTGAATATTTTGAATTGAGACGAGAAAACCACACAGATCCATGTGACAAATCCTACTTTCAGACGTAAAAATAACTTACCTAGTGTAGCACAGTATCGCCACTCTATATTTTTTAGATTGAGAATGGTGGGTGCTTGGGTTCGTTTTATTTCAGGTGGATACCACTAAGGTGTAGGCTACCTAATAATAAGTTACTTACACTGTGTTAACCTATTTAATAAAATTGAGACCCAGAGAAGATGTACAGGTTAGACAAAAAATAAATAAATAAAAGGGTACTTTAATGAATAATTTGGTAAATTAAATAACACTTCCCCAACAAAACAAAATATTAAATCCGTCAAAAATGTTCTAAAAATAAATAACTTACCCTTTCTAATTAGGACCTCAGCTTTAATCTGGAATAGTCACACATTCCCCCAAATACTGCTTTCCCTTAGCTTTTTCTTCCCAAAACACAGACAATACACAGCACAGCAGTAGAACAATGGAACTACAGCGCGCGCAACGGTTTTCAAACGTTTCAGATGCTGGATTTTCTCAGACGTTAAGTCAAGTTTACTCACGGTACCAGTGCTTTAATTCAAAAATAAAAACGTTGCAGGCCTGGTAAAGTTCTTGCAAATCATTAAGAGCAGTGAAATATCACTTACAAAACATTGAGTGCGTTGAAATTCAACGAATCCGAAGTCTTGAGCTCGGCGCGATGAACCGGCGGCTCCGTCTGGGTTTCGCCCGACCCTGTGCACGCAGACGCGGCCTCTTTCCCTTGCGGCTCCCGCTCTTTCTCCCCGCTCCGACAAACGAGTTTCCAGACTCCGATCCCACACGCAAACTATCTGTTCACAAAGTTAGCAAGTCCGCGGTCCTCAACTGAACTTCCTCGCTCAGAATTATCGAGTCCCCGGCTTTTAAAAAATCTTTTTTCTCATTTAAGCGTGCCTCCCGAGCTCCAGGCGGGTGCAGCAGAAAGAGAAAGAAGTCTAGAAAGTTCCAGAGCTTATCCCCACGCAAGGTCACGTGTACTCACGCAATGCGTAACAACGGCCAATCACAATCGACTATACAGAGTGAATACAGAAATGACCAATGAAACGTAATATTATAACAAGTTAAAAGTAAACAGAAGCGAGGCAAAAAACAAAAACCTCTAAAGATATTATTTTAACTAAATAATATAAATCGAGCTATAAATCTAAATCCAAAAATACATATCTTGGATAAATAGTGCAAAATAATGTGTCACTGTTATTTGCTAAAGTAAATAAGCCTTTACTTATATTATTTTGTGTGACTTACTTGAGTGTAATGAAAAGTTAAACAAACCTATTATCACTTGTTACCTGGTAATACTCAAATTTACCACTGGGCAACACTAGTTTTCCAGAGTAATAACCCAGAATTAAATCTACAAAAAGAAAAAAATATTTTTGTAATATTAGGAAAGTGAATTGAGGGCAGATTCAGATTTTTGGAGAGACAATGTGTTTGTGTATTTAATCGTTTATTTATCTGAAACTGCAGGGATGCACAAAGTGAAGTTGTATGATTGTTTTAAATTCTGTTTGTGTTTAGTGTTGGCTGCAGCCTGGTATCTGACTCCAGCCGCAGGTGAGTGACTTTCTGTATTTAATGTGTCATTTCTTGTCATTACTGTCGAACTAAACTAAACTAAACTAAATTATGTTATAGCGGGATTTTTTTGTTTATCAGCACCCTGCCTCCAGAAAGAGCCGCCCTCATAAACACAAACAGTGGAAACAAATTGAAAAAGCTCAATTTTCCGCTAACCACAAGAGTTTTTTGAGTGCACAGTGGCAGAGTGCTTAGAGGTCTGGCTTCTTAATAAGTAGGTCGTGGGCTTGACTCCCGGGTCGGACCATTTCAAGATTGAATACACAATATTTTCCTTGATTTATATGGACTTACACTGACATTTTTTGTATGCAAATTTTAAAAAATTGTTTTACAAATTGTTTGTGTTTTTATTCTGTTATGTCTACGTTTATTTTTTGAGAGCGGTGCCTTTAAAAGCCTTTTGGCTTCAACCACTCGCATGTATATCTGCTAATCATTTATATAGTGTTTTTTTTACTATTATTATTATGATTGTTTTATTGTTGCAAAGAAATGTATATCGTTTTAATTCTTCTTTAAGTGCTAAATAAATAAATAAATAAAAAAGATTCAAGATTCAATGTTGTACTTATAGTGCAACTGTAATTGTAAAGTGCAGGATGCTGACTGCAATGTCTGTACACAATGCACTTTGTGAGACCCCTGAAGCATATAGACATATCAACACGACCAACATGACAAGAGAGACAGACTGAGGTAGATCAATAGTACACAACAGTGTGTAGATGTGGTTGAGCTGCATCAATGCAAAGTCCAGTTCACAGTTATGGCCTGAAGGAGAGTATTAATGGTACCTAAGTAAAGGGAAAGATTCAACATCTCACGACAAGTGTTTATTACTGTGCGAAAACAAAAGTTCTGCTGCTAATTCAACATTTGTGACTGAAATTCGACCCTACCACCCTTAAAAGTTACACTGTCTCAAGCTTCAGGAGACAGACGTCTGTCAGACCGGTTCAGGCCTGATCTCGTCCTGTTTCAAGGTTTTATTCAAATAGGTTTCTCCAGCTAAGCAGATGGAGAGTGGCTCTTTCTGCAGAAAGCATGAGCAGTAGGACGGAAAGTAAGATTGACCAAAAATCCTTCTATGTTGTTGCTTTAATGTGTCATGTTGTTTACAACGTGAGAAATCCATCACATATAAAAGTTTTAAAAACAATAAAACAAAAAGACCAACGCCACCCCAGGAATTTCACCTGGAGATTAGGCTGCATTCAATAATACAAAACAATCTGAACTGTTGTTTTCAGCCTAAAAAGCACATATATGACTTTAAATCTAGTCTTAATTCTTTCATATTTTATAAAGCTGCAGAAACGGATTTGGATGCAGTTTTATGAAGCTAAAATCTGGAACAGTCTTTTAAAATCTGGTCTTAAGACAGTCCTTTTGAAATGTGCTTTTGACTGAAATGGTTGAATCGTTTAAAGTTAGCGGCAGGGTGAAGTGATTTGATTGTTTTTTTGTGTTTTTGTGACAGAGGGAGAGGTCGTGTACGCCTGCCTCAACGACACAGTCTCAATGGCCTGTGGTAAGATTTCAAAATTAATATTCACTTTACAATACGTTAAACTGTAACTACGATGTATTTGTTGTTTTTTTTCTTAATCATTTTCAGTTCCGACCGGCAAAGTAACAACAACAGGCATTCGTTAACTCCAAACACAAAATATGAGCTAGCCTGTCAGTCTTATGTCTGATTTGATTTTGAAGATAAAAGATCAGATAAAGTCGTCTGTAGGCCGGCAGACAGGATCTACTGTACATCTATCACTGCATCTGAAACATGTCAAACCTCGTCGAAAATATAAATGGCGATATCAGTATCGGACTCTCTGTCAGTCCAACACAGTCTCACAAGAGAGCGTACATTTACCACGTCACAAAAACAGCGTATTATGACCACGATTTCAGACCTTTTTGCGTAGTTATGTTACGCCGTACATTTAGCATGATATGAAAAAGAGTAAAAATGACACGAGATTTGGTTGCAGCCACGTGAGGACGCTTACTTTAGGTGTAACGTGCAAGTTTAGGCTTCAAGTTACTAAAATGGGTAAGTTTAGGGCTGGAGCTTGGAGCAGGTTAAGATTAGAATCAGGATTTTGTTATTATTCATGAATAAGAACACGTCTTAACAACCCCCATTGCGACACTTGGCATAATTACACAAAACAGCCGTGAACTCGTGCTAATCATACGTAATCTACATGTCGCATAATGTTGAGGTAAATGTACGCTTTCTTGTGAGATTGGGCTCGTCAGACGCACATAACGCAGAGCGCGTAGGGCACCAAGACGGGCTGTGCTGAACTCACAAGTGATAGAAAAGTTTGTTTCTAACATGTTCTACAACGCATTAGCTCTTAGCCAGTCTTTATTTGGCATCAATAGAACACATATTAGCTCTTTTGACGCTGCGGCTTAGCTAGTTCTGGTGTGAATATACCAGTGGATCGTTGTTTCTGGTCAATTCATTCCCTCGGAAAGTTTTTTTTTTTAAATTTTATTTAACCTTTATTTAACCAGGAAAGTCCCATTGAGATTCGGAGATCTCTTTTTCAAGAGAGTCCTGGCCAAGAAGGTCCAACAACACAACCCAAAGCACAGACTTACATTTTAAAATAGTGAGCTCAAATGCCTTAAACCAGGGCTATTCAACTCAAGGCCCGTGGGCCAGATCAGGCCCTCCAACTAGTTAAATCCAGCCCATAACCCAAACATTAGAAATTATATTTTTTCTTGTATACTTTTAGGTTAGCGTTACTTGAAATCTGTCTGTTCTTTGTTTATTTTGCTTTAGACATGCTTAGTTCTGTTTAGACCTGGTTTTAATCTGGGTTCATCTTTGTTCAGACTGGGTCAGTGTTTGCCAGTTTTTATTCAGTAAGCAAATGATAATGTGAATCAATTTTGGCAGTTTTTTGCATTTAATGTCCCACAAAATCTAATGCTATTTTACAGATGTAGAATATAATAATAAATCTAAAACTAATAATGTTTTGTGCTTTAAGTGGAGACATCCTAGAACCCAAGGCTGGCTGAAAATTCGGACACTTGAGAAAATAAAGTTGAATAGCCCTGCCTTCAACTAATTAAATATTTAGTTAACACAAAGCGGAAAACAAGTGACAGCCAGACAATCATTTGCAGCGAGTTTAAAGCTTCACATACGAGGTAAACACTTCACCATGTGTTTATAAAATGTGCCGTTTCGTCTCTGAAGCTAATGCTAACCTGTATTTAATTTAATTATTAATGTTAAAATAACTCTACAAACTGAACTAGCTTTATACAAAAACACTCAGCCGAGGATGTCATATATTTGTATTAAATTGACTGCTTTATATTTGCGCTACCTTATTTGTTAGCATTTAGCTTTGCACCAAACTTACACACTTTTATAAACACACAGTTTTTCTCTGGTGAAGTATTTACCTCGTATGTGAAGCTCTGAACTTGCTGCCAGTGGTTATCTAGTTGAAAACATTACTTAATATTAGCGCATCTCGGCAAATTCCCAAAAGGAATGAACGGGACAAGAAGGAACTATCCACAGGTATCACACAAACCGGAGCAGAAAACAAATGGAAACAGCAGGTTTTCGCCTTTTTTTTGCAGTGGAAACCTGCATTTAAAAATGCCCCAAATTTCTAACAATTACCTTTCTGTCACATGATTCAATAAAATGAAATGTTTATCTCACTGTAAAGTCCATTGCAACTGAACACAGAACTTTAGAAATCTTACTCAAGTAAACGGGTCATTTTTTCTCAAGTAACTGTACTTTTACTTGAGAAGTGAACTTCAGTACTTTTGCACCTCTGACTAAACATTACACTGCATTACATCTCTACTTAAGATGGAGTGAGACGTACCTGATGTGGAGCAGCTGAAACCTCTCTTCTTTGTTCCTTTTCAGAGGTGGGCACAAAGATCAAGCTGGAACACATCTTGTACAAAGTCGGCGTTGGGACTCGATGTGGTGAAGGCAAAGCTCAGCCGGACGATGGACCGGACACGTTCTGCACGTTCCCCTGGGCTGAGATGGTGGTGGAAGATCTGTGAGAACAAAACACTTTTACTCTAACATGTCTTTAGTTTGACCTTTTACTGTTAAAAAGTGTTAACTAATTCAAAAAGAAACACAAAAGCAGCGGTGTGTCCTTGTTATAATCCTTTTGAATGAGACAACAACTGTCCATAAGTCTCACAAGGTCTTGGGTCCTGGTGTTACACGTGCGTCTACAGTCCCAGGACAGACGAGCGTGAGATTGTGTCCACTTCGGTCTGGTCTCTGGTTGTGCGCGGTGGGCTCTGGTCTGGACTGTGTCAAATGGTTCAGTGCGCTCTTTCTCGTGCCCATGAACAGTGTTCAGCGTCGTAAAACCCGCAGGCTCTGGTCAAATGTGTAGCGGCCCGTTATGCTGATTCAAAAAACGCAGAAGCGGCCGGACCTCTCGCAGCACGGCGCTCTCCTGGTTTATCTCATGAGTCTCTGTCGTGGGGAGAGCTGCATTCACACTGACACTGTCCCATGTTCACTCTCACATCTGATTTGTTTATATTAAGTTAACAGGCTGTATGTAAAAGAAAAGACACATTTTTAGACAAAGTTTTTAAAGCCTCTCATGTGATTATTACACTTGTTTATAAACTGAAGCTGCTGCCACAATAACTTTTGCCTGTGATCTTAAAAGGAACCCCGAGAATTTTGTAATGTTTGTTTTCGAGTTTTCCTTATATCATCAAAGATATAAATACACACGAAAATAATCTGAAAAATCTACCGTTTTATTAAACTTTTAAGAAATATATTTTCACGGAAGACGCCATCATTGTTTACAACACAGTGCATTATGGGTAGTATGACGTCGAATCGTGTAACTACGAGGAAAGTTATGAAAGCTTACCGCATTCTCCTTGTTTCCTCCCGAGACGAAATCACAACCAAAAGCCACACAATGTACCATTTTACAATGTGTTGTCGACGAAAAACTACTGACGCTCCTGTTAACCAGATCAACGGCAACTGTTGCAGCTGTTGCGTGCGTCTCACGACTGACGCTCACTGCGCCAGTGCGCCACACGATTCTGCGTCATCACCTCAAGATGGCGGCGCCCGTAATATCAGGAAGTTGTTGTAAACATAACAATTTTACGTCAAACGGCGAATATTTGTTTACTTTAAGTTCTACTTTTTAGTAAGTATACCTACGCTAAGTATTTTCGATCTATTTATGTAAATATTCGGGGTTCCTTTTAATGCACTGCACTTGTCACAGACGTGACACATCTCAGCTTCACTGAATGAAATGAGCCTCACATCTGGAGCCACACCTTCCACACAGACAGCATAGCGCCTGGAGACACACTAGTGCCCAACAGAGGAATAACCAAGAGCGCTAGTGCTGGGGACAGAATAGAAGTCAATAAATGACATTTAAAACAAAACCACCATTGTTAGTGCTCAGAACTTCATCACATAAAGACCTGTTGTTCACCTTCTCTGTTCTTGTCACTGTGTTGAGTTCACCTCTGTTCTGTCTTTCTTTGTGTCAGGTGTGCAGACAGACGCTCCTGCCTGGTTCCTGTCACTGAGTACGTGTTTGGAGAATATCCCTGCAAAGAGGAGACTCGATACCTGGAGGTGTCTTACAGCTGCGCCGAGCCTCCACCTCCTCCACCACCTCCACCTGCGCCCGTCAAACCTGACTGTACGTAGCACACGCTGGAGCAGACCGAGGGTGTATCACAATTCGATCATTCTGAGGCAAACATTTCAAACTACATCAATTGTTATAGTTTTTGCTTTGAGAAGTGAACTGACAGGATCTATAAAGACACCCCCATATACTTTCAATGACTTTCACTCCTCCGTGTGAGTAAAATGCATGTACATGAACCTTTATACGCAATTTAGATTTTACCAGAGCAAGAGAGACAGGTCACAGTTTATGCAGATCTGTAATAAATCCTGCTGTTTCAGATGAAAATAATGTTCCCGATGGTGTAATCCCTCATTCGCCCAGGAGTGATCCATAGTAAGTCTTCGAAGTTGTCATCTGGACAGTGTTTCCGAACATCAAAAAAAAAACAACAAAAAAAACAACACTATCCAGATGACAACTTTGAAGACTTTCTACTATATTGTTTCCGATGTAACGTTTTTAGTGGACATGAAAAGAGTCCAGCAAGCTTATTGTACTTTTTTTCTTCTCTCCGACTGGTGACTTGTGAGATAATGTGGACACTCAAATTGTGGAGGGTGTCTTGCCTGACCAGTCCTTCCCTCCTACATTCTGTTACATTCTGTTTGATGCAGAAGGGTCTGAAACCGGAGAATCGGTCAATAATTTCCCCGTTCTATGTTAGCACGATCCAATCAAGCACGGCGGTTCTGACACTAAAAAGTCAGAAGTTGCTTTCAAGCCCCATTTCAAAACATTCAAGATGGCGAACGCAGCTGATTCGGCTCGTGCTTCGGTTTTGAACAATGAACGTATCAGTTCCTAAAAACCTGAGCAGCAAACCGTGTTGAGAGGCTTCAGACTGAAAAAAATCCTCGGGCTACATGTTTACGAAAACATCGTGTCGCTGTTTTGGTGGTTTTCTGTGATTGGTTGACTCGGCTTGTCTGTCAAAGCGTGTAGGGACTGGCTGCTCAGGCAAGAGGGTGTCTGCTGCAAGATTCGTGTTTATTGCAAAGTCTTCTCTTTCTGATCAAACAGTTTACAGCATTTGAACTATATACTTGAGAACAACAGTCACATTTAGTACAATTTGATAAATTGACCAGCTCTAGCAGTGGGTTTTCATAAAGGTTGACCCAGATCTGGCAAAAACATGAACTTTTAAAAATACTGAAGACTTCTTTTGGTTTCACGTTTAGTTAAAGTGCTTGTATTAATCCATCTCAAAGTTTCTACATTAAAGGGATCTCTGGCTATGAAGATAAATATGGCTTAAATGCTAGTACTGCTCATGCTTACTAAAATAAATTGCAAACAAATAAATAACCGCTTACTATTTTTTATAAAATTGTCATTGTTTTGGAGCCACTGGGAGCAGCCATATTGTTCAGACGCAATGCATTCTGGGTTGATGATGTCAAATGGTTGCTTTTGGTTGTTGCCATGGTTGCTCCCACCATAGTTGTTCCCTACCTTGACAACCACCAGAAGACACAGACAACCATTTGATGTCATACCCAAAGCAAAATGGCAGCCTCCATGTAATTTCTTTAAACTAATATTTTAATAAAACTACAAATACTTCCAAGGTATTTGTCCTGTATTTATATAAGTGATGATATTAGAAGTGTTTTAAGGTAAACATGTGATATATAGCCAGGGTTCACTTTAAGATCTAATGCACAGTTAATGCTTAACAACCTAAGACAACACAAACCAGCACGAAATTTGAACCGAAGTAAACAAAAAATCAGATTCTAGCTGAGTCGTAGCACTGACAGTTAAAAGCCCACTTTGACCTGACTGACTGACAGTTTTCTGTTCTGTGTTTTCAGGTGACGAGAAAGAAGAGTAAAATCTCCTACGTCAACCTCCAACAAATCTCATCTATTTTACTGTGAAAACATTAAAACTGAAGTAATGACTCGTTTGACTGCATCCTTGTTTTATGCACAAATAATACACCTTTACATTGTGTTGAATACTCTTCTGAACTGAATAAAGATAAAGATTCATTTGGACTTAAGCACCTGAAATGTTTGTGTGTCTTGAAAACTGCAGAGGATGTTGTTGTTCTTCCAGTTTCTGCAAAACAAAAGTGCACATGACAGTTTTCTCAGGCTGTAGTTCGACCAACGTTTGTATTTTTCAACTTGTGCTTTTACTAAGAAAATAAGGATTTACCATTAGTACAGGGCAATTATTTTGACTCAAGGCCCATATTCCAAGACAGAATAGTGGTGGAGGGCTGAACTTCAACACTGGTATAAAAAATTCTCACTATAGACCCCTTGCATGTTTGTAAACATTGCGCCAAATTCTGGTGGGCGGAGCTTAGCCGGAGGCAGAAAAAGACGTTGCCTCCATTTAAACCTGTGTGAACTAAGTTGTTTTTGGAGGGATTTTTAAATTCAGGGCCAGATTTATCAAGCATTTGCTCATGTGCAAACAGGTTAGGGGGAGCAAAAACTCTTTCACACAGACACTAAAGATGTAGAATTTGAGTTGGTGCATATCTGTTTTGTGTAATATGTTGTATGTACATCCTCCAATATTAAAGTTTCCATAAATTGCTCGCAAATTACATGCATTTTTTTTCCAGTTTGCACCCGCAATTTAGCACCTGGCTTGATAAATCAGGCCCAAAAACAGAAAAAATGGAAGATTCTGGTCGTAACTGTCAGGATATATCGTGACTTACTCCGTGGGACCTGACACAAACTTCGGTGAATTATTTCTGTCCGTCTATTATTTTGTCTGAGCTTGTGTGGTTCGTCTTGGATCAGGATCTACTTTTTCACGTGACTGAAGAGGTGATTTTTTGTTTCAGGTCCATTTTACTTTGCTAGACCCAGTAGTGGCTAAAATGCTCTTTTAAAGGTTCATTCATGTCTTGAAGCTAATGCTAAATATGCTAATGTGTACACCTGCCATTAGTGCTTCAGAGACGACGACACATTTACTAATTATTTTACAATTAACTTAGTCAAAAATGGTTGCTTGAAGCTCTGAAAAACTGTTAGCTCTAGTCAAAGACTTTTCTAAAGCTGGAAATAGGGGTCTTGTGTGTAAAAATTGAATGATTGACAACAGTACAGTTTTAGCTGGATTTCTAAATAAAACCGACCAGTTTGTACATGAAACTGCACCTGCGTCTAGGTAAGGTCAGGCTAACATTAGACACAGATGTCCTAGTCACAGTTCACAACAAAACGACATTTTAACCACGATAAAACTTCCAACTTTTAATGCGTCAGTGTCAGAAAGTGTGTGTTTATAACCGTCAGTCCCAATGTGTACATAATCATACTTTGATCTGCATGCTGTGTGTTATTTGTGGTGTCTTAGTTAATTTAATAGTTGTGCTAGATTTTATGGACTGCAGTGCATTGGAGTGTATAGCACAGCACTTAAGTAAAAGCATGGGACAATGAGGCCACGCCTCCGGTTAAACATTGAACGCTTGCTATTGGACACTGCCGCTAGACTACAAATGATATAAGCCTTCTGAATTTGGCTCTCGCGAGGGAAGCGACGAGGAAGGAAACAGGAACCGGTGCACCAGCACGAGCACGAGAGAAGCGGCAGTCGGGGGAGGACGGCAAACATTCACACGGATCACGGGGACGAGAGGCGCTTGAGGAGATAGACAACGCGCGCTGATTGACAAGTAAAGGAACGTGAATTGTCCTCGGTGCAGACTTACCGTTGTGGGTGTATGGTGTCGGCAATTAAGTGCATTCCTTCGCTTCACAGCTTCAGCGGCGGCGGGCGGAGGACGGAGTGGCCAGCCTGGAGACCTGACGCGAGAGCCAGACAGTGGGTTCGATTCCATCGCTCACTAAACCGGAGAGGAAGCCCCGTGTGTGCACCGGAGCTAAGCCAGTGGAAGCTGTCCTGACCGGGTCGCGAGGAGAGTGGAGATACAAGGCGACTTGAGATAAGTGAAAAGGAACGTCTATAGTCTGCTACAAAGCTTGGAACTGTGTGTATTGCAGTGTTGGCGCTTTGTTAGTGTGGTGTATCCATCATTGTTGCAGTAACTAAGGCGGGCCTGCAGAAGCACCGGGGCGCATGGCAGTGGCGGGGGGACCCAAGACGGACCGGACCTGCTGACCAAGAATGTGAATGGAACAAAGCCGAAAGAGCTAAGTCAAAGGAACGTTATTTCTACCTGTACCTGCAAGTGGTGCGTGGCTGCACTGTTGCCGCCAGTGATCCTGTTCTCCCTCCTTGTTGCAGCTGTCGGAGAGGAGCGAGACGGAGCTGGGAGTGGGCGCAACGCAGTGGACCTGGGCCATCCAGTAAATGCCCGCGCACAAGATAATATTAAATAAGGGGGCGTATACTCCTTTATAGCGAACCTACAAACATAATAGACTGGGTGTGGAACTTAAGTACACTTCCGTTTAAGAGCAAAGGGAACAGCTGGACATCCGCCTCTTTTTAACAAAAGAAAACTCTTTCGTTTTCATCGGACTGGTTGCCGTAGGATTAAACCCTTTTTAAGGTGTTATTTATTGCCCTGATTATAGGTTCAAAACAAACTCATAGAACAGATTTTAGACATTGTTATTATTCAAAGTAGCAGAGCATTTTTTAGAAATTGTTTTTTTAATCATTCTAACTGTGAATAAAAACTGTAATTTTTAGCCGTTGCACGCCTATTCTTAAAAGTGGAAATTCAATCAATTGGTGGGCTCGAATACCATTCTGTGACTCAGCTATGAGTTTTCGTCTTTTTTTGCCTCCAGCTGGAGCTGTGACGTCACTGTGACGTGGCATGAAAAGGGTTTATATCAGACACACTTCTTTGACTGAATATGGAAGACCAGTACAAATAAAAGGTTGGCTCTACCATAATAAACTTGTAACATTTCGAGATTAAGCAAAAAGCTAAATGAAAATTAATTAATCATTAATGTGAGAAAAAAAGTTAGATTTTTTTCTGAGATTAAAGTTGAAGCCATAAAAAGAAGCTATTTTATAGATTAAACTTGAAGTTTTAGAAGATTAATTTTTAATTGACCTTTATTTAACCAGGGAAGTCCCACTGAGATTCAGAATCTCTTTTGCAGGGGAGCCCTGGGGGAAGGGTCAGGGTACTTGAAAAACACACAATAGACTTTTTTATTCATAACAATGTTCCAAGATCTAAAATACAATTTTAGTCTGGTAAAACTTCAACTTTAATATTGAAAAATAGCCTTTTATGGCTTTGACTTTATTTTCATAACATTGTGAGTTTAATCTTCAAATGTTACAGGTTTATTGTCGCGGCCCATATTTTTATCTCTTAAACGTCGTCTTGCATTTCTGTTTCTCAAAAACTGCCAGGGGCCTGATTGAAACAGGTCGCGGGCTGCATCTGGCCCCTGGGCCGCAGTTTGCCCAGGTTTTCAGTATTTCAACAAATGAGTTAGCTAGCTAAATATTAGAGAGTGAATGATACTGACTGATATATTTAGATGTTTTTTGTTTATTGGCCATATCGGCTTCAGTTTTGGCCGATATCTGATCAGACAGTTGTTTAGGCTTTTCCTCTGAGTTGGTTTGAAGAGAAACGATAAGACTTCTTTAGTAAAATCTGCAGTTTTGATTTGATCATTAAAATGTCCGTAAGTTTTATTCTTACAAACAATATGAGTGTTTTTCATGAAGCTGTGAAATGATTGTTTCTTGGGCCAAAATACACTTGAGTGTAAAAGAGACGCACATGTAAAGAGATGAATAATACGGCCACAATAATCAGCCTCGAAAATCGGCCATTAGTATCTGCATCGGCCAAAAAAAAAAACCCATATCAGTCAATCTCTAGAATGAATAATCAATTTTACATTAAAAGAAAGCAGAACTGCACCAATACAGCTTTTTCACTTCCAATACTGATTTGTTTCTGTAAGTATCTACCAGTGCCCAGTATTGGCCGATGACAATGGAACTCAACAGTGACCGCCCACTTCCTGGTTCCAAAATCTCAGGCCCCATGTTAAATTGCCATAGGGGATTAGATAAAAAATTATATTAGAAGTTTGGAAACGTCCTCGGGGCTAAGCAGCTATGTGGTGAGTCAGAACACGGCTCCAACACAGTATCACTAGATGGCGTTCTTTTACCACGACACAGAAACAGCGTATTTTGAGCACGAGTTCACAGCTATTTTTAGCACTTATGTTACGCCGTGCATTTAGAACGATATGAAAAAGAGTAAAAATGACGAGATTTCACAGTCACATGGGGACGTTTTCTTCAGGTGAAACGGGTAAGTTTAGGCATAAAGTTACTAAAATGTGTAACATTAGGTCTGGGGCTTGGGGCAGGTTAAGATTAGAATCAGGATTTGGTTAATTTTCATAAATAAGAACACGTCTTAACAACCACCATAGAAATGAACTGGGACTGTGACGCGTACTATAATTACACAGGACGGCCGTGAACTCGTGCTAATCATACGTCATTTACATGTTGTGTAATGTCGTGGTAAATGTACACTTTCTTGTGAGATCGGGCTCGTCAGGAGCATAAGACCTACATTTTTGTTTAAAACCCGTTTTTTCAGCTTTATAAACTACGAAGTTATTACGACATTTTGCCTAATTTTAAGTTATAGTTGTGCTTTTTAGACTGAAATCAACCGTGCAGTGGATCTGAGCTGGCTAGCCCGCAATATGTCTTTAAACTCTTAATTAGGGGTGTCAAATTAGTGCATTAATTGAGAATAATTAATTACAGACATATTAATCGAGTTAATTTTTTAATCGCATTCATCTATTTTGAAATCTTTAACTTCATTGTTTCCATATGTGAGTTATAAAGTGACATAAGGGTTGTTTGACTTGACAACTTAGTAACAAAAGACTTCCTAAAGTCTGCATTTTTTGCAATATGTTAATATTTCCATCTGCAAAAATAATGTAATTAAATTGGATAAAAACAAAAGCACTTAAGTTGAGTGTTTTTCTCAGCAATTTTTAGGTGAGATTAAAAATAGATTAATTTGATTAATTAATTACAGATCATAATTAATTCATCTCTTCAATTTTTTAATCGCTTGACAGCACTACACCCTAAAAAATGCTGGGTTGTTTTTTCTACCCATTTGCTTGGTTAAGGCCATTGGGTCACTTTTCTGGGTTATTTTAACAGAGTTGGGTGGTTTTTCATAACCCAAAATGCTGGGTTAGCCAGTTGGGTAAATTTAAGGCAAATTATGATTGACATTTTCCCGCTTTTTATGCATCTACCCAGCATTCTGGGTTAAATAATCTCAAACAACCCAGAAAATTGGGCGAAACACAAATTTTTCAACTGTCCAGACTCCACAGCAGCCATTATCCTCCTGCTCCTGCTCTGAGCTCTAGAAACGTCTGACACAGGTATTTATGCTGCTTTTATTACTTTAGCTTTATGATTTTACCTGAAACTTTGTACAGTTTAATCATTTTGAAATAGATAATTGGTTAAAATAAACTTAATTCCTCTAACTTTTGCTGCTCAGCCTCAACAGTTCAACTGTTTCTGCTTCTTTAACTGTTTTTATCTGTGAGCTCAGCTCCACGAAAGGAACTGTTAGTGAAATAAATAATGTGTTTTTATCCTAGAAGTGTATGTTCCTTAGCTAAACCCACACATTTTGGGTTAGTTTTCATATTAATAAGCTGTAAATAAGTGACACAGAGAGAGGATAAAGGGCTAACAGAAGTGCTAAGTGTTGGTGAAGTCTGGTGTCTTTAAGCAGCTGTAGGTCAAAGTCTGTCACACACAGGTTTTTTTACACTCTACAACACTTTACACTCTGTTACAGTTTTTATTTAATGTCGATAGGACCAGTATTGACTGAAATATCCACAGTTAAATTTGGCAAGAAAATAATCGATAAAAATAATATGTGCGCTAATCGCTAATATACTAACGCAGCACAACAGGATTTTCAGTCACTTTCCCTGTTTGTTTTTGCACTATATTTTCTTTAATAACTGATCTTAGGCCTAAATAATATGTGAATAAGTCTGATGTACACACAGGGTGAGGAGGAGAACAGCAGCAGCAGAGACAGGGACAGAGCATGTGGAGCAGCTCAAGAGCTAACAACAGTCACTTATCTAAACTGTCTCTTTCCTCTGTTTTAGATCAGTTCATCTTCTTGTTGTGGATCTGCAGAGCTGAGGAAACATCACCTGAGCTCTACAAGTGAGCTGCAGATGCTTTTGTGTTTTATGTTCTCTGTTATTTGGATTCTAAAGTGATCATCTTTGTGCTTTTAGACAAACACAGCAGCTCTGTGTGTGTCTGCTCTAGGACCACTGGACACTACTGCAAACAGGTAGCCTAATTGTGTTTTTATTTTATTTTTTACTAATTGTATTATGTTTTATTGTTAAATTTGCCTTTTGATTTAACAATATGCAGAAATATAATATTCCTATTGCTTTTTCCACAGTAGAATGTTCAGAGATCTAAGTTCTGCTTTTGAGATGAACAGACCCAGCATCTGCAAGAGTCCAATCAAAAGTAAGTAAATACTGAATAGAAATGGTGTTATCTAGACATAGTAACATATATCTTTGATTTTTTTTCTCCCCACAGTATAAACTTGAGTTGACAGAAGTGTCCACAGCCCTGATTCTGACCTGTGACTCTGAGATGGAACATCATGTGTGACTGTTAAATGGAGCTGCAGACCTGAAGAACATCTTACATCAGACCTATAACCACAAGTGTAAGTAGGTGCTGTCAATATAACATCATGTCTAAACTAAACAGATTTGAACAGATGTATGTTTGTCTCTGTTTCCACAGCAGAAGTAGACTGAGGTGTTCACCACAGCTCCTGAGAAGAACCAACTCAACCTGAAGCCTCTGCTGAACTGCATTGTGTAAGTGTAAGTGCATTTAGAACTGTTTTAAACATGTATTAAAGTGTCACAGACGCACTAGAACATGACATGTTTATGTTTTTACAGCAGACTGAAGCCTCCACAGCTCCAGAGTCTCAACACTCAAACCTCTGAGTCTTCACAAAGTCTCACATGTAAGTGTGGAAACTACAGCTGCACATTACAGTGATTGATAATTATTTCATTGTACAAAACCGTTTATTTTGTAATGTATGTTGTAAATACACAATAACTGAGTGTAAACATGTTTTCACAGTGTGATCTCCTGCAGACTGAAGTGTCCCAGCTCCAGAGTCTGAGAGAAACAAACTCAAACTTCTGTTTCTTCAGTCACACATGTAAGTGTTTAAACTACAGCAGTATGTTTCATATTCTTATGGACTTTTCATTATGTAGTTCTATAATGCAGAAATGTGGATGTCCTGTACATTTGACTGTAAACATGTCTCTCCCTCAGCACCTGAAGAGTCCCAGCTCCAGAGAGAAACAACACTCAAACTCAAACTTCTGTCAAACTACAAAATGGACAGTTTTGGTGAATATGTTTTACTTTAATCTGAATAATGTGCTACTGATGATGCTGTGACATGTTTTAATTGTAATTATTTGTGGAAAATGTGCTTTAAAAATAAAGTTTTGTTTAAAAGCACTGTGGTGATCATTATATGCATTTAACCCATAAGTTGGGTCAAATTAACCCAACATAGTAGTAAAAAATTACCCAACATTTGGTTATCTTTTAACCCAAGTGTTGGGTTAAAATAACCCAGCAGAGTAGTTGTAAACAACCCAGCATTGGGTTAAAAAATAACCCAACAGTTGGGTTATGTTAACCCATCAGTGTAGTTAGAAATAACCCAGAATTGGGTAGAAAAACAACCCACTGTGTTGGGTTAAATTATTAACCCAACATTATGAGTTAAAATAACTAAACGCTGGGTTGGTCCACATTTGACCCAGTGCTGGGTTATTGGTTGGGTTGTTTTTAGCCCATTTTAACCCAGCATTTTTTTAGTGTGTACTCTTAATATTTGAATTTTTTGAAAAGCCTATGGCACTATAACACATGGGGCAAAATACTTCCGGGACCAGGGCGATCTTCCACTGTTGAGCTCCATATAGAAAGTGAAAACAAATATTGTTATATATATATTATTTAAAACATTTTTTTTTTTACCAGATTAAAATGATTATCTTCTATTTAATCAATATTTAATCTTGAACTTTTCAAGGCTCAAAAAAATTATGTTTACTTTTATTTTCTTGAGTTTCTTTATTATTACTTTTTTTTTTTTTTTTTTTAAGTTTTAAGGCTTTATGAATAATTTAGTTGTAAGTGCAATCTTGAAATGCTTTTTTAATTTTACTTTCATCCTATGCTAAACATTACTGTTTCTCAAAAATGTGCCGGTGTCTGCTTTAAGCTTTAACTTTCTATTTCAATGAGATTTTGCATTTGACTTTTCACCCCCAGAAAGTTACACAGTGCCACTTTAAAATATTAAACTAAATGTAAGCTGCTAAATAGGCCTACTCTTAAAAAGTTACAAGTAAACGTAAGTAGTATCCAATATTGATTTAAGGCAATGAAGTGTAAAATGAAAGGATTTGGGGAGTTTCCGCAGAGGTTTAAAGCAGCTCATGACTCATAACTCTCTGTAAGTTGCTGTTTCTCTTGTTGTGCGGCGAAATCGAAAGTGAAAGTATCCCCGGTGTGTTCCTGCCTGGTGCTTTTCACAGCGGTGCGTCAGTCTTCTCCGCGGCCGCGCTGAGGGAGCTGTCAGCGGCATGGCGGAGTGGAGCGTCGTCGTAGAGGGCGACTGGGCCCCGGGGCAGAACCGGACCGTGAAAAACAAACTGCTCAAGTATTTCCTGAGCGAGAAGAAGTCCGGCGGAGGAGAGTGTCACGTGGAGCCCGAGGAGAGGGTCGCGAGGGCTGCCGTCTTCTTCACGTCACGAGAGGGTAAACTTGTGTCACTGTCACCTGTTTATTTACTCAGCCTAAGTGTTGTTTTTACGGGTTGTTGTTTGCCAGTTTCGTGTAACTTTTGTCTCGCTTAAGTTTGTTTACCACCTGCTACAAGGCTTATTTAAAGCGGAAGTGTTAAGTATTGCACACGGAACAACAATGTTACAACAGCTATACTTCTTTAATAAGCTCATTTGTTCATGTCAGCGTTGATTCAGGGGCGGCCAAACTTACTCGACCAAAGGAAGTTTCCTGTAGGCCTATTATTACATTAGAGGCAGACTGGCTGAGTCATTCAAATTGATTAACTTAGCTTTGGCAGCTTTTACATCCGCATATACACAGGAATTTTAATTCTCAGTGACACGGAGCAATGGGATTTGACTTTAGACACAGTGTGGACATTTGCAGTTAAAACGGTGCATTAAAATACTCCCAAATAATTAAAACACTGATTATTACACTGCAAACACAATTTAGGTTTTAAATCTGAAAACTTTCTCTCCTAAATCCTTCGACACATGGGTAATATGGACATGTATTCATTTTAGTTGCAATTATGGTTAATAAACATCTTTCTACAAACATTAAAGTGAAACTGGAGAGAACCAAGCTCAGCCAATCAGAACGCTGCACTCAGCTCCTGATTAGAACTAAAATTCTTTATTATTCAGTTCAGACAGAACTCAGTGGCCTAATTTTTTCACAAAGTGCTGCATTTATTTATTTAACTTAGTGGAAACGCAAAGTTTACAAATTTACAACTAAAAGCTAGTTACCCCAACTTTAATCTGAAATAATATAGAATAATATATATGAGACGTTCTGCATCAACACCAGCCAATAAAAAAGCACAAATAAAAATAAAAGCACAACTATGATATCGGCTGAATCGATATCATGTAACCGATACCAATCTCAGTATCGGATCAGTGCATCTCTAGTCTGTTTAGATTATGTTCAAGAAATCATCACCAAAGTATTTAGTTTTTTAAAAACTCCAAATCAAATCAAATCAAATCAATAATCAGATAAAAAAGGGATTAATTTGTTCCTCTGATCGCCAGGCATGTTTTGATTAAGTAGCAACATTCTAATGTGATTAAAGGAGAACTATTGAGTTTTTTCCAGAGTAAATAGAGAGAGGAAATCCAGATATATTATCATTTGTCTTTTTGGCTTGTATGTTTTTCAGTGAGAGATCGAGTTCTATCCAAAGGCCACCACGAGATTAACTTGGACGAGAGAAGTGTGAAGCTGAAGCTCAGTGTGGACTCAGTGAGTAAAACACGAGGAGCAGAAAGGAGCTGCAAGATTAGTCACAATCAAACCAAAATCGCTCTGTGAATTAACACAAATCGCAATCATGGCTGCCATTACTGAAGTATCAGGACTTCAAACACAAACAAGTACTGTATTATTTGGACTATTAGTCGCTCTAGAGCAGAAGTATACAACTTTATTTTCCAGAGGGCCAGATTTTAAAGAGGACCGTGTCTTCTGGGCCGGTTTGTAGTTGCTTCTGACACGAGGTTGTGCCAAATATTCACATGACTAATTGTTTTTATAGTGACAATAACAACTAATGCTGCAGTCTGCTTTTATTGCTACAAAATCAGCATAAACTACAATTAGGAACAAGTAATAATCAAATCTGAACCTGGAGAATCACAGCTTTAAACCAGATTTAAACCAGGACTGAAATATAAAAAAGTGACAATCCTAAAATGAGTGAATAAATACTTAAATTAATCCAGATTTATGTTTATTTTTGGAATATTTTAACTGTCTTCAAATAAGGATTGGCTATAGAGGATTTTTTTGTTTATCAACATGAGCGATGCGCACGCACCCCGCCTGTAGAAGGAGCCTCCGCTCATTGACACAAACAGTGGAAACAAGTCGAAAAAGCTCAGTTGTCAGTAACTACAAGAGATTATCACTTTGTGTAAACTAAAGTTCTGCTGCTAAATCAACATTTGGGAATGAAACTCGATCCTACGACCCTTAAAAGTTACATTCAGGTGAAAAACACAGAGGAAAACACTGTCTCAAGCTTCAGGAGACAGACGTCTTTCAGACCGGTTCAGACCTGATGAAAACAGGTGCTGTCACTCTGTTTTGTTGTTTTATTCAAAGAAGTTTCCCCATGTAAACAGATGAAGAGCAGCTCTTTCTGCATAACGCATGTGCAGTAGGGTGAAAAGTGACGTCGACTGAAAATTCTTCTATATGTACAAGAGCAAAGTGGATTGTTTTTATATAAAAATATAAAAATATTTTCTCACTGGGAATGAAACAGAAAATGCAACTGGAATTGAAACAAGAAAAACACTGCACTACATCCATTTGGCAAATCTTATTTTCAAACAGTAAAAATATAATAAAAAAATAAAGATAACTAGAGCTTTATTCAAACATTACTGGCACATTCAGAATTAAATCTACAAACAAGAGAAAAGATATTTTTGTAATATTTTGAAAGTGAACTGAGGGCCGGCTCACAAGTTTAGAGGACCGATTTGGCACCCGGGCCTTAAGTTAAACAAGCCTGCTCTAGAGTATCTATTTGGTGAAAATGTATTTAACAAAATCATGAGCCAGATTATAGTAATAATAGTAGAGAACAACAGGCTAAAAAGGTTACACAGCGCAAACATAACACACTAATGGTTATTTCAGCTACATGAAGCATAAACAATAAACTGAACCTTCAAGCTCCATGACCTCTGGTAGCGACCACCTGAGGAGTATATTTATAAAAAACTTTTGTTTATTTTTAGAAGTTGTGCTGATGCCACCACAACATTATAAACAGAACACAGACAGAAAAGCATAGATGACTTGCAACATACGTCACTTCCCGTGCTGCCCTGTTTCGGTGAAAACAAAGGCCCGCGTACATTGAAATGAATGGGAGTTTATCGATTGTAAACTTCAGATACACGTCTAAAAACTACATTTAGTGTTTTGTATCGTGTAGTAAAAGACAAACGGAAGGCAAAGGATCAGCGGTTTGACTTTAGACACTTCACAGACAGAACGGTAAACGTTTTAAACTGACCCAATTGACCCAATGCTAATCATAAGTGCTTGTATCAGACGTGTGAATTTTTGTATTAAACACCCGAGGATGCTCACGTTTTATGAGAAATGAGCTGACAATCAAAATATAAATAAATAATATATATTAATCCACAAAATGATTTGTCTTTTTTGTGCTATGCTAGCTTGATATCAAGAAATATACTTTTAACTGTAGCTAAGATTGTGCTTGTTTGTTTTATTCATGTCGCTAATTTATTGTGTTGGATTTCGTTAAGTTAAATTAAATGTCTGATGTCTTGTCTTTACTGCAATGTGGACATTTGTGGTCAACACATAAGTATAAAACTAGTGTACATACCCGTGGGCTCAAGCTACAGTTAGCAAGTTACTTACAATAATGAACATTATTATAATTCAATATCAAACACACAGAGCCTGGTCAAATATTTACATCATTTATTTGTTATCAAATGACTAAACTAATTCAAATAAATGAGTTACTTCTAAAGACGGCCAGAGTGTGGAGCCGTTTAGCCGAGGCAGAGAAACTAGCTCTAATCAGCAGACGTATTTTAATAAAACACTATCTTTTTCGACTGTTGGCTTTAGTCTCACACATCCTTACAAACGTACGGCTGTTTTTCTATGGCTCCAGTGGCTAGTTTTCAATTTATTTGGCCAAAAAGGAGAGAAAAGCTGAATATTTGTATCTACCGCCATTGACTTGAATGGAATGTTTTCACCGAAAGTGGGCGGGTACTTTTGTGGAGCAGCAAAAATGCCCGTATGTTGCAAGTCATCTATTAGGCCAAAAAAGCTATGAAACACATTTTATCACTTGCTTTTGCCTCAGTCCAAATGTTGAGGAACAGTTTTCAAATTAAATGATTTCTGTTCATAATTGTTTTTTCTTTAGTGTATTTATAATTATATTTGAAAGCCAACTGTCTGTTTTATATTGCTATAGGCAGCATTGTGATAACTGTTTTACTTCTAATATGTTGTGGTTGACCTGGATAATCTGTCGTGTTTACAGGTAAGTTTCCTCTTCCTCGGTGCAGTAAAAGTCACATGGTTTCCTCTATTTCAGCTGGAATTTGGACTTAGCTCACACCCGGACAAACTGGATGTGCTGCTTTATCTCTCCTGTCCAATCAAAGACTCACAAAGAGCAAAAACATTGTGAAGAAATTGCAGCCTTTGTGATGTCTGAATTGAAATTTTGGTTTGATTTTGATTAATTGTGCAGCCCCTATCAGCCACCACACTTTTACTAAACTAACATAAATTATAAAGAACTTAGATCATCAGGTAATCGTTGTGTTTTTGTTTTTCTCCCTCAGGTTCAAACCTCCAAAAGCGATGTTCCAGGTAAAAAAACAACAACAACAAAAAAGATTGTTTAAAGCCGTCGTGTAAGAAGAGTTGTACTTATTTATTGTTTGTTTGTTTAGATCCGCAAAACGCAGAAGTGCCGCCTCAGAGAAATCCAGTTCAGATCCAACAAACCAAACCAGGTGAAAATAATTATTCAGGGCTCCAGACTGACTTTTTTGGGGACCGTCTCGAATCTGTCTCGAACCCCAAAGTCCCGAACAATATTCCCCATATAATAGGCAAAATTATTAGAAAAAAATAATAAATACATATATATAGACTCATTTAAAGTATGTAGGCTATGTAATTTGTGTAATTCCACTGTCGCGTGTGAACAAAATAAGATGAATCCTAGATAATCCATCCCATTTTGAACAGGGTTCCCACACTTTCAGGAAAACCTGGAAAAGCTGAAACATAATTAGTCAATTTTCCAGTTTATCATAAAATAAAGTACAAACTATATTTTTACTACCTTTTCTAATAAAAGGTGAGCAATATAGATGATGTTTGGTTGTAACTTATAGGCCTATCATAACTCACTTTTCTTCACTGAAACAAAGAACCGGTGTATTACTACCACGACTAAAATCCATTGTTTAATCAACCAATATATTGTCCACTTTCATCAGAATGCAGCAAATATCATCATTTCGGGTCCAAACACCCATAAGGGGGGTATCTTTAGACAGTTAGTTTGACTCTGTGTTTCCTCTTCTGCGTTCTCCTCTCTGTCCCCCAGACGGAGACTCCTCTGCTGTGCCTGAGTCCGGCTCCAGTCTGGTCCTGGGCCCGGTGTCTGAGAGCACTAACAAAGACCATCTGTGTGTCCTGGTGGAGAACGTGTGCGGTTTGGACGAGACGCATTACGACCTGGAGCTGATCTGGGAGAAGAGTGTGGCCGTGGTGACGTTTACAGATCACAAAGGTAAAAACTATCAGCTGGTTCATTTTCAACAGGCCAGCCTTTGTTTAACCTTTTGCCTGGAGGTTTATAAGAAAGTGTGTTACTAGTGCAACATCTGGATAAATACATAACTTAAACACGTCTAAGTTTAAAATAGTTTGAATGACTTAAGCCCTGTTTCCATAGGCTTGGGTTGGGTCTGTATGGTCCTATGCTGTTTCCACTGCGCAATGCAAGCCGTTCCGCCCCGTTTACTGGGTCCAGAGCGAGTCGCTTCTGGTCCTGCCTTGAGCCTGGACCCTGGAGCAGACCTCACTTCGGTTCCTCCTTTAGGCTCGATGATTGGACAAGAGAAAACACAGGCTCAGGCCAAAACCAGACGGAAAAGAGCAGATAGAAACATGAAATAATTGTTCTTCACCAAACGCCGACTTGATCCTGTGACAAACCCTCCGATTGACTTAACAAGATAAAGCTAGCGCATTAGCATCAGCTGTTTCCTGTGAAAAAAAAATGTGTAAATTCTGTGCGTAATGTGTCCGACATAATCCAGCCTCAAAGCATTGAATAAAACGGGTTTAAAACGGGTTTTTGCTTTGCAAAAAGTAAAATAAAAGTCTAAAAAGGTGGTGATTAACCGGAAGTAGTTTCTTGTTTCCACCAGCCTGACCCTCGAGTCACAGACACAAACTTTAAATTATTACACCTCTTTTTGTAAATCACTTACATTGACACAAGAAAGAAAAAGTATAATTTAGGTCATTTTAATTTTTTTTTTTTTAAACACGTGTTATCTGTGAGTGACAGACCCTCAGGAGCCTGGACCTGCAGGAGAAACGTTCACCATCATTAACATAAGTGACCCAAACCGCTCCAAAGTGAACCAGTCTGAGGGTCCCAGGCTAATGGAAACATGGCTTATGTGTTTATCGAACACATGTCTGAACATACATTTTTTAAAAAGCATGTTCCCTTTTTACAGAAGCAGAGAGATTCATGTCCTTGAACCAAAGCAGTGGTAAACTCAGTAAATAAACTATAGTCTGTAGTAAGTTTGCTGGAGATGTCAGAAATCAAGAAACTTTGCAACCAAGCGTTTTGTGAGGCTTATAGAAGAGCAGAGAAAGCGTGAGAGTTAACAGGATTACTTTAAATTAAAGAACTCCAGCTGTGAACAAAATTCTTCCCAATGTTCCACCACTTCTGAGTATAAATCTTTCTAAAAGGCATGTCCTCTTTTTACAGAAGCCGAGAGATTCATGTCCTTGAGCCAAAGCAGTGGTAAACTCAGCAAACGGGGCCTTAACGCAACTTTGCTGGAGCCAGCGACAAGTGTCCGAGTGGAGAACCTGCCTTCTGCTGTGGTCAAAGGTGAGAAATGTACAGAAATAAAATCTGTAAATGACAAGCGCCAAGTCTGCAGGTTGTTAGTGTTTTAGAAATGTTCACCTTCTGCATCTTGTCCAACTGTAATAACAATACATTTTATTTATATAGCGCTTTTCTGAACACTCAAAGACGCTTTACAGGCAAAGACAGATAAACAAAGGTACAACATATAAAGAGGTTTGGCTCAGTCAGGGCCTTAGCTGGAGGAGCAGGTGCAGCTGGAGGTTTGGTTCGGTCAGGGCCTTGGCTGGAGGACAGGTGCTGTTGGGGGTTTGGTTCGGTCAGGGCCTTGGCTGGAGGACAGGTGCTGTTGGAGGTTTGGCTCGGTAAGGGCCTTAGCTGGAGGAGCAGGTGCAGTTGGAGGTTTGGCTCGGTCAGGGCCTTAGCTGGAGGACAGGGGCAGTTGGAGGTAGAAATTGAAGTAAGAGAACAGATGACACAAGTCCAAGTGGATCAGATGAAAGTTCTGTTGTTTTAGTCGGTGAGAAGGCCATCCCTCAAAAGATTTCTCTGGAAAATGTTCTGCTGCACCAGAAGTAAAAGTTCTGTAACTTTTTAGATGTCTCAGAATCAGAGACATAACTGATTCTGTAACAGAATCAGACAGTTTACTGGGGGAGGATCTCCTGGCCCCTCGACTTTTTTTGCTGATCCCTTTGAGGAGAAAAAAAATCTGTGTGTGTTACATGGTGTGTTATGACCCGATGAAAGATCGTAAAATGTCAGTGTAGATGTCCTTAACGATTAAATCCTTGTTGGAAATCCATTCATTCATTTGACTGCTGCTTGTTCCCGTTGGGGGTCACATGTGACTGGAGCCTATCCCAGACTTTGGGCCTTAGACGGGGGAACACCCTGGACAGTGGGCAACTCGTCACAGGGTTAGAGACAGACAACCATTCAATCTCATTCATTCACAGGGGACCTTTTGAAGTGATACGTACAGAACATGATTTTTATGTCACTCACTGCTGAAACGTAGAATGCTGTTATGCAATCTGCAAAATTTCGATCAAATCTTTTATCTTTACAACCGCGAAAAAGAGCCATGTGAGTCACTATATGACGCTTCTGGACAAGAGCAGATTAGCTGTGCAGAAGCCTTTTGTGTCAGGAAAAGGGTGTTGAAAAGCTGTGTCAGTGGACAATAAATAGTTAATCTAAACTTTTTTTTATCCACTCAAAAGAAGCCATGCAGTTTTTGTTACTGTATATTCGATGTCTTTTGAATTGTGATGTTATTTGTGTTGAATTCCCTCAGACATGTTGGGACTATATTTTGAAAAGATGTTTGTGGAACCAGACGACATTGTGATAATCCCAGAAGAACAGGCTGCAGTTCTCTCCTTCTCCGACCCTAAAGGTAAGCTCTCCACGGCAGCAGAGTCGTTAGCACTGCTGCATCACAACAAGAAGCTTGCACAAAAAATGCTCAACATCATGGCATGACTTGGAACAGTCCTTTTATAGATACAGTCAGCATCGGAAAGTTAACATTGAGAGTGAATCAGAACAGTTATCACTCACTGCTCAGCAACCACAACAGCAAATATGGACGTTAGGAAATATATTGTGTCAAATATAGATACAAAGACATGGAGATGAAAAATAGTAAATATAATTAACAATGCTAATGGTAGCTGCGAGCTGAATGCTAACATGATAGTAGCACTTCCTGACCTGTTTTTGCGTCCTTCTTTAACTTTTTGCTTACCTTTCTGATATGACGTCACATCAAACATCGCCATTTAAATTCTGTTGTGATTTGACTTGAATTAGTTGTGCTAAAAATACACTTAATTTGCCAGAAAACATCTAAAAAGAGATCAAAAGTTTAGTTTCCCATGCCTTAACATTTTATTTCCAACACGACTTTCCCCCTCAGCAGACCACGCCCCCACATGTGACGCGATGCTTACTGTATCTATACATCTGATATAGATTAACATGCATTCAGGTGGCTTGCTGAAAAATAAGTCTTTACTTTTCTTGGCACATAGTGTAAAAGTTTTGAGTACCTCTATTCTAGTATCTATAGAACTCAGTTTTTCTCTCTTGGCTTCAAAAATACATTTTTTATCTTTTTTTCTTTCTTAAGAAATAAAAAAAAAAGAATGAAGAAAAATCTAATTTAAAAGATCTGTGGCAAGTCATGGAAATAAGGCCCACAATTATTTAAATCTGTTTTTAAAACTGTATAAACTGCTAAGTTGTTAAAGGGATAGTTTGGGATTTTTGACATGAATCTGTATGGCATCCCCATCACCAGTGTCGTGCATCCACACTGACTTACCCACACTGAAAGTAGTCCGGCAAGTTTCCTGGGGTCATGGAAATAAAGACTTTTTCTTCTCAAAACAATATGTGTTCCAAAGAGTGATATAGGTGCAGACAAAACCGTTGTCCATGAAAAAGTCAGACCTCGTAATCGCTTGGCACTATTTTCTCTCCCTTCATATCACTGTGACAGCTGCGTGTGTTTCACTTTGTTTTCCCGTAAAAGTTAGCGACAACATGTCTGACTACTACAGGGACGACGAAAACATTGACTTCAGCACACAACCAAGGGGATATCTTTATGAACCCGATTATACTGATGCTGAAATTCGCCAGATGGAGTTAGAACGGCAGAGAGAGAGGATGGACAGCCTAGACTAGACAAACCTGGAGCAAGAAGCCAAAGTCCGTCACGGGAAAACGTTGAAATGTGTGCGGAGATTCAGCCACATTTCTGTTGGTACAGCCTGGATAGTCACAAGTCCGCACCATCCTCTCAAAGGGAGAGAAAAAATACCGCCAAGGGATTATGAGGTCAAATATGATATATGTATTTGCATTTTTCTTGTCTTTTGAACCTTTCTCTCTTTAGCCCCTTTTACTTTGGCATTGGAAATTTCAACATATTCAGTTCAGGAATTAAGTTAGAGCACCATCTTCTACTTGCAAAAGACAACATAGAGGAAATAATCAGTGCAATCTTTTTTTTTTCATGCTAATGATGCAATATACTACAAACGAGTCTGGATGATTTATAGTCTTAAACAGAGCAGACGATCTCAGAGATCTTTAGAACAGTGAGGCTCAGAGAGAAAAGAATAGTATCTCACAGACACAACTCCAGTTGAGTTTGTGTTGAGGACGTGATGTTAGAACAGGATTAAACACATACTGTACAAAATGTGTTCTTTAAAACATGTTGACAAAGTTAACTTCCATACACAACAGCAAACTAAGTTGGTTCCCACATTGGCCTGGTTCCTGGTCCTTCTTATGTGGGAACACGCCAGAAAAGGGGCCATGAGCTAAAAAGGTTACAGGATCAACAAAAACGTCTCATTTTCATGTAACAACCCTACTGTTCATTAATAAATTTGCGTTTCTCTCTCTTTGCAGTGGTGAAGAACATCTGCTCCCAAAATGACCTCACCATCAAATCCAGTCAGGTCAAAGTTTATCCGTATTTCGCGTCTCAGGGTTTTGCTCTGATGGGCGCAGATCGGCCTGAATTCAAAATGCCGGACGCGTTCACCGAAAACGTGCTGGAGCCGGTCTGGAAGTATCTCTGCAGCAAAAACCTCTGCGACGCCATCAACCAAAAAATGAGGCCGCATTTCTGTCACGTCAACATGGACTTTCCACAGGTCAAGCTCAGCCCTTTGCCGAGCTTTCTACGGCAAAACAACCTCACCAAACATCAAGTGGAAACCTGGAGAGACTCTGCGCTGAAGGCATTCCGGCAGCAAATGAACGAGTACGGCGCGTTTGATTGTGCTGTGAGCGACGCGGCTTGGAAACTGGTTGAAAAGGAAGTCCGTGCGATTGTGAAAGACGACGCAGAGCTGATTCTGAACCAGTCTAAAAGCGTTCTCACCGTGGCTTCAAACTTCAAAACCATCAATCGGATTAGAGATAAAGTGCAAGGGATAGTTGGTAAAGCTGTCAATCAGATCAACAGAGAAATGCACGGAATGGAGGAGAAAATGCCGCTAGATCCAGCCACGTTTCACATTTTAAACGAAACGGGGTTGCAAAAGGCAGCGCAAGACATCTCTCCAGACATCCTCATGGACTTTGACAACAAAGGATGTCTGACCATATCTGGATTGCAAGTTGAGGTTTTCCAATTAAAAGCCTGGGTTCTTGAAAAAAGCAGATATCTAGAGAAAAAACGGCTAGAAATACCAAAACCTCTTCTAGATTTCTTTCAGAAAGTTGATATCCAGCAGTTATCGCAAGATCTGTTCACTTCAAAAGGCATTTGCACGTATATTAGTCTTGAAACAAAAGGGTTTTTCCTCATTGGAAGCACAGAGCGCTTTATTAATGATGCAGAGGCAAAACTGAAATCTGATTTTAGTATTGAGGCATTAAACTGTCGGGATAAAGAAGTGATGAAGCTTAAAAGCTGGTCAGATTTGTTGGAGAACTTGCTCGATTCCTACAACACCGCCAATAAACAAACCGTACAAGTCCAAATTCAAGAGCAGAAAATTACAATCGCAGGTTTTGCTGTTCCGGTGAAAGAAGTCGCTCAAGGTTTATGCAATTTCATCAATGACTACTCCCGGGTTCAGGAACGCGTTAGGGTCAAATCGTGCGCAGTGGTCCAGTTCATCGAAAAGAAAAAGAACGACGAATGGGTTAAAATCGCCAAAGACAACCAGGTCGTTGTGGAGTTTGACCCCGAGCGGCCTAAATTCACCATCTCCGGATGTCACGTTCATGTCCAGAACGCTAAATCGCTCTACCACAAGATCACAAGTGCCTTAATCAACGACGAGTTCCAAGTGCAAAAACCGGGCGCCAAAAAGTACTTCATGAACCAAGGTGCGCTGTTTCTGTCTACGATTTTGACCGATATCGGATGCGCCGTCATTGTCCGTCCCGAGCTGCCCGACGACGATGAGGAGGAGTTTGAAATCTTACCCGCTCAAGAAGATGCCGCGTTCAGTGTAAGAGTCAAAACAAGGAGCGGAGTGGAGGTTTCGGTAAGGAAGGCAGACATGTGCAAGCTCAGAGTCGGCGCGGTGGTGAATGCGTCTAACGAGGACCTGAAGCACATCGGGGGTTGGCGTTGGCGCTCCTGAACGCTTCAGGACGGGAGATGCAGCGAGATTGCGACGACTTCATCAGGCAAAACGGGAAGCTCAAACCAGGCGAGACCTTTGTCTCCAAAGGGTACCGGCTTCCGTGCAAACATGTGATCCACGCGGTTGGGCCGAGATACACCGAGAACGGAGCTAAGCTTGCAGAGTTTCTCTTGAAGTCAGTTGTTAAAAATAGTTTGAATCAAGCGGAAAAATTGAGATGCTCGAGTGTAGCACTGCCGGCGGTAAGCTCAGGGATTTTTGGATACCCGGTGGATCTGTGTGCAGAAACCATAGCCCAGGCTGTGAGAGAATACTGCGATGACCCGCTGAACCAGCTGGTGGCGCTAAGACAGGTGCAGCTGGTGGATAATAATGATAAGACTGTGAAGACTCTGGCCGAAGCAGTAAAGAGGGAGTTTTCAGACCTGAAACCAACGACAGAATCTGACAAGACGAGGGTTCAGACGCTGGCAGCAGAAAGGTGAGAATGAACATGTTTTGATAACATATTTGGATGAATACTGTTAACCCCTTTTCCTTTTAAAACTGAAACTGAAACCGTTTCTGATCCTTTGGAGCTCAGGCAAATGTCTGGAGTTTATGTAATGCTGTGTCCCTGTAGTTTTTGCTTCTGATGCCCAACAGGCTCGTCTGAAGTGAGAACTTTCTCCATGCAAAAGAAAAACAAAATCTAAAATCTGCCTACATTTTTTTTTGGTAGATATAAGGAATGGTGTAGCTCTTATTACAGCTGAGACAGAAATGACTCTAGATTTGGCAGATTTTGGGTTTTGACAAAGCTGAAGGTAACAGAGGTAAAAATTATTTTTAGGAACTCATAATTACTCAAAAAAATGTAGGCAGAGCCAATATAAAAGTCCTATTAAAATTTATGAATTTTTTTTTGACTTTTTTATTTAGAAGTTTACAGTAGAAAACTGAGTCTGGATCATCCCAGAAGCTGATTTTGCTCTAAATAAAATGGATACAATGGTATTTTAATTCAACTTTTCCAAGTCCTTCATATTATGCTCTTTAAAGATACTGAACAAAATGGAATTTTTAAAGAAAAAGTGGGACGTCGGAATATAAGGGATTTTTTAAATAGTTTTCTTAATAATAATGTTTTTTATTTGTAGAGTACTTTTTCATACATGCGCCAACATTAAAATAAATTAAAAACTTAATTACAGATCAAAACAATTGAAGACCTTTCAGTCATAAGGACAGTAAAAAGGACTGTCTTACACCTCCTGTGCACTGACTGTGAGGTGACGTGTGCGAGTGCCTTGTACATCAGCTACAGTCCACTGCAGCCCGTATTTGCTCAAAGTCGTGCGGATTCATGTGGATTTCCACTGCTGTGACCTCAGATAAAAATAGACTGATTTGCACTGCTCCGAGGTCTGTGTACAAGGGCGCTTTGGTTTTAAACACTTTCCAAGTCTTGCAGGGCTCGCACAAGACTTGACCTGCACCAAACTCACTCTCAGTGTACGGCAGGTCCACGTTTAGTCTTCACTATCAGGCCAGTCCAAGTTTAGTACTGACTTCGGGCCAGTTTTGGTCCCATCGAGATTAATAATCTCTTTTTCAACGGAGTCCTGGCCAAGACTGCAGCTTTACAGTTTAGTCCCGATTCTGGCACTAGCAGGAGGTTGATCTATGTTTAGTTCTGACCCTGGTCCATGTTTAGTCCTGACTTTGGCACCAGCAGGAGGTCCAGACTCCTGAGGTCCTCAGTGTCAGAAATGTTTTTATGGCAGTAACACTTGTACTTTGGTGCTAGTCCATGGTCCATGGAGAGACTTAAGCACAAGCAGAGCTGTTTTAAAGCCACTGAAAGCTTCTGTCTGAGTGTCAAAGAATATGGGGTGTAACAATTTGGGAGAGACGATTTGGTTTATTCACTAGACTAGAAACATTTCCATTTCAATTCCATTTTGATGACAAACAACTGACAAAACCTTTTTAATTTTAACACCCAATTGTAATTTTTTAACCTGGACTACTTCTACGTTTAGAATGCGTCTTTCACAAAGGTTAATGCACAAAGTTGAATAGACCTTCTGCTGTCTATGCTCTTTACTGTGGGTTGTTGGATTATTTGCTCACTTATTCTTAAAGTCCTATCACCTGACTTGTTCATGTTCACTACAACTGCTTAGATTACCATGTCCTATAGATTTGTTTTTCTTTTCCTGACAGAGTCTCCGAGTCTGGATGGGAAACAGTGATTTATGAAGATGTTGGCGAAATGGCAAAAAGCGAAGATTATTATGACACACCTAGACCCGGGGCCAACAGAATCAGCAGTGTCCAACAAAATAAACCAAGGCACAGTATTTAAATTTATATAGATTTCTGATGTTTTAAATAGTTTTTCCTGTCTGATCCATTTAAAAGACAAAACCAAATCTGGTTCAAATGATGCACAATAGAATACTAAAGTTAACTGTGCACTATAAACAACAAACACAGTCTATTAAGCAACATAGGGGGTATTCCATGAAGCGAGATAAAGCCGAAGCCTGGCTTATTTGGCCAATCTAGGCTTATCAAATCTTCATTTCCGTTCCACTAACGCGGCTAACCAGAGTTGGCTCTAAGTTGCCGTAGTAACAAGTACCATACATAAACCTGGTCTGGACCAGGCTCACTGTCAAGATTATTTTAGTTTTGTCCCAAAAAACGTCTAAAGACAGACTTAAATCACATGTTTATCCCTGCACACTTCCACACCTGTGTGAAATCTCTCTGTCTGTCCCAACACAACTTATAAAGTCTTTTATTTACTTGACATTGGCTCCAAAGAGCCGCCCTCACCGTTTCTTTTCTTCTTTTTTTTTAAGCTGCTCTCGCTGTGGAGAGACGCATTTGTAAGAGCAAACGTGAAATTGGCTGCACAAAGAGCCACATATTTAACTGAAAGATTAACTTGTATGTGCATCTAGAATACAGGACTTACCACAGATATACAGTAATTTCTGTATATCAGGATGAAGCAATGTCTGCTGCTTTTGCGCACAGAAGCGCTTCACACATCTCTGTCCCTCGTCTCTGACCCTGTCACACCACGTACACATCCTTTGCTCTGATTGGTCTGTTCTGGTTGTGATGATTTGTGCTACAACCACTAACTTTGTGACAACTTTACGCAGCGGGACTAGTTCCACAAGTGGTAAACTGTGCATTGCATTAGAAAACGACAAGCCTACTATTCACAAATACAATGATAAATCCTATGGATCACTGCAGTAAACTGCCTCTTTCTCCGAGCAGTGAACAGGAGGGGAGGGGCTGCAGCATCTTTCCTCTCGCTCCCCGGATCAGAATAAACCAGTATAAACTGAAAACTTTTGCGTTGCAAATCAAACTAGAGTCCGTGTGCACTTTGGCTCCCCTCGTGTTTGGTTAGATAATGAGGAAAACAATTTTTCTCTCTCATTCTCAGTGAAGTTTTCGCTCCACTGATCTGGCCTCGTCACATTCAGCAGAGCAAAGCTCGTAGCGCAGATTAATCTTCAAGCTTGAATTATCGTTGTTCACACCCAGACTTGTTTCTTTCAAGGAACGACTTAAGTTGGAGATGAAGCTAGTTTCAGCTCAGGATTTTGATATAAGCCTAGACTTGTTAAGACACTTTTCATGGAATACCCCCGATAGTTCTTTCCATCGCCTATTTTATTATGCTGGGCCTAAACATGCTGCTTAGAGCCGCTTTTGAATAGCCCTGTTTTAGAATGATCTTGGGTTTTATTAAGAAGAAAATAGGTACTTTTTTTTATTAAGGATTTGAAATGGTATTGAATAATTAAAAAACAATAATATGAAAACACTTTATTACACAGGAGAAATTTATGTTGAAGTTGTGTGTTTTGGACTTTTTGCTCGCAGTGGCTCTGAAGCTGAAGACGAAATGGTGATCTATGAAGAAGTTGGCCAGATGGGAAGAAGAGAAGTTCCTCGAGGAAAACCCAAACCTGGAGGCAACAGATTCAGCGTCGTTCCGCAAAACCAACCAAGACACAAAGGGTAAAGCAACAAAAACCTGTGAATGTTTATATATATGAATTAAAATGACCTGGATTATAGTTAAAGCTGAAATTATTGAAGACAAGCCTGAGTAATGACGTCATCACTGTGCTGCGCTCTGATTGGCTGCAGGCAGAAGCTGGAGCAAACCACACCTGAGGGACTCGTCATCGGTCTGGTGAAAGGAAACATCCAGGAACAAACCGTGAGTGTGATTGCCTAGCTTTAGAAGGAACAGCGCTTTCCCCAGTTACTAAAAATAGATTGTGACGTCACGCTGCAAAGCATTGTGGGTGCAAACTGCGGACAAACAAACGTGAGCGCGGCGTGGTTGCTTGTGTGCAAAGGTGGTAAGTTATTTTCACAATTTACAACCAAATCATGATGAAACGAGGAGGCACAAAACACTGCTGTTCGACACTACGTAACTCGGATTGAAGATATCCTGAGCGGCTGCCAGAGGGAACAGTTTTCATCCCGTTTCCAAAACCCGGGAAGATCGCGACAACATGACACAGAGGGAAAGAGAGCAGACCAAGGTAAAGACGGAGAAAGCAAGACGATGGCAGTATTTATGTGTCGGGCAGATTTCCAAAGTGTGGAGAGGATAACTAACACGTACATTTGTTTGCTGCACTTTGACGGTGAAAGGCCCTAGATCTGAGGCTGACGAACCAGAACTAGCAACGCTAACAGACTGTGAACTCTGGAAGAAGCAGCGGTGCAACAGAACGTCCCAACCAAACAGCCTGCCCACCCAAGCCTGGAAGGAAACGGCTTTTAACAGAGGAAAGTCTAAACGAAAGCACATCGTTACCATTGGAACATGAGACTAGTGAGGTAACCTGAGTGTCTGAGGACAAGTCGCCTGAATGTGACTTGGAGTCAAGACTGTAGACAAAGCTACGCAAACAACCTACTGCAAGTATGTACTTGGAACAAAAATTTAAACTTTGATATAAAAAATGATGCCGAAGTACTAAACCAACGCGTGCCGCTTTGTTTGTCTGAATTTTGCTCCCAGCAGCACTTGCGCGTGACGTCAAATGTAAAGCAGGCTATTGAGTAGGCTTATTTATAGGGACACATTCTGCTTTTTTTTAGCTGCATTTAGGTACTGTATTGTGAGAGCGAAAGCTCTGTAAAACACAAATAAACAATATTAAATAAGAATCACACAACAGTAAGAATATAAGTTTAATTTGTACAAGGGGAGAATAGAACGTGGGTCAGAACTTCGGTTAAGCTTTTTATTGAAACAAGTCACAGCAAAAACATGTACTATTTAAACATGTATTTAAGGCATTAACCTTTGAAACAAACAAGGAATATTATAGTTTGAGGCGTACTTCTGCTTAAGTAGTGGGAAACTGCGTGACAAACACACAGATGTAAAACATATCGCCTTGGTTTTCTGAGGTGATTTTAAAGAGACTTTTTTTTATTTTACCAAAACATTTTACAAATTGTATCCAGTTTTTAGGACTAAACATTTACTTCCTGTTCACATCACAGTAGAAGATTGAAATAGATTGGGTCAAAACTCCTCTTTTTTTCACTTGAGACATAACACTACACGAAATCACAGTTATTTTGTGAAATAACAAAAGGTCATAAAAATGTGATGTAGTCAGTTGAGAACTCTGCTCTACTTCCCACTTCACAAACTTGTTCTTGATTCATCGAAAACTATCATTTTTTTTATTAGAATAGGGATTTCTAAGGGATTATGTTAAAAATAGAAAATTGCAAAAGCCTTTCGTCAGGACTTTATGCCTGGTGTAAGTTTCACATTTTTTGTTTTGTCTGACAAGAGAAAGAAATGTTTTGACTGGTCAGATTTGATTTATTTTGTTTACAATAGTGTTTTATGTGCAGCGCAGTAAGACGGTGACTGACTTGTCTCTGAATCTCTTTAGACGGATGTTATTGTGAACACCATCGCGGAGAACATGAACCTCACACAGGGGGCGGTGTCGAAGGCTCTGCTGCAGGCGGCCGGCTCTGCGCTCCAGGCCGCAGTGTTCTCCACCGCCTCAGAGGACCTGCTGCCGGTTGGAGAAGTGGTCATCACCGACGGGTTCAACCTGCGCTGTCAGAAAGTGTTCCACACCGTGTGCCCGCCCTGGGACAGAGGAGCGGGGCCGGCACAGGCGGTCAGTGCACAGTGTCTGTAGAAAGGGTATAAGACGAGAGTCTACAGGACAAACTATTTAATATTATTAATCCTTTTTTATCAGTATGCTCTCTCTGGAACAGGTTTTTCATTGGAAACAACTAAGTTTGATTAACTTTAATTCAAGCCACGTGTTTTAAAGAGCTCTTTGAAATATTGTATTTAAAAAAATGTTTTCTTAATTATTTATTTTTTTGTCCATGTGGTCGTCAGTATCAATCTCTACAGTAGCTCCTACACTTCAAACGTCTTGAACTGAGCAGGATTTTGAAGGTTTTTATTGAAGAATTTGTTCATATTTAATGCCAAGCCTGATTTATAAAACATGTAGATCTTTACACTGTGGCACAGCGGTCCCCTACCACTAAAAACATGTCCTCTAATACTAAAAAACATCGTGGATCTCTGCAGAATCAATGAACGAAGTAAAAATGATTTTAATGTGAGGTGAGTGAATGACAGACGACCAATTAACTCCTATGTTTCATCTGCTTCACACAAATAAACTAATCTGATTGCTCAGTATGATGTAGATTTGATCTGAAACACAGGGGGGGGGCGTGGTGACCAGACCCACTCTTCGCAGTTTGCTGATGCGTTGGTTTTGGATCCCAGGCAACCTCCCCTCCCCAACACTCAAACTCAGTAGAACTTTATTGGTTAAAAAACAAACAAACAAAAAAAACATTGCTCCCCTATGTAAATACACTCAAAGGGGCCCCTGGGGATCCTCTGATCATGTTTTAAAGGATTCCCATATTTTTTGGTTGGTTGGTTATTAGTTATTACTTCAATGTTGCAATTTCTTATGCTATGCAGTCTTAGTTAAAAGATTCAACGTCATCCCTACTTTTTGTGAGACAGTCTTATCTGGGGGCTAATCAAGTGACGGCCCAAAGCGGTCTGGTTCATCTCGGTAAAATGATGTTGTAGTGACATTGATAGCTAGGACCATATTTCTGGTTCGGGTTTGGTTTGGCTCCAGATGTGGTTCACACTTGAAGTAACTCAAATTACGTTTCTTGAAAAACATGAATAGTTAAATCATAGAATATAAACGTTTTTGTGTTTGTGTTGTGCTCAGATGTTGGGAGGCATAATCTGCTCGTGTTTGGAGGAGGCTGAGAAAATGCGGCTACGTTCACTCTCATTTCCTGCTCTTGGGACCGGGAACCTAAACTTTCCCCGAGCCCTGGTGTCCGGTCTGATGCTGCAGGAGGTACACGCCTTCAGCCGGGCGCGGTCCCCCCGACACCTGAGGGAGGTGATGGTGGTGGTGCACCCGGCCGATGTACAGACTGTGGAGGTGAGGCTTATTAACGTCACATTTAACTCCAGCGAAATAAACTAAGACTGTGTCTGAACGTCCCTGTTCACTTTATTCTGCCCTGCTCAATATTTAAGGACATAAAAACCTCAGAAGATCTATCTATGACATCACAGATCAAGAGCATTTAGAATTGTGTTTTGAGGGCAACGAAAGATATCTCACAGATAAAACTTTTCGACATGGAAGCAATTTCAGAACAAGAATAAAACTTCAAAAAGTAAATTTTTGCATATTTTGTCCCCTTTAATGGTATAGAAACGTGGCATGTTTTAGGGATGTCACGATATCAAATTTTAGAATCACGATTATAACAAAAGGAAAAATCACGATTTTGCGATTATTCACGATTATTATATTATATTATATACATATATTTATTTTTTAAATCTAAATTATTGGCATTTGATTTGCTGACAGTGACAATACACTGATTGTATTACATAAATAGATGTAGGTTTGATTAAAAACAATAAATGCAATTATTTAAAATAATTATCCTTTGAAAAAAATTATTTATTATTTATTTATGTTTTAAACAAACTATCATTCAAGCATAAAAAAACATTATTGTCCCTTTAATTGCTTTAATATTCTCATTATACTTACAAGGAGAGATCGATTACTAATAATATTATTATGTGCGATATCTGTCACGTGACTCATGAAGGCGACGTCATCCACACGTTTTGTTTTCCCAGCGTCGTCACGTGACCGCCTGGACGCGTCTCATTTTACTTTTAGGTCAGAGTTTATGTCAAATGAAGCATAAATACTGTTTATTTTTGCTGTGAGCAGCGCGACTCTCTCTGGAGCGCTTCGTTTAAAGGATTTACTTTGTTTCTTTACCTTTACTTGGACGAACAGCGAGGGGATGATCGTATCAAAGATGCTAGATCATGTTGGATGTGTTAGCGCTTTTAGCGGCAGCTTTTCAAAGGCACGTGTTGCATCTTGGACTCTTCAGCCGCACAAAACCCTGGTCATCTTAAAAACAACCCTTGACTTGATACTTGTTTGGATGGATACAACTCCTGAAGCGCTAACTTCAGCAGCCTTTCAACTAGCGGTGAGTTGACAACACGCTGTTCTCCGCCTCACGCTGCCCGAGCAGGGCACGGCAGTCACGTCACAGAAGACGTAAGACGTGTTTGCGGTTTACCGTGAGTTGTAAAAATTCCACGAATAACCTACCGTGGGCGAAAATATTCACGATTATTGAAAAACCGGTTAATCTTGACATCCCTAGCATGTTTATGCTGTTATTAATAGACATAGGCCGAAATATTGAAGGGTTTGCAATGAAGGAGTTCAAATATTGGGGGATTATAGCCCCCCTATCCCCCCTCGTAAATTACGCCCATGCTTTAGCCTAAAGACGCTAATGTTAGCTGTAAAGACAGGGTGACCAGACGTCCCTATTTACCTGGGACAGTCCCTATTTTGAGCCCTTTATCCCATGTCCCAGCAAATGTATCCAAATCCACTTATTTGTCCCAGTTTTACTCAACACATGTCCCAGTTGTCCTGATTTTTAACCACTCTGACACTTTTCAACAGTGAAGGAAGGAATACATTGCTATTTCTTTTGTCAAAATAGAGAAAAGCGTGCTTGAAAATGACCAAAACTCGAGAGAAAAATGCTAAAATTTGCACTGACAGACATAAGTGAGTGTGAATGAGCCATGAATTGACAGTTGAATAAGAAAATACTTATTTACCCGCTATTTTCACTGAATGTTCATTACCCTCCGCAAAAACTTGAGTGTGTCCTCGTTTTTAATTTTGAAAATATGGTCAGCCTATGTAAAGATGCTAAAATTAGCTGTTTACCATGTGGGGTTCAACTTGTATGATGATTAGAAGTCTGCAATTAAGGATTTGATCAGTATTTATTACAGAAATTGCACTTCATTTCATTTGAATGAGTCTCCATAAAACCACTGAACAGAGCAGGATTGTGGAGGGTCTGTGGATCAGAGAACGACACAGACTAAGACTAATACAGTGCTCTGCTGTTCCAGTGTTTCACCAAAGAGTTCAAAGGTCAAACCTCCCAGAGAACATTCCAATCAGAGGCAGAGTTTGAGCGTGTACCTCAACCCAGTGGCCAATCACGGCAGTCCTCAGGTGAGTCAAGCCTTTATGTGATATGGACATGTGTTTTATTATCGGGCTGCAACAAGTGAACCAATAATCACAACTAAAGGACTATTCCAGCAATCTTCAATTAATTTAGCAACAGAATGAACGTTAACTTACTGTGCACAGACTCCGAAGCCTGTCAAAGCTTTTAGGAATCTGACAAAATGTACTTACTACAATATGACACTAGGCAACTGTAAATATAAAAAAAAAAAACATTTCTTGGCAAACCACAGGGTTATAAATAGGAAAATCTAGCTCTTGCCCACCATCTGGATGTGACATTATCGAATTGCAGAATGTATAAGAAAGCACGTCTTGTTCTTCTGAAAAAAACCCCCAAAAAACTAGGGCTGGGCAAGTTAACGCGTTATTGCGGCGTTGTGCTTAATCGTGATTACATATTTTGTCAGTGTTAACGCAGGTCACGTGATTCAGCCCAAAAGCATGAATGAAGCGCCACTGTGCTATTTTTCTCCTCCTCGCTCTCACAAACAGTCCACTAAAGGATCTGTTCCGTTGCTGCTGCTTTGAATACAAGAGAGTGAGCTCTGTGGGACAGAGACAAGTCTGAGCTGTGTCTGAGTTTTTAAACTATCCAAAAACACCCAGGAATCACGGAGATACAGCCTGTTAAAGACTTTAAACCACTAACACCTCATTAAATATGCGCGCGGAGAATCAGCCTCGATCAGCGGCGATGCGCGAACTTTTACTCACGTGTTTGTGATGTCCGTTTTACTTCCCACAGTGTATTTAGTGAGGACTGAGCAGGTTTTAACCAGGACTATCCCAGAACTGGACCAGGTTTTCATCAGGACTGAACATGTTAGTTACCTATGTAACTATAGTTCTATGAGTAGCTAAAGCTAAAATCATGAGCTTGGTTTTATACATTTCTGTTCAGCCTAAACAAGATGAAATAACATTCTGATCCTAAAAGTATCAAAACTGATGAACACTGGTGATAATATTATGTAAAACTAAGTTTATTCATTGAACTACAAATTTAATTTTTTTAATATATTATTTTGTTCCAAAATTATGCATTTAAGCCACAAAATTTGCAGAATTGTACACTTTGGAATATGAAGAACCTTAAATATATATATTTTTTTAAATGATCTGTTGGAGGAAAAAAATAGGCTAAATTAGCTTTTTATTGAACTTTGTGTGGAAAATGCGATTAATCGTGATTAAAAACTGTAATCGCTGCCCAGCTCTAATATTAACTTGTAATAACTCACCTGAATCAAAAAAGATATTATGACGTGACTTTTAAACTTGCCTAAACATTATATTTGAAAAAGCCTTATTAAAACCTCATACGGGTCGTCCTTCCAAAAGAAACATCCAGAATAATTGCTAGAGTAATGGTTCGTTGCAGCCCTGGCTTTACACACGTTTTCAGTGTGACTGAGTTTGACAAACATGATGAGTTGTATGGTTGATATGAAACAGCGGCATCAGCTCCAGGCTCCTTCGGCCAGGTGCTCACTCCGTCACTCGGGGTTCATCAGATGCAGATGGGACCAGTGACTCTGGAGGTTTCCTCTGGTGACATCACTAAAGAGGCCTGTGACGTCATCATCAACTCGTCCAATCAAGACTTCACCCTAAAGACAGGTCAGTTTGTTCTAATCAACAACTAATAATGTAGGAGAGGGTATTTTTTTAATGGAGGAGGGTCGGACTGCAATGATTGGTGCAACAAATTCTCTTTCTAGCAAACGTGGGATATATCATTTATTATTGTGTCCATTTTATGTATCAATAACACAAAGCTAAACACATTCTCCACAGTCAATCAAATAAAGAAATGTAAAGAGCCTTTTCAAAAAAACATGGGGGAGGCCTGATTAATACAGGCTGAGGCCCAAGTCTGTCCCCTGGGCCGCAGTTTGCCCCGGTCAGACTGCGCAGTTATTGGTTTTCGGGGAAAAAGCAGTTTTAAACTAACCCTAACCCTATCACTGAGATGCATTTCCCTGGACATGTTTGGGCTTCTGTATGAGAGACATCTTCAGAACTGTCACTGGTTTATGTAGAAAACAGTCTCGCGTGTGAAAAGAGGAGCGTCCCTTCTTCACATCATCATCAGCTGGTAAGTGACTCGTCACCACAAAGACCAGGGACAGATCTGAAGATGGCTCTCACACAAAAGTCCAAACATGTCTGAGTAAATATGGATAACGGTCATAACTGAAGACAAGAAGAATGTTACAAAAGAAAGATGATGATAAAGGCTAAAGTTTGTGCCTTTGTGCTTCAGGCGTGTCGAAGGCCATCTTAGACGCTGCAGGTCGTGGAGTTGAACTTGAGTGTGCAAACATCGGTAAGTGTCTTTTCCCTTTAATTCTCCTGTTTTCAAAGTGCTTTCCTCAGTCTGTTTCCTGTTCTATCGTCTGTACAGTGAACTCTGCTGGATACCAGGACCGTCCTCTGATCATCACGTCTGCTGGGCAGCTGCCGTGCAGAAACATCATCCACGCTGTTGGAACCAACAAACCCTCTTTAGTAAAGGAGCTGGTTTATTCTGTGCTGAAGATCTGTGAACAGCAGGGCCTCTCCTCTGTGGCTTTCCCCGCTCTAGGCACAGGTCAGTCTCTGTGGCACTTTTACCACATTACAACAAGGTCCCATTTTTGATTCTAGTGTGAGACTATAACGTTGTCCACTGCTTTGAGTAATGTGAGTAGAAAAAGACCTTATAATGTCTCTGATCTAGAGAAAAATATGATTGACTTGTTTAACCCTGGATGTACACAGACTGCAAGTTAAGTGCGGGTCGGGACACGTGCGGGTTTCTTGCAAAGTGCTTGTACACCATATGCTGTCAACTGCGGTTTTGTCCAAAGCCACGTGGATTCATGTAAATTCCTGCGAGAACACTTGTCCCGCACGGCTCCCACACTCGCATCCGCATTCCTCTTCCGTGTACATGGCCGCATTGGTTTTAAGCCTTGTGTCAGGTTGGGGAGTTTTACTCCATTTCTTGTCTCTTTCCATTTTTAAATTATCCACCATTGCTACAGTTTTTCAGATATTTCAATTAATTCTTGTTACAAACCTTAGATCGAGTCATATTTTCAAAAAATCCACTCATAGTTTTACTAAACCCAGAGTCTTGTCATTTACACATGAGCTGTCCTTATGTTCTGTTAGAGCCCTTTTACTCCACTTGTTTTTGACGGCTGTAAAATTAAAGTAAAATGTTTATTTTTCAAACTTTTTTTTTTGCTTGAATCTGTTAATCCACTTCTGTTCTGACTAAAAATACCAAATTTGAAAAAAATCCTCAGTGTTTTAATATTTTTACAGACTTATATAAAAGCTGATTTTCAGAGGAGGTGAAAATGTGACACAAAATGGCCCATTTTTCATATAAAATGTGATTATTATCTGGATTTTTTTTTTCAACTTTTATTACAGCCTTGGGCTTGTTAAAAATGAGTCCCGACTTTGACTTTGATGTATTTGTAGTTTTTGTGCAGAAGCAGTTAACAGTATTTTCTCTTGTTCTGTTAGTGCCATTTTGTCCCATTGACTTCCATTATAAACACTTTTTTTACTGCTCTGAAAATCCACTATAAAAGGCTGGCTAACAATCACACCCACTGAATTCTACAGGTGTAATTATGCCGTATATTGTCGCATCGTTACCTCCTGCTAACTTTGTCACAGCTCAGTCAGCCCTTTGTGTTTGGCGTTGTGTGCAGGGGCCGGAGGAGCAGATCCTGCTCTCGTGGCTGAGGCCATGGTGGGCGCTGTGGAGGATTTTGTCAAGAAGAGGCAGCCAAAGACTGTGAAGAGCATCAAGATCTTGGTTTTCCAAACGGTAATGATCCCAGAGTTTCACAAGAGCATGAAGAGTCGAGAAGGACAGCCGCTGGAGAGGGGCCTCATGGACAAGTTCAAAGGTGACTTTCTGTGTCTATGTATTCGTTGAAAATAATAACTTGTTGTTGGTCAATATCTACAGTATCTCTAATTGGGGTTTGTTTCAGATTTAATGTCGCCTCTGACGTCGTTCCTGGGTATCACCAGCGACAGCCCAGTCAAATTGGATCTGGTTTTGGAAGGACAAGAGTTTGAGCCCACAGTCTTCCAGCTCTGTGCAGAGACTCCGAGGGTAAGGCTTTCACTTTACATTTTTACATTTACTGCACGAGTTTTAAAGAAGAACGGACTTTTCACGCGGTCAGAGACTTACTCCGCCCACAACTGCACTTCAAACAGACTCGCAAAAGGAGGCCTTTTAAGAGACGCCCAGTGGGTGTGAACAGACATTGATTGACAGCACCAAATATGGACAGAGAGCTTGTGAATGATGTGAGTTTTGTGTCAAAGCAGTCCGGGTCCTGACGTGAGGTTTGCAGCTGAGGAAGCTACAGCATTAAGTCTAGTCTCTTACTTGCTCGTCAAGATTTTTTATATTTACTTCGCAAAACATATGTATGAAACCTTTGCTTTACAGGCTGATTCCACATCCTGTATATCCGCTGCGCTGCGCCACGACCTTCGCAGCAATTGCGCAGCCTTTGAAATGAATGAAGTATGTTCCACAACTCGCATAAGCGCTGCGCAGGTCTGCGCCTCAGCTCCGTCCTTCCAACGCCCTCCGACAAAATTGCGGATCAGTGGTAAAATCTTTTGCACTCAAGTCCGACCAGATCAAGCTCCACAGCTCAGAGCGCACCAAACAGGAAACAGAACGTGAACTACGTCCGGGATTTCAAAGTAAAAACACTTTGCACTGACTTTATTTTGATCATAGTACTTATTTAATTTTAGAAAAATACTTTTTATCAGACTCATTCACGGGTTATGCCTTTGCCCTCATGAGAGAGAGAAAACACACGTAAGCTAAAAAGCGATCCATCAAACACAGCAGTTTTTTGCACTCATGCTGCACAATAAAGAGCTGTTTTGGCTTTAATTGAAAACTTTTATTTCATAAACTTGTACTCTCTGCGCATGCTCTTCTCATGCTTCTCGAGGCTTCGCAGCCTGGTGGAAACAAAATGCATCCAGTAGGCGAGGCTTTGCGCACAAAATCGGAGGTGTTCTGTGGCGCAGTGCAGCGGATATGCAGGATGTGGAATTCCGTTAGTCTACATAAGCGTATGAACTTATGATGGGAGTATTTTCTAAAACTGAAAATGAAAAACTCGCCCCTGTGACGTGTTTGCGTATCTTTGCACCACTCGCTCAACAAGCTGAGCCAAACGACTGAAGAAGACATCGAGCAGCGGGTGATCGCTTTCAAACCCACCGCAGCAGTGTCAGAGGGAGGAGTTTAGAAAACCCACCTGGGCGGCTCGTCGGCGTGAACTGAAAATGCACTGACAGTGTTTGACCATCGGCAGTACGCGTTTTTTGCACACATAGCTGCAAATTGAGTGAATTTGCACAAAAATGTCTAAAAAGACCTGGAAACAGTAGATAATTCAATTGTGACCCCATATACACAGTTTGACAGTGAAACAAAGTTGATTCTGCGTTTAGTTTCTCTTTAAGCCAATAGTCAGCCTGAGTTCTGCCGCATCGAGGTGTTAACGTTAATTGTAGTAAATGAAGATTGTGTTTTTTGTCCCAGGCGATCGATCAGGCGAAGAAGAGGATCCAGAATTTGATTCTGATGGAGCAGGCTGAGAAGACCATCGCAGACCCGGTCCTGGTGAATCTGACACAGAGCGACGTGGCCAAACTGGACGAGCTGCAGAAGAGTCTCACGGTGAAGATCAAACTAGAGCGACAGAACCCGGAGGAAGTGTCCATCTACATAGAAGGTCTGACCAGAGATGTGTCCACAGCCGAGTCCACCGTCAGGTCAGTGCTGCTGGCTTTGCACTTTTCAAACAGAGATGGCAAACTGAGCAGTGTAAGGGAGAGAAGCTCCTACAGCAAATAATTTCAAACATTAAAATTATGGTTGAAATGAAATTACCGACAATTTAAGACAATTTTCATGAGCAGAGAAACGCTCGTCTGAAGTGAGGAGGCCAGCGAAAATCAACCTCAGTCTTGAGACCTACAGTGTCCAGCTGTGGGATCTGAACTCTTGTGTTTCTGTGTTTCAGAGATATGATCCGCAAAGCAGAACGCGCTGAGAATCGGAAGAAAGAAGCCTTTATGCTGAGCGGTATTATCGAGTGGCGGTTTGTTGAACAAAACGGAAACCAGACGGCCTTCGACCCCATGACAAACCTGGCTCTGGAGGAAGCATTTGTGCAAAAGCAAACTACAAAGATCACCATAAACCAGAAGTCTTTCACTGCAGACCTACGGAGGCTGAGAGCAGACCGTGGAAACGAGACTGTGGAGCTGGTCCGGAGAGAGTGCAGAGGTGAGCAGATTACTGGAGCAACAAAAACTGACTTAAAGCTGTGACGGTTTGACGGCCTTTGGTGGTTGGTAAATGTTGTAAGGTTCGTTGATTTTATTATCTAGGGTGATAATAAAATCAAGTAGGATATTTGGATTTTTTTGTTACTTTAAATTGTTTGTTTAGTGAGTTATACTTTTTTCTTTTTCTCAACAGTCACACAAGGACAATACACTACAAGGTGTATGCCTTTTTTTTTACAAAAAAAAATAAAAACTGACAAAACAGCACACAAAAAAATAAAATGTCGAAGCACGATGACGTCACTGACCGACGTCCAGCACTTTAAATGTCTCGCTTATACGACGTTGTCAGCTGCCCGACAACAAGGGGCTAGTGCAGCGGGTCCAAAGGTTTTAAACAACCTCGAGTATGAAGTTTGAAGCGTCTGTGTTTTCCCGATTGCTGGTGGCTCTGTGGCTACCGGTCTCTCCACAGTTTTAGTCAGACTGACATTGAAAAAGGGTGACGAGATGAGGTTTGGGAGAAGCTACTGCGTGTGCCTGTGTCCTGATTTTCTCTGAAGGGGGAATCTCTCTCTATCTCTCTCTCCTCCCTGATTGTTTCACAAATCAAACTAATGTCTTTCCTGTGTTTTTGTCTGTTTTTAGACGATGCTTCTCTGCCGTCCGAGTGGAGCGACATGAAGAAAGATGAGCTGGTCAAACTGGTTCCTCTTACAGTTGGATCCCCAGAGTTTAGCAAAGTGCAGGGCTTAGTGGCTCAACTAAACCTCAACATTATCTCTGTACGTAAACCAGGACTAAAACTGGCCAAACTAAAACGACATCAGGACTAAACCAGGACTAAAACTGGCCAAACTAAAACGACATTAGGACTAAACCAGGACCCAAAAAAAAGGAAATTTAACACCTACGACTTGGTGGTGGCTCCTGATTCATTGCACATGTGCTTCATCTCTTCTGAGCAGCATTAAACACTTTTTCTCAGTCTGATTAACAAAAAAATAGCAAAAACCTGTGTAAAGCTTGGTTTATGGCTCCCGCACGTGAAGTCCGCGCGGAAATTAGACGCATGGACTAGAGCGGAGCAGACGCTGACAGTTTTTATAGTTTCTGTGTGTTTCAAGCGGCTGCTTGTAGAGGGCGGTAGGGAGCTGCCATTGAAAGCCTGTTGATTGCCGCGCGGACCGTCCGCGTAGTCACAGATTTTTCCCTGACGCCGACGCGGAAAACCTGGTCCAAGCGCACGGCGCTTGAGGGGGCGTGTCTCCAAAAATTACGTATTTCCGCCGCGCTGACCCACGCGGTCCTCGCGGATGCGTCAAGTATGAAACAAGCTTTTCACTCACCCATGCTTGATTCAGACCATTTCCTAAATATTCTTTGTGGCTAGTAACATGTCTAAAGAATGTTACTAGCTGCATACAGAAGGTGACAACTGCATTGACACGAGCGAGAACAAATCCTTGACGTGATCCACCTTAAATTCACAGCAGTGATCTGATTCCTTAAATATTTCTTCGAGCAAGAATGCTTCCATCCATCCATTTCTTCCGCTTCATTGGGTGTCACTGCACTATTAATCTGCCAGTCCGTTATGCCCCACTATCCATGGTTAAAGCCTGATTGTTACTTTTAGCCAAGTCGTCTACAATGTTTTGACGCGCTTTATTGTACAGTCTTGGGATTACACTGTTAGTAAAATAAGTACGAGAGAGGTATAGCGCGAGTCCATCGTCTTCATAAGGTAACAAAACCATTCATTTTCCACCATCGAATACGGCTGCAAAGCTTTGGCCATATACACAGCGACAGCTTGGGTTATTTTCATATGCTTGTCTGAGGTGAAACTGTAACTCTTCTGAAACAAATCGCCGATAGACTGGTCAGATTTTTGTCCCCTTACCTGTTGCTTGCCTGTCCATGTAAGCGACACTTGAGGGTGATGGCGCTGAAGATGAGCGTTCATGTTCGTTGTGTTTCCCGTGATGTACGATGTGTATGCTAAACATAGCTTGCAGATTGTGGTAGTTTTGTTCACAAGCTTCTCTCCTTTGTCATTAAATCCGACTCCAAAACCAAAATACTCCCACAGATTTAAATGATGGGGGTGCATCTTTGAACTTTGGTCTGTTATCTGTTGTAGGAGTCTCTCTTTCGCTCGACGCAGCCATGGCAGTTCTGTGACTTGTGTTGGTCAAAATAAAGTTAGCATGAGTTTTGGGCTTGTTGTCTCCTCCCCTTTACAGTGCGGGATGATGAGGGCATGCTTCACGGTGAAGCAGCAGCGGTGAAGAGACGCTGCCGCCGAAGTAAAAAACACATTTGGCACATGGAATAAAAGGGTTTATTTACGTTTCATATTAATGTTAAAATATTGTATATTTGCTTGTATCATGTCGTAGGGGGACAATCGAATGATTCAATATTATATCGAGAATTGTTGCATCCCTAGTGTCATGGGTCTACTGGGATGTCTCCTCCCAGTAGGACAAGAAAACCTCACCAGGAAGGCGAGGAGCAGTTGCCTAAGCCACCTTAACTGTGGAGGAGCAGCAGCTTTACTCTGAGTTTCTCCTGTGACTGAGTTCCTCACCTCGGTCTCTAAGGTTTACCCTGCAGAGGAAACTCATTTCAACCGCTTGTATCCATGATCTTGTCCTTTTGGTCATTACCCAAAGCTCATGACCATAGGTGAAGGTTGGAACGTAGATTGACGCTTTGCCTTTCGTCTCAGCACCTTCTTCACCACAACAGTCAGATACAGTGACTTCATCACTGCAGATGCTGGCTCGTGGCCACCTGTCAATCTCACGCTCCATCCTGCCCTCACTGAACTTAAACTCGTCCACTTGGGGCATGACTCTCCACCACCTGACGAGGACAAAGCCATGGCCTGGCATTTGGAGGAGCTGCAGCTGCTTCACTCTCAGCTCAAACTGTCCAAGGGCATGTTGCAGGTCCTGGTTTCATGAAGCATCAAAACTACATCATTAGCAGACAGCAGAAGATGTCCTGACTGCGCCTTGAAAGTCTCTCCATTAAAAAAGTCAACATAAACGGTGACTTAGGGCAGCCCTAGCAGCGTCCAATCTGTACTAGAAACTTTTAATTAAACCTATTTCATGTTTTTGTTGTCATTTATGGCCAACACAAATGCACTCTCACAAGAGCGTCTTCATGAAAGTGTGCTGGACTGAACTTAATCAAGACTAAGCTAAGACTGAAACAATTCAGAGAAACATCACTTATTCAATTCTAACCATTATTTTTCTCTTTCAGATCGAGCGAGTGCAGAATGTAACTTTGTGGAAGAGTTATCAGATAAAGAAGAAAGAGATGGACACAAAGAACAAAAGCACAAACAATGAGAAGACTCTTTTCCATGGAACTGGACCCAAGCCAATCGACCTCATCAACAAACAGGGTTTCAACCGAAGCTACGCAGGAGCTCATGGTAAATGCAAACACATTCACCACACATCAGTCTTACCGCAACATCAATCCAGTTCAAAGTCAGAATTCAGAATCTGTGCTTGTTTTGGATTGACCCATCGCTGAGTCTCTTGTGATTTTGAGTTTTATGACAATTAAATTAACTAAATGTGTGTAGAGTGCATACATCATGGGTCTCTTCGTGGATTTCAAGCCTAAAGATTCCTAATGATTAGACTTTTGTTCCATTGTGTATTTGGAGCTTAAAAGACTAGACGACTCTCCAGATGCAGGTTTTTAAACATGTTTGAAATATAAGCTCGATTTTTGCTGTGCTCCGGTGCTGTTTACTGTTTATGATGCTCCTCTGGGAAAACATGCAAAAATGCATCCACGTTAAATCCACAGGGAAAAAATATCCAACTTCTTCACCTCTGTCGCCATTTCTAGTGACATTTTGAGGGGCAGTTTATACGACGAGTTTTCACGAATCCAAGACGTTTCTATGTCAGATTGGCTTTTCTTTTACACGACAACGAGCTACGTGTTCAATGAATCGGCGTTCCTCTGGATACGATTCAAGAGGTAGTTTTGCCGCTGAGGGTCAGTGGATGGATACACCGCGATGTAAACAGGATCTTATGTTTTCCTTCGCGCACTGGTCTGTGTTGCTTTTTTGGCATTTTATTGCTATGAATAACTTGTAAACATGCCAATGCTCGTGTTATTATAGGCTGTGTGGGGTCACGATAAGGTCTTCTGGAGTGGCCTCACCATTAGGCGGCGGGTTGGGTCCAGTGCTCGAGCACAATTACGCCTCCTCCTGACGCGGCAAAAGAACTACTGCATTTTGGGTGATTAGACCAGTTTCCTTGCGGTCTGGATTTCTGTTTGACATTATTCGCATTTCCATCCCCTTGATTTTAATGCGCATTAAGGAGCATTGAGTAAGTCCCGAGAGATGGAAATGCAGTTATTGATCCTTCGTTGATATAGCAATTGTACAGCTCCGATCTAATTAAATCAAACCTTTTGGATGGAGAAACGTTCTCGCTAAATCCTCTAAAGGAATCTTTTGCCAGAAATCTATGTATAGGTTCCGTTCATGTGACATCACAGCTTTCTACGAGCCAATAATATTTTAATCAGATTCTTTAGATATTTCTAGGAAAGGGATTATTCAGCTTATTCTACAGTGCCCACTTTTCTTGGCTGCGCACTTCCTGTTCAGCAGAGGTGGGAGACTCGAGTCACATGACTTGACTCGAGTCGCACTTTTCATGACTTGTGACTTACTTGTCCTATGATCCCCAAAGACTTGACTTGACTTGTGACTTGAACATTAGTGACTCTTTACTTGACGTGACTTGTGTTTGACTGGACCAACATAAACCACAGTTTACGCGCTCACGTTCTTGTGCTTCTCTGCGTGGAGCTAATCAGACTCCAGATGCCGCAGGATTCCTTGCGCTCATAAACAGTCTACAGAGGATCTCTTCTGCTGCAGTTTGCACAGATGGCACCAAGAAGAGAGGTCTGTTGTACTGACAGAGGGACAGACATGAGTCTGAGCTCTGCATGAGTTTTTAAAACATCCCAAAAGACCCAATAATCACAGAGATATGTCCCGTTAAAGTCTTCAAACCGAGAGTGACGCTAACACTTCATTAAATATGCGCGCGGAGAATCAGCCTCGATCAGCGGCGATGCGCGAACTTTTACATTTGTGTTTGTGATGTTTACTTTGAAAAGTTTGAAAACCGGATTGTTTTACTTCCCACAGTGTATTTAGTGAGCACTCAGCTGGTTTTAACCAGGACTATCCCAGAACTGGACCAGGTTTTCATCAGGACTGAAAATGTTAGTTACCAATGTAACTATAGTTCTATGAGTAGCTAAAGCTAAAATCATGAGCTTGGTTTTATAAAATTCTGTTCAGCCTAAACAAGATGAAATAACATTCTGATCCTAAAAATATCAAAACTGATGAACACTTGTAATATTATTATGTAATTGACTTAATAGTTTATTTATTGAACTATAAAATAGACATTTTTGAATGTATCAGTGTTTTGTTCTGTCAAGGTAACTAACATGTTAGTTTGTCTGTCTTGCGGGGCAATCTTAAAGACAGTTCAAATAAAACTGTATCCTACAGGCTAAACCCAGCTAAAAAGGAAGTGCCAAGAAAAGTGGAATAAAGTGAATAACTGCCTTAAAAGTCTAGAATGTTAAGCTAGGTTTGTTCTAGCGTCTGACACTTCTCCTTTTCTTTCACAGCTGCGATGTACGGTAACGGGACGTACTTTGCCGTTGACCCTGGGTACTCAGTTCGAGGTTACTCTAAGCCGGATCCAAAGGGTCAAAAGCGTCTGTACGTGGCTCTGGTCCTGGTGGGAGAGTTTATCAGAGGACAGCAGGGAATGATCACACCTCCGGCCAAAAGCAACCCCAGCGACCTCTACGACAGTGTGACCGACACCGTTCCAAACCCCTCCATGTTCATCATCTTCAACGATGTCCAGGCCTATCCACAGTACCTAATCACATTCACATAAAGCGGCTAATCCTGGTTATTTAGTGGTTACTTTATAAACTAAAATAGGCACTTTTTGCACATTGCAAGCGTGCATCTCTAATTGGTGTATAGTGGAAACAGTACACCTTCATGAAAGTTCCTACCCATGGATTTTAAAATAAAAGCCCCAAATACCTTCTAATGCAAATTTGGTTTAAAAACATTAAATAAAAAGCATGGCAGTAGAACCTACAGCTAAGGCACAGGTGGACAGGGCCATATTTAAACTCAGACAAGTGGTCGAGGGCCAGACTTCCAACATTATAAGTAAAACAAACAAACAAAAAAGGTTTGCTATGCCATAATAAACTTGCTACATTTTAAGATTGAGCCTATTATTGTATGAAAATACGTTTGATGCTTTAAAATTTGATTCATAATTTTACAAGAAAAATGAATATAAAATAAAATTAATATATTGTAATTTTATGAGAAAAAAGTAAATGCATTTGTATTAGTTAAACTTTTGCATGAAAGGATATGTTCTATATAACGATGCCCCACATGTGTGTTATCACCATGAATACAATTACAACTTTAGTCTTTTATGGCTGCAACTTTAGTCTTAGAAAAAATAACTTTTTTCTCGTGTTTATAGAGGGATTTTTTTGTTTATCATCATGGGCGATGCGCGCGCACCCTGCCTCCAGAAAGAGCCGCCGCTCATAGACACAAACAGTGGAAACAAGTTGTCAGCAAGAGTTTATCTGTGAGAAAATAAAAGTTCTGCTGCTAAATCAACATTTGTGAATGAAACTCGATTCTACGACCCTTAAAAGTCACATTCAAGTGAAAAAACGACGAGAAAAACACTATCTCAAGCTTCAGGAGACAGATGTCTGTCAGTTTCTAGAGCTGTGTAGTATATTGAATTTTAGATAATATCGTGAATGTGGTTTTCAAGATATCCAAAAATTTTAAAACTGTCACAAAAAGAGAATAGAAAATAGAGAAAATTATGATAGCAACTTTCAACTTAGGATATAAACGTAATACGTTTGCACTTCTGTGATTCATTTACAAACATTTCACATTGTTCACGTGACATCCCAGTGTTTTCCAGACCAATAATACTTCACACAGATGTGTGCAGCTCAAATAAATCTTGTTCAAAGTCAAGTTTTTTGTTGTAATACAAAAGTGATCGAGTCTCGTCACTAAAGGAAATCCCCAGATTGAAATAGTTTGAAAAAGTCTTTTAGATATTTCATGACAAAGTTCAGTGTTATTAATCAGAAATCTTGTTCACATCTAGATTCATGACGTCATTGCGTTCTACAACTTCAATGCAGCCTATTGACGTAATAATATGCCCAAAAAATATCCAGATATTCATTTTTGTCAATAGTGCCCATCTCTTAAAGTGCGACAAGTTAAACCGTATTTTCAGTAAAACACAGTGAACATGATTATATTTAAGATTGCACCAAACAATTACCGTCATTTCTGGATTATAAGCCGCTACTTTTTTCATGAGCTTTGAACTATGCGACTTATAAGGCAATGCAGCAAAAACATATATTCTCATAGACTTACTCTTAACAAGTGCGGCCTATACATGTGCTTTATCATTATTCTTACTTAAAGTGAACCCTGGCTATAATCACATGTTTACCCTAGAACACTTATAATACCATCCCTTATATAAATACAGGACAAATACCTTAGAAGTATTTGTTGTTTTATTAAAATAGTGTTTTAAAGAAATTACAGGGAGTCGCCATTTTGCTTTGGTTATGACGTCAAATGGTTGTCTGTGGCCCTGTCCCAATACTCACACTTGCACACTTGTGCACTTCAAATGTGCGTTGACGACGAGCCGCTGAAGTGCGCATAGTGTCCCAATTCTCTAGAATGTTTTTATCCACACTTCACAACGGCATATTTACGCACTTCAGGCAAGTGTGGAGTTTTCAAATGATGCAATGCTTCTACCTTAGCAACTTAGCTCTGAGCGTTAACAGGAGGCACAGTTTAATAATATGCTACCGTAAGAAAACCATTTGTCTTGTACCTTGCGCTGCCACAGCTCATTCCTAGCTGATTCCCACCGGACATGGACATTCACAGCACTGTTTTATATGTTTGTGGCAAGTTTCAATGATCCAAATAGACTAGTAATTTAGCAGCAGTTTAATTCATAACATGTTGAAGTGTGGACTGTCCCATTTCTGTTCTGCATACTTGCATACTTGCACACTTGCACACTTGGCGCACTTGGCGCACTTTCAAACAATGCAACTTCAGTGAAGTGAACAAGTGTGCAAGTGTGAGTATTGGGACAGGGCCTGTGTCTTCTGGTGGTTGTCAAGGTAACAGCCTAGGGAGCAACTATGGTAGGAGCAACCATGGCAACAACCAAAAGCAACCATTTGACATCATCAACCCAGAATGCATTGCGTCTGGACAATATGGCTGCTGCCAGTGGCTCCAAAACAATGACAATTTTATAAAAAATAGTAAGAGGTTAGATATTTGTTTGCCATTTATTTTAGTAAACATGAACAGTACTAGCATTTAAGCCATATTTATCTTCATAGCCAGGGATCCTTTTAAATCTAGTGGGTGTGGCTTATATTCAGGTGCGCTCAATAGGGCAGAAATTACAGTAGCTTGTTTTCACCCAAACTGGCTGTTTTAATGAGGTTTGTAGTTGTATTTTTGTATTTTGCCCAGTGAATATGATAAAGACCCACAACCGTCACACTGCTGCGTCCAAAACCCAATAAATGACACAGATGTTGATGATTTGACAAATGATAATATTTTGTATCACTCACATTGTGTTAAATGATTGTTTAATCTCCAGAAAACTGCCAGTCCTGTGTAAACTGTAAACTTCTACTTTTATTTGCCAATTTATGAATAATTTGCAACTTAACTGCTGCAAAAACTGTTATAAATATTTACAAGGTCTAATGGCAGGACCTTATCACTGTGATGTCATCATGTAGAGTTTTACATTTTCTTTCAGGCAATCAGCTCAGGTAATGCCCGCTTTCTCTTTTCTGCCAAGTTTAATTACACATTTAAATCACATCGCTGTATTTATTTAATGCATGTAAGTCGAGTTTCTTGCCATCAGGGGGCGCTGTGGTCTATGTAATCACTCATAAAGACACTGGCACTGATCTATTTGAATGCTTTGGTTGTATTCAGGTTGTAAGCACAAGTTCTCTTTAAATAAAGCTTTATCTGTAAAACTACACTGACTCAAAGTGATGGAATAAGATTTCTTAAACAGACCCATTGGCCCTCATTTATCAAAGTTGCGTACGGCGAAATTTGGGTGCATATGAGGTGTACGACCAAAACGAGGGACTGATCGAGATTTATCAACATTGACGTGAGCGTACAGTGCGCAAAGACCCTGCGCAAACTCGAGAGGTTGTGTAAATGGTATACGCCAATTTCAAACAATCACTAAAATGCACTGGAAAACTACTACTTTTAGCTGCACAAACTGTTTTGCCCTTACTCTATTCGACATTAGGGAAATATTGCAGAGGAATCATCTTAATTTAGCATAAACTACGGCCAGTAGAAAATTATTAACTAAACTTTCTTGAGGCTGCGCCTTTTCACATTGTAAAAGTCATTCTAAATTAAACATAAACCAGCAAAACTATGCTTTACATAAACACATATGGGCTACAGGTCACAGCAGAACCAACAGCAGAATCAAAAGTAGACTCACCAAAGCGTGATCGCAAAAAGTCCAGTCCGGTTCTGATCCTGCAGCCGAGCTCAGTGCACTAATTCAGGGGAAAATGAAGTGTCTGTAGAGCAGCAGACTTCGGTCCGGGTCATTCAGATGGGTTCGGTTAATGTGAGCAGTGCCGTGCTTGAGCGCTGGTACCAGGCGTGTGCAGCCTACATGGTCTCATAGCCCCACAGCAGTCTGGGTCCAGACGGGATCGGTTCCGTACGTGGTTCACATGCGCGCACCTGGTTCCGATGTTAACCAAAGCGGTCAGTCATTGCACTGATCTATTTCGAGAAATGATGAGGGCGAGCGGGCAGTGGACCGGTCCGGACGGGTTTAACCCTCAGGTAACCTCGGGACCATTTATGGTCCTTTTGAGCATTTTTGTTTTTTCAAACTTTTAGATCTCAGACAGTTTTTATGTCAGACCGGTGAAATTGTCCACAGATTCATGAATCGAGTCAAATTTTAAAATTACACCAAAATTTTTTTTCTGACACTTTCAGTTAAAGAGCATGAACAAAAGGATACGTTTGTCACCTCGGGGACCATTAATGGTCCCCATTTTTAAACGGCCATAAAATCCACATAGATTCATATTTTTTTGTACTTTCAAAACTCAGATCTTCGTTTACTTCTCCTCTGTTCATACATGTGTAACTTTCATATGTGCGATGTATATTTTTTATTTTACAAGGCCTTTTGTCACAAAAGTACACTCCAAGTGACATATAAAAAAATAAAAAAATGGCATATTTCCAAATTTAAAACAGTGAAGTGGAAAACTTGAGCTATTTTTATTAGAGCCTAGTATATAACAATAATTTATGGTGAAAAAAATTTTGGTGCATTTTTGTGTTTTGAATGGGAGAGGTTTTAGCCAAAAAGTTACGTTCGTCACCTCGGGGACCATTAATGGTCCCCATTTTTAAACGGCCATAAAATACACATAGATTAATATTTTTTCGTACTTTTAAAACTCAGATCTCTTCATCTACCTCTCCTCTGCTCATACATGTGTAAACTTTATATATTTTATGCATAAGTTTTACATTATAAGGCCATTTTGCTGTAAAAGTCCACTTTGAGTTACCAACAAAAATCACAAAAATTGCATATTTCCAAAATTAATAGAGTGAAGTGGAAAATTTGAGCTAACTTTATTAGAGCCTAGTATATGTCAATAATTTATGGTGAAAAAAAATTTGGTGCATTTTTGTGTTTTGAATGGGAGAGGTTCATGTACAAAAAAAGCATGTTCCCCATTGACTTCCAATATAAATGCATGTTTTGACTAAATTATTAGAAAAAGATGAATTTCAATCGAAAGTTGATCAAAAATGATTTGATTGTGTTGGTCTGAAGTTAAGGAGTGTGTGTGAGTCCAGCACAGACACTGTGACCCTGTGACTGCCCCCCTGTGGCACCTGTGGGGAACACAACTCTGCACACACAAACAGAGACAAAACAAGAGCAGCTCAAAGAAGCACATCTCTGCTCTGATCACAAAGTCTCACTGCTGGATCATGTTTTTGGACATGTCACAGTGTAAAGAAACACAATGAGCTGCTCTGGACATTCTCACTGTGGATATTCTGGGGAATAAAATAAGTAGAAACTGTGGTAAAGTTCAGGCTTTGGAGGCTGTTATGCAGCTGATCTGACAAGAGGAATTCAGCAGCCAAGATGAAGAGGAGAAGAGAGCTCCAGATGTGGAGAAATTTTGGGATACAATTATACAAAAACTTTCAATGATTCAGACTATGCAGATTTAAGACTTGTGCCACTGAAACATCGTAGAAACTTCTCACTTGCTTGTTATGGCTGTAAATTGCTTAATTTATTATTGCCAAGAGCTCTTTTCCAGTTCTGTCCTAAGCTTCGTACATCCAGCATTAACTTGCGGAGACAAAGGTTGGAATTGCCGGAACTGATATACCCAACGTCACGCACCTTTGATCGCTCACCTATTCTTTTTGCAATCAAATTGTTTAATTTTGTACCACGGCTGTGGAGCTCGGCATCGGTTGAGGAGTTCAAGTCCTCACTATGGAGCGACCACACAAACCCCATATATGAACTTTTGTACTGAACATTTGAAATGTTTTTATCTATTGCCAATGCCCTCCAACGGGCACGGCATTCAAATAAAGTTTATAAAAAATAAAAAAAGAAGCATTTTTTTGAGGAAAAAAGCTGAAGCCATAAAAAGTTGCAATTTTTCAAAATTAAATATTGAAGGACATGCCAAGTCAACTTTTTTGAGTTTTTAATCCTATTGTAAAGTTGCTCTCTCACCAAAAATGCTGCTTTAAGTTTTATTTGTGAGATATCTTTTGTTCTCCCAAAAAACACTGTTCTGAATGTCCCAGATCTGTGATGTCATAGATAGATCTGTGATGTCATGGATAGATCTGTGATGTCATAGATAGATCTGTGATGTCATAGATAGGTCATAGATAGATCTGTGATGCCATAGATAGATCTGTGATGTCATAGATAGATCTGTGATGCCATAGATAGATCTGTGATGCCATAGATAGATCTGTGATGTCATAGATAGATCTGTGATGTCATAGATAGATCTGTGATGTCATGGATAGATAGATCTGTGATGTCATAGATAGATCTGTGATGCCATAGATAGATCTGTGATGTCATAGATAGATCTGTGATGTCATAGATAGATCTGTGATGTCATAGATAGATCTGTGATGTCATAGATAGATCTGTGATGTCATAGATAGATCTGTGATGTCATAGATAGATCTGTGATTCATGGATAGATCTGTGATGTCATGGATAGATCTGTGATGTCATAGATAGATCTGTGATGCCATAGATAGATCTGTGATGTCATAGATAGATCTGTGATGTCATAGATAGATCTGTGATGTCATAGATAGATCTGTGATGCCATAGATAGATCTGTGATGTCATAGATAGATCTGTGATGCCATAGATAGATCTGTGATGCCATAGATAGATCTGTGATGCCATAGATAGATCTGTGATGTCATAGATAGATCTGTGATGTCATAGATAGATCTGTGATGTCATGGATAGATCTGTGATGTCATAGATCTGTTTTTAAATCCATAAATCGTCCAGACTCATTCTGAGCATTTCTGCAGGATTAGCTTATCAGGCAAGATTGATTTGATTGCATAACCTGTGTAATTTTCTTTGGAGTGAGTAAATAGAGCTCTAACTCAATTTTTGATGTAGAAAACACACACAACCCATTTGTGACTTTACTAGACTTTTTTTTATTAGTGCTGGTGCATGAGATTCCAAAGCTTCGGAGAAGGTTTGAAGGGGAAAAAAACAACACAAAAAATGCATAACATATGTCCTTTGAGTTTTTTTTTTTTTCTTTCCTCATAAAACAATCATTTTAATCTGGTCAAATTTTAAGTGTAATCTTAAAATCTCTTTAACTTCTCAATAAAACATGAACATTTTCACGTAAAATAATGCTTTTTTTAGCTACAGCTTTATTCTTATAAATGTATTAATCTGTTTTCAAATGTTAATGGTTTATTCTTGTGGTGGTTTATTTTAGTCTTAGGCCAGGGTTCAAGGAGGAGTGAACATGCCTCTTGTGCTCTGGACTCTTGTCTGTGTGCAGCTGGCTCCCCTCATCAAAGGTAAAACTGCAACTAAGGACTAATTTATCTTACAATAAACTGAAATAGTATTTCTAGAATCAGGCATGTGATATGTTATACATAAAATTTAAAAGCATAACCACAAGTAGGTAAGTGGGTAGGTAAGTTGATCTTTTTCTTAATGTTTTGCTTCAATGGCTCATTTGTACAAACTTCAAGTTTGAGTCGTATGTTGTTTAGACCCAACCACAGAACCTTTTTTTGTTTAGGTCTGTTCAGCATGTGTGCTGAGTATTTATTTATTTATTTATTTTATTTAACAGTAAGGAAGTATAATAGAGGTTATGCAGGTGACGTCACAGCATTCTATCTGTGAGTGCTGAGTGGCAAGGATGCATGAGAGTTAATGGAGAGAAATTACATTTTCTCTTGTAAGAGTTCAATAAACAGCTAAAACAGGAAAAATAAACTACAGTTTGAAAACAAATTCAACCCACCACAAGTCTACTGAGCACTGGGTTTGTAACTGACATGTAAACAGAGAAAATCAAGTCAACAGTTGTAGTAAAGCAGATAAACTTTAGCTTCTCACATTTATCAGACACTGAAATCACACACAGTTGAACCTATTACCTTTTTCTTCTTAAAAAGATGTTTTTGAGTTTGTTTGTTGCAGTTAAAATGTCCTAAATCATCAACTGTTTTAGCAGACAAACTTGCAGCTAACAAGCCGTTGCCACGACAACAAAGAAATACATTGAAGAAATGCCACTCATTCTAAATGTTGCTAAGCAAAATGATGTCAGTGCATAACCTCTATACATATTATACAATATTTACATTAAAAAAGACATTCATACTCAAATACATAAACCAAAAAGAAAATATACAAATTAAGAAAACATAAATAATTAAATGAAAAAGTAAGGACAAAAAGGTAAAAAAAAAAAAAAAAACAACAACATCAATGTTAGAGGTCTTTAATGATCTACAGAATGGCTGATGAGTGAAGTATTGTTGTTATGTGAATCGTTGAAATAGATTAGCATAAGTTTTTTTTTTATATTGATATAAGTTTCTTGTTTGTAGATTGGTTTGCAGATTGGATATATTTTTTTATTTCTATGATGAGTCCTTGAAAATAAGGTTTGGAGTTTGTGAATTTACTTTTGTGAATATGAAATTTGCCAAATAAAGCATGAATATTAATATTTTTTTCTATTGATTTGTCTTGGTGAGAAAAGTGTTTTCTCTGAAAGTGTTATGGCTGTGTGTGTTTTCTGTGTGAGGTGGTTTTCTATTTGTTTCCAAAATAAAGTGACAACTGGACAGTTAAAAAAGAGGTGAGAGATATTTTCAGTTTGTGACTGACAGAAACTGCATTTTGAATCTTTTTCTAAAAATTTGGACAGGTGTTCATTTGTGGGGTAGATATTGTGTAAAATTTTAAAGTTAATTTCACGTATTTTATTGTTAATGGGATATAAATGAGGTAATACCCATATTTTATGCCAGTTTATATTGTAAAATATTGAATTCCAGTAAAATTTTCCTCTAGGTTGGATTTTGTAGGATTTTTGAAAACTATTTCGAATGTGTTTATTGTTACATTTTTTGCTTAAAAAAATCTACTCCATCAATGAAAAATTGTGAAGTTCTAATAACAGGAGTGAGTTGTCGTGATTTCATCAGCTGCAGTATCCCATTTGGAATGCATTTGGTAACAGATGTAACAGATACTTAGTCAAAAACTGTTCATAACTGAGAATATTACCTTCCGTTCCTAATAAGTCAGAGACTGTGATTATATTTTTGTCTACCCATGTTGACACAAAGATTGATTTTTTCTTTTTTAAAATGTACTCGTTATTCCAAATTCTGTAAGTATGAGGAGAGAAATTGTGCTTGTAGCACAGTTTCCATGCATTTAGTGCTTGCTGATGGAAGTTTGATGATTTAAAGGGGCACTATGTAAGAAAAACAAACAAACAAAGTGATTTCCACTTTTGAACACCAGAGGGAGCCATTCACATGCATTTTGCCTGTTAAGCATGAGGCCATCTAGCGTCAATAATACACATTCCGGACCGTAATAAAACATTTCAAATACGTATAAATGTATCACAATTGATGTGGATTGGTTAACAGTGCTCTCTTAAGTATTCATGTTGTAAAGAATAAATAATTTAAATGTTTGTGGACTATATGTGATAATTAAAATTCCTCTCAATCTTACACAGTGCCCCTTTAATTGGCAACTTGTTTACATAAAAATTGCACTTTAAAATAAAATATTGTCCTCCAATTTGATGGAATATGTAATTTGGAATAAAATACCACAATGATTGTGTTTTTTTCAAACACTGTTGTAGCCACATGTTAAATACAGTGTTTGTTTTCTTAATTTTATGAAGAAAGTTTTGCTCTTGTCTTTCTTTATAATCTTTGCATATTGTTATACCCAAATATTTAATACTTTTTTTTATTACAATGTCGGATATGTTCTTGTCCTGTGTTTCATACAAACAAAAAATTTCACATTTGGATTTATTCAGTTCCCACCCTGATGCAGCAGAAAATTGATTAACTAGAGATATAGCCGTCGATACTTGATGTTTATCTTTTAGGAAAAGAGCAGTGTCATCAGCAAGTTGGGTAATTCTAATTTCATTATTTGATACGGAGATACCATTGATGAGCAGACTATTTCGAATATGCAGTGAGAGTACTTCAACGACTAATAAAAATAGAAATGCCGCAATCGGACAGCCTTGTCTAACAGATCTATTGGAAATCTAGAGGTGGTTTGGGGAAATAACATAACACTGCTGTTTATATTTTTAGTAAGTAAGTAAGTAAGTAATCTTTATTTGTATAGCGCATTTCACAGACACAGAGTCACAAAGCGCTTCACAGTGAGATGAACCCCCCTCCCTACTCAGTGACAGTAAACTGCTCTGGGGCAGCTCAGCAGAGGCGATTCACCTAACACCGGAGGAGTGCCCGGAGGAAACCACGCAGACACGGGGAGGAACATGCAAACTCCACACAGAAAGCGGGGAATCGAACCCGCGACCTTCTTGCTGTGAGGCCAGAGCGCTATCCGCTCTGCCACCGTGCCGCCATGTACACATGTACAGCACGTGTACAGCATTTTGATATATGAGATAAATTTTGTACCAAAACCAAACAATTCAAGGGTTTTGTATAAAAGAAATGCTCAACCGTATCAAAGGCTTTATAAAAATCAAGGAAAATTATGAGTGCTTCACTATCAAGAAGTTCAGAATAATCGATTAGATCAAGAACAAGCCTTATATTGGAGCTAATATTATACTGGGTTTATGTCTATTAGCCATAAACCCAGATTGTGATTCATGTATGATTTCTGGAAGACCAGATTTTAAACGCTTAACGAAAATTTGTGCTAGTAGTTTGTAATCTATGTTTAATAACGTGATTGGTCTCCAGTTCTCTAGCAATAAGACGTCTTTACCTGGTTTAGGAATTAGACATATTAGACCTTGGGACATGCTGGCTGACATTTCTTCTTGATTGATACATTGCTGAAAAAGATTAAACAGTGGATTTTCAATTAAATCCCAGAAATGTAGGTACAATTCTGTTGTGAGTCCATCACTCCCAGGAGATTTGCCTTTTTGCATGCTTTTAACAGCTTCTTTCATTTCTTTTTTAGTTATACATTTATCAGTCTTTTTTTAATTGATTGGAAATTGAAGGAATGTTATTTTGCAAAAAGTTTAAGAAGTCTTCACTAACAGAGTTTTCTACTTTTGAACGATATATATTGCTGTAAAATGTAAACACAAAGTTTGATATTTCTTTTGTATCATTTATTGTTTGATTATTCATTTTGAGAGATGAAATGTTGTTTTTTTGACGATTTCTCTTCTCTAACGCAAAGAAATAGCTTGTGTTTTTTCCCCATATTCCATCCATTTTGTTCTTGATCTAATGAACGCTCCTTTAGCCATTTCTATATACACTTTGTCTATTTCATCCTGAAGTACTTTTAGTCTATTTTTTCCTCTTCTATCAATGCTGTTTTTTTCTAAGAGATTATTCAATTCATCTAGAAGTTTGGTTTTTTTTAGGATTTTATTAGCTTTTATTTCTTTGCTTCTCTTTATAGCATACTCTCTTACTTTGAACTTGAAGTACTCCCATATGGTTTAAGCTCTGGTCATCAAAGATCTCGATAGATAATGTTTTCACAGTATTACAAAATATCTGATCATGTAGTAAATTATTATTAAACTTCCAATATCCACGTATATTTCTATGCAAATCTGCTTGTTTTAATTCATTCATTTTCTACCGCTTAATCCCGTTAGGGGTCGCGGGTGACTGGAGCCTATCCCAGTGACTTTGGGCCTTTGGCGGGGAAACACCCTGGACAGTGGCCAACTCGTCGCAGGGTCAGACAGACAAACATCCACACTCTCATTCGCTCACTAATAGGGCTTTTCCATTAGTACCTGCTTGGCCCTACTCTACTCGACTCGACTCGACGCGCCTCTACCCGGCTTAGCCCCGCTCAGAGGGAGAGCATTTCCATTACAAGAGAGGCCGAGTGGGGCTGTTGTGAAGCTGGGCGGTACGTTGCCAACACTGTCACTCCCCAAATGGGGACATGATGCAAGCTCATAGAAAACGAGCGTTTCAATGCGCATCGGCTTTAATTAAAGATAATCAGACCGTTCGTTCTCGAGCGTTTCATACGCGTAATATAAAACATTTATCCACCGCCGCATTGGCCAGTAGAGTGAAGCTTTTCATGTCAACACGTTCACGGACTCACCTCTTCTTCACGTCCGCCCGACACGTCTGTCTAAAGTCCCGCTCTGGTCCAGATGTACAATCACAAAGTCAGCTGTCCCATCTTCCTCCTCCATCTCTCTGTCCTGACGAAGCTGCATTATAATCTCTTGCCTCAAAACGTGTGCATCGGCTGTCCATCAGTGTTTACTAAGAGAAGCAGGACCCCGCAGCAGCACAGGTAACCTGTATGTGCCTACGTACAAGCCCGTGTGGTCTACGCACACACTCATCGAACTACTGTCTTATGTATATAGCGGATAGGGACAACGGACTCGTTTTTTATGTCACTGAGCTGTTTTTTGCTACAGAGACAACGAATTGTAGAAGCATTTCGGTGCTATCGGCAGCTAGCTTAGCGGCGACTCACGTTAGCGTACAGTAACAACAACAAATCAGCGGCACTTGTGTGACGCAACAGGCGACGTGCGTCTGACGTCAGGTTTAGTATCTACTCGGCTCGACTTGGCCCTGGGGTAGAGCAGGTACTAAAAAAGTACCTGGTCGGCGCGATCAGCCCCAAATGGAAAAGCTCCGCACCAGGGCTAAGTCGCGCCGAGTAGAGTAGAGTAGGGCCAAGCAGGTACTAATGGAAAAGCCCTATAAGGGAAGTTTACAGTGATGCCCAATTAACTTAAACATGCATGTTTTTGGAGGTGGGAGGAAACCGGAGAAAACCCACGGTGACACGTGGAGAACATGCAAACTCCACCCAGAGAGATCGTGAGATGTTGATATGGTCCGACCCGGGAGTCGAACCCACGACCTCCTTATTGGGAAGCCAGAGCTCTAACCACTCTGCTACCATGCACCCCTCAATCTGCTTGTTTTAAACAAAAGTGCACTCATATGCACTTTTGTCAGATCACAAACTAATTACAATCCATAAAAAAAAAAAAAACTGCTTGTTTTAAATGGATTGTAATTAGTTTGTGATCTGACAAAAGTGCATATGAGTGAGATACTTCTGAAGTAAATTCAAGACAGGATGGTGAAGTCAACCATGAGTCAATCCTGGACTACAGAGATCTGTTTGAATTAGATCAAGTGAATTCAGATGAGTATGGATTGAGATATCGCCATGCATCAATAACAGTAAGCTGGTCACAGAAGAAACATGTGCATTTAAATTTTGGATTTTGGGAAGCTGGTCTTGAGCTAGTGTGCACGCTCATGTGCGGCCGCCATGCCGCATGTGTGCTGAGTATAGGGATGTTCGCCGAGCCAACGTGACGTCAAATTGGTTGGCAGAACCATATAGTTCCGGCTAGCTCCCATTGTTTTTCCTATTGGGATCTAATAGGTTGGTTTCAGATGACATCACAACATTCTACAGACCAATGTTATTTCAATGAGGTGGAGGGCAGCTAAAATGAATATTGTTTAAATGCAGTTTGTTTTTGTATACAAACAAGAAATAGGTCTAGTCATCCCAGAAATCACCACTTTTTAAATCGGCAAAATATTTTTGAATTATTTCATGGCAAAGTCCAATGTTATTAATAGGAAAAAGTGCCTCTTGCCTCCATCTAGCTTGTAACTGCCAAGAATTCTAGAATGTGAAACCCACCTATTGTCGAAATTAAAAGCTTTCTTTTTGGTGTAGTCTTTTTCTGAGCACGGTAGGAGCTCTATGGATTGCTCTTATCAAGCCTGTTGCCACACCGAGTCACACAGCAAGAGACAAATATTGTCTTTTTCATGTTTGTTCAGCTTGCCGTCAATACGTTTTAACTACTTCTGCCAACCAACGCGTCACATGATCACCACGTGACGTCACATGTCGGCTCGGCGAACATCCCTTTACTCTCGCTCCCCGCTTAATCCTTGCCTCTAAGATGGTATAGTTGCTTTAAATCACATTAAATGTCACAAATAATTGGCTCTGTGCACCAAAGTCAGTTGGATTGTTTCGTTTTGAAAATGCTAATATCTTGCCGGCAGGTTAATTTCCTGTTCAGTTAATTTCCATGAGGTTTTCACTATCTTAGTCTAAAATTAAAAATTGCTGAAAGAACCAGCAGTGAGTAGTCAGTTGTCATTGGTTATTTTTTTATACTGAGAAATGAAAGCTTAACCAGAAGAATTGTGTGATTGGTCCGTGTACGTCGCGGCCATTTCATTTCATAGAAAATTAAAAATCGGAAAACGACCGCTTCTCGTTTTCCAATTTAAAAATTAGGTAAAAAATCAGGACATATTCGTTTTTTTAAAAGGAACCCCGAATATTTACATAAATAGATCGAAAATACTTCGCGTAGGTATACTTACTAAAAAGTAGAACTTAAAGTAAACAAATATTCGCCGTTTGACGTAAAATTGTTATGTTTACAACAACTTCCTGATATTACGGGCGCCGCCATCTTGAGGTGATGACGCAGAATCGTGTGGCGCACTGGCGCAGTGAGCGTCAGTCGTGAGACGCACACAACAGCTGCAACAGTTGCCGTTGATCTGGTTAACAGGAGCGTCAGTAGTTTTTCGTTGACAACACATTGTAAAATGGTACATTGAGTGGCTTTTGGTTGTGATTTCGTCTCGGGAGGAAACAAGGAGAATGCGGTAAGCTTTCATAACTTTCCTCGTAGTTACACGATTCGACGTCATACTACCCATAATGCACTGCGTTGTAAACAATGATGGCGTCTTCCGTGAAAATATATTTCGTAAAAGTTTAATAAAACGGTAGATTTTTCAGATTATTTTTGTGTGTATTTATATCTTTGATGATATAAGGAAAACTCGAAAACAAACATTAAAAAATTCTCGGGGTTCCTTTTAAGTATTTGAGTAAAACGAAAATCGGAAAAACGGAAAAAAACGAAAAACAGCCGTTATTTGATTTTGGATTTTGAATTTTGCAAGCTCCAGGTAATTGTACCGAGGCTTGGTCTCTCTCTTCCCCGGGAAAATATCCGGTACGGAACAGAGCCAATCTACGGCCCCAGGTAAAGTGCCCGAGGTTTAAGCTCTCACTTCCCCGGGAAAAGGAGCGTTATGACTGGGGAGGAGCAGTGTCGTGTACCGCTCCGAGCTCCAAGCAACGATCCTGAGGAAACGTTTATCACTGCCTCTGTGGCAGATCCCATCCCTATCTGGAAGTGTTTACCAGCCTCTCGCTTGTTCTCACGCAACCAAAGCGTGCGCTTCACAACCGGCTCCAGTGGATCTCTTGGCACAGCCAAGCGCACAGCCAAGACGCGCAAAGGAGCTACCGTGGGAACTTTTGGCACCGCTCTGAGCTCCAGAGCACGAGCTCATGGGCAGTCTTTCGCTTCTCCTGTGGACAGAGCACTATGACAGGGAAAGTGTTCGCTTCACCGTGTCCGCAGACAGGTACGGGACACCGTGAGCCCGTGGACACGCAGTCAGTTTACGCAGTACGCACATTACCAACAGGTTTGCGCGCCGTCTACACACACTCACACGCCGAAAAGACTTCCACATGTGCGGCTAAAACTGAGTGTTGAAGACTGTGCCAAAGGTTGTGCCTCCTTGCGTGAGGACAAGCGAGAGGCTGGTTGAAGACTTCCAGACGGGGTTGACGGAACATGCATGTACACAGGCCAGAGGCAGTGATAAACTTTTTCTTTTTATCAGGCTTGTTACCAAGAGCTCGGAGCGGCAGACGGCACTGCTCCCCCCAGTCATAACTCTCCTTTTCTGGGGAAGTGAGAGCTTAAACCTCGGGCACTTTACCTGGAGCGCGGAGCCGTAGATTGGCTCTGTTCCGTACCGGATTACAGCACTCTTTTCCCGGGGAAGAGAGAGACCAAGCCTCGGTACATTTCCTGGAGCTTGCAAAATTCGAAATCCAAAATCAAATAACGGCCGTTTTTCGTTTTTTGTTTTAATAAGATACCTAAAAAAACGAATATATCTCGATTTTTTTACCTAATTTTTAAATTGGAAAACGGGAAACGGTCGTTTTCCGATTTTTAATTTTCTATTTCAAATCAAAAATGAAATGGCCGCGACGTACACGGACCGTGATTGACTGTGTGAATGCCGTTTAAAAAAAAAAAATGCCAATGGTGTTTTCTTTTCTATTTTTAGCTGTGTGGATTTCTGTAATTAAGTGCACCAGTGCCATCTAGGTAGAGTTTTCCTAAATCCGGATTGATGAGAATATAAAATTCAGTTGCTGTTTTTTTTTTTTTTCAAGAATATGCATTAATCTCAGATAATATTTTTCAAGTGGCGGCATGGTGGCAGAGCGGATAGCGCTCTAGCCTCACAGCAAGAAGGTCGCGGGTTCGATTCCCGTTCAGGCCCGGACCTTTCTGTGTGGAGTTTGCATGTTCCTCCCCGTGTCTGGGTGGTTTCCTCCGGGCACTCCGGTTTCCCCACCAACTGATAACATGCATGTTAGGGAACACTTGGTGATAGTTGGAGGTTGAGGCGCCAGGTATTAGGTGAATCGCCTCTGCTGAGGGCAGCTTACTGTCACTGAGTGGGGAGGGGAGGGGTTCATCTCACTGGGGGTGCACAATAGCCAAGTGGTTAGAGCTCTGGCTTCCCAATAAGGAGGTTGTGGGTTCGACTCCCGGGTCGGACCATATCAACATCTCACGATCTCTCTGGGTGGAGTTTGCATGTTCTCCCCGTGTCACCGTGGGTTTTCTCCGGGTACTCCGGTTTCCTCCCACCGCCAAAAACATGTATGTTTAGGTTAATTGGGCATCACTGTAAATTTCCCTGTGAGTGAATGAGAGAGTGAATGTTTGTCTGTCTAACCCTGCGGCAAGTTGGCCACTGTCCAGGGTGTTCCCCGCCTAGGGCCCAAAGTCACTGGGATAGGCTCCAGTCACCCGCGACCCCTAACGGGATTAAGCGGTAGAAAATGAATGAATGAATGAATGAATTATTTTTCAAGGACTTTAGATATAGTTGTTAAAATCTAAATGGGCCTATAATTATTAAAGCTGGCTGGATCATCATCTTTAAAAACTCTCTCCTTGACTAAAGAAAGGTTGACAATGTGTGTCAGATGTTTCAGAATACATACAGTAGATGAACTGATTTTATTCATTTAATGTCAGTTTTATCATAACCAGGGGAACTGTCCTGTAAGCTAAGTATAATATGTATTATTTCATTCTCAGTAGTTGGTTGAAAGTCAAATTCCTGAGTAATAGAGTAGTTCAGATACTTCTGGTGGGCTCGGTGGAACCTTTGAAGCCAAAGGGCCTATTTCAGAGAAATACGAATTAAATTTCACAGCAATTTGATGAGAATCTGAATTTAAAAAAATGTAAATCATAAATTCATTAGGCAATTGCTTTTTAGAATTATTTTTTATTAAGAATGCAAGTGATACATTTCCACAAGCAGAAGGTTTTGCTTTTATGCTGGGCTAGCTTTGTATTGAAAAAATAACTCTTTGCTCCTTTCATGACATGATTTATTCTATTTTGATTCCTTTTGTATTGCAAGTGATTAAATGGAGGACATGACATGTATTTTTATAGCCCATGTTTAGTTTTCAGTAAATTTTTAATAGCTGGAGTGATCCACTCTTTTGACCGCTTACTCTTAATAGTCAAAGGCTGAAGAGGAAAACATGAGTTGTAAACATCAGACATTGTTTTCATGATTATTCTACTGGATGGGCATTGTGCACATTTAATAAAAATATAGGGCAATGATCAGCTACAATACACAAAACCCCATGTTTCATAGTCTTGTCCAACACATCAGTGAAGGTATTGTCTATATGGGTTGCTAAAGTGTTTGTTACTTGAGTAGGAACTGTAATTATTGGATAAAAGCTGTAGTGTCAATAAATTCTTTGCCAAATTTACCTCCTGATTTTGCAGATTAATATTAAAGTTACCCATTATATAGCATTGTTTCCCCCTACAGGAACAGTGTCGAGTACATTAGAAATATTAGCAACAAACCCGGTCAGATCACAGATTGGTGGTGTATAAATACAGAGAATTATAGATAGTTAGACTTTGTTTCTATAGCTACTTCTGCAGTAGATTCAAAGAGCTTCTCAAGTCAATTAACCAAGTCTCTGTTAGCCCAATCACTTTAAAAGTAAAATCAATAATCACAACACTTATTGTAATGCATTTTGTTATAGCCAATAAAACATACACATGCAGCTGTTCTAAACACATCACAACTGAAGAATCTATAAGAAAAGGACAAACACACATTTTTTCCCCACACACTTTATTTTATTTTTTTTGTCTTTTGCATGCAAACAGAATAGAACAGATAAGATTTAATCACAGACTTCCGTTAGGCTCCAGCGTTTCTCTGCCTGTGCAGCGTCTTTGCTGCTAAACTTACATCGTTTCATCTTCAAACAATAAAGCCCTATTTGCACATGATTTGTTTGACCTCAGGTTAATTTAAATCATAATAATCATCCGTTTGATTTTGTAGTCCCGTGTGAATCGTCCATGTCAGTCCAAACGTCTGTAAAGTTTCCCCAGAATTCTACCAAATTATTTATGTTTGAATTGAAGATAAATCAGCTCCAAATGAATCAGATTTTTATTTTTGATTATTTGTTGTTGTTCTTTCCACATTTAAAAAAACTACAAAAACCCGGCAGTACAAGCTCGTTGCCGTGGTAACAGAGGGTCTAACGGCCAAGTCATTTTGGTAAAGTTTGGACGAAGCTTTGCAAAGATTAGCTGGAGGAGCTTTGTCGGCGTAAATGGATTAAAAGACAGAAGTTTTTTTTATCACAGATCTTAACTACGTGGTAAATCGCTATGGTTACGACGCTAACTAAAGAAGAGAAAAACAGACCGCAACAAAGGCCACGCCCACTAACGGACTTCTAACAGCTTCGTCAGTCACTGCTCAAAAACTACAACAGAAAATGCGGACTTTAGGAGATATATTGTGTCAAATACAGACACGAAGACATGGAGACAAAGAAAGTGATTGAACCTTCCAAGTATGTAAATATATCTAACAATGCTAACGGTAGCTGCGAGCTAAATGCTAACATGGTGCTAGCGCCGCCTGGCGTCTTTTAGCATATTTTTAAACTTTCTGTTGACTTTTCTGACTTAACGACACATCAGTTACCTTCATTTAAACACTGTTGTAACTCGACTTGAGTTAGTTGTGCCAAAAATACATTTAATTCGCCAGAAAACGTCTTAAAAAAGGTAAAATGTTTAGCTTTCCATACTTTGCCAGATTGGGTTGCCAGATTTTCAGAGAGCAACAAGCGACCTAGCCTTTGAAAAAAAAACAAAAAAAAAAACAAGCGACTTCAGGCCCTCAATTAAAAAAAATAACTAAAATAATCAAATAATTTAACATTATGTCACAGCAGAACGAAGGTTAATAGTTTTGACGTATTTTAAATAATATTTGATCATTAATAACGGAAATAAGTCTATATTTCTGTCATTAGTGAGTACATTTTCTTAAATCAAATTTGGAAAAACTGCTAAAAATCCTCGTTTGTGATGTCAAATCTCTCAGGAGCTAGCCCAAAAACAAAACGCAACCTGCAACTCTCAAAACTCACAAGCGACTTAACAAAAAAAGAACCCCAGAGCCGACTGTTTCTATGCTACCATCATGAAATAATTCAAATGTTATTGCTGTTTTTGTCCGTGAAAATAAGTAAATTACTGAGCTTGCTGAGCCTAATTTTACCGTCCTGAGGTGAAACTAATTTTGTCCAAATATGTCTTAAGTTGTGCTCACTTTGCAGCCAACTGTCTCCACAAGGCAGGAAGTCCCCCCCATTCAATTCGTCTGGTTCTCGTTTCATTCCATGTACTTTTATACTCAACAGAGCTCCTGCGGCTGACGTCACGCTCTCCCAGCATGCACCGCGTCGCCAAGGCAGACAGGGACCTTTATCAAACTTTAGTGGAGATTCAGAGCCATAGTTAGGCTATATTATTTACGTCCAAATTTATTTGATTCAGTGGTCGCGTCGCTGCTGTAATGGCTGCCGCGGGAGCTCTATAGGTACATGGCTTTAAAAACAATTGATTATATATTGGTGGAAAAGGAAAATCAGAGTAAAGTGAGAGCTGCGGCGGGTTCAGGGGAGTCTTCACAAACGTCTTCAGACTCTAAAAACAGAAAGAGAAGTGAGGGAGAAACTTTGGTATTTCAAACCAGCGGAAAAAAGGAAATGACTTATATGGCAACTTATTTTTCACTAAAACACAGTAACTTGTTGTGTGTTGAACCATCCAGGTTATTTTAGCAAAAGTGACTCAGTGAATGAAAAAGAGCCAAAGCAACTGAGAAGGATCTTTGTGATTTTAATGAGACTGACTCTTTACAAGGAAAGTAACTTAGTTTTGAAGCTTGTTTGGACAGTTTTGGGAGAGATTCGTGCTTTTTGCTGGTTTAGCTAAAAGCAACAATGTTTAGCCAAATGGTCTCACAGTGTTTTAAGAATGTCATCTCAGTTTCAAGAAATGAGCCAAAAACACAAAAGCAGGAGACATAACCGGGACGTTCAAGCGCATGTACAGAGCGTAGGAAAGCAGTGTGGATGGAGCTGGTTCTGACCGGTGCGTCCCGCTGCTTCTGCCTGCTCCTACTTGGTCCAGGACATGGAGATGAGGCCTGGATTTGGGTCTTCAAACAGGGCCCGGTGGAACCTGGGGGACCTACGACGCCTGCCTCCACCGCAACTCTGTGGGACAGAGGCAAGAATAGACATTATACTCATAATTTTAATGAGAATAAAGCTTTAAATGTGTAATTATAGGAGAAAAAACAAGAATAAAACTCATATAATTAAGAGTAAAAAGTAGCAGGTTTTGTGAGATAAAAGCTGAAGTTGCAATTTTTCTAAATCTTAAACTTTCAGTAAAATGAATGATTTTTTGTTGTAAATTAAAACTTTTCAAAGCTTCAACTTTACTCTTATAAATGCATAAATTTGTTTCTCAAAATGTTCATGTTTTTTCTTGTACACTCAAAAACTATAAATCTAAACTTGCTTAAAATGACTTGGAATGAGAATTTTAATCAGATTTGAGCTGTTTAACTGGATAAGATTAAAACTGCTTGTGTCATGTAGAATATTTCATTGGTTTCATGACATTTTTAACTGGTTATAAGAGAATTTGGCTTAAAAACAAGAACTAAAATTTGCCAGTGGAGTAAATCTTGAGCTCAGTTCATTTTTTAGCCTACTATTATCCTATTCCATATCAGAAATAAGTAAAGCCTTTAATTATTCATGAAGTAATGGTGAATTAATGAATGAAAAAGTTTATTAATGCTTATTAACTACTTAACTAAGGAGCTAAGGTTATGATTTAGGGTTAGGGGCAGGATTCGGAGTAATTAAGTAGTTACTAAGCATTAATACGCTTTTTCATCTATGAATTAATCATTTGTTCATACTGAATTAAGTCTTTGTTAAGGTGCTATTAATGATTTATTAAGCCTAATTATTCTGTAGTTCTTCTAAAGTGTTACCAATACTTGTTAATAGTACTGCAATTTATTTAATTTGGGACATACTATGTTGTTTAACAGGTTGTTCAGAGGTTTGGCACAAATCTTGTTTCCCACAGACCCAATATTCATTTGAGGTATTTCTTTAAATAGCACAGCTGCATTTCTCTTCCTTTTCCTTCCCTTACCCTTAACTTTATGTTGTTTTTTAGAGACATGGTGCTGAAAAACACAAACATGACAGCAGTTCAGAAATGGAAGAAGATACTGCAGATTCTTTCTCTGATATTGACTATGTACCGGATTCTGAATCACCAGATGAAGATGACAAAGACTCAGATGCTTCAAAGGCTTCTCCCCTTAAGGGCCCAAATCCTAAATTCTGTCAAAAAGTTCTGTCACAAGCCAGTGTTGATTGTTCCACCACTTCTCCAAAACAATTAACAAATTTCTCTGAGAAGGTCAAAGAAGTGGAAGATTTGTCTAAACCTGCAATTAGCTCCATAAATTTTTGTTTTATCTGTGGAAAGGGACAAAAGAAAATATCACGTCATCTTAAAACACATAAGACTCATGTGGAGGTTGTACAGGCCTTTTCCCTTACTGACGACAAGGAGCGCAAGAAGATGATTGAAAAATTGAGGAACAAAGGAAATTTTCTCCACAATCAAGCTGTGTTACAAACTGGAAAAGGTCATCTGAAAGTTAAACGGCAAACTAAAGTTGCTAGTTTACCTGGCAAGTTTATTCACTGCATGTACTGTCAAGGGATGTTTCTTCGGAAAGAACTATGGAGGCATGTTCGCAGATGCCCTTGCAAACCAGACACAGAAAGTGCAGAACACAAGTCGGGAAAACCAAAGTCCTGAGTCTAGCTGCAGGCCAGGAGTCTGCACTCTGTCAGCAAATCTCCTCTGGTGTATGGAAGCTCCTCAGTGTTATGAATCAAGATGAAGTTACCGCAGTTGTGCGAAGTGACTTTTGCATTCTCCAGTTTGCACAGTCATTGTACAATAAACATGGACATGATCAAACCAAACATGAATATATACGACAAAAAGTAAGGGAAGTAGGACGTTTGCTTTTATGTTTACGCACAAATTTTTCAGTGGTAAACCTTGAAGATTCAGTTAAGCCTTCAAACTTTCAAAAAGTGATAGAAGCCGTCAAAAGGGTCAGTGGCTTTAATGAAGAGAATCTTTCATATCGAACACCTAGCCTGGCTCTTAAATTTAGGAACATACTCTCATAAGATCTCTGATATCATTCACTGCAGAGCATTGATATCCGATGATCAAGAGCTTATTAGGTCCACTGAAACATTTAAAAACTGTATGCTGCCAAGTGGTCAGAGTTGGTGTCTCACCAATGCTCTAAGCACACTTCGTGAAGCTAAATACAACAAACCATTAACTTTGCTTTTACTGAAGATGTCAAGAAACTCAACAAGCACTTAGAGCAAGCTGCTGGAAAATGCCACAGCCAAACTAACAGAAAGAGGCCAATGCTAGAAATTATGCGCAACTTGCAAAAGTTTCTCTCACACAAATCATTGTTTTAACCGTCGCAGAGCTGGAGAAGTTTCCAAAATGCGCTTGAGAATTTTACTGAGCGGGACAACACCCAGCTTCATGAAGTCATAAGCTATGGTTTACAACTGAACTTGAACAAAATCTTGCAACTATTCAGTAGGGTCGAACTTATGGGCAAGAGGGGAAGAAAGTGGCTATTCTACTCCCTCCAAATGTACGTTGATGCTCTATCACTGCTTGTAGAAAAGAGAGAAAATGTGAGGTCAGTCCATCAACCCATTTCTATTTGCAAGGCCCAAAGCCATGAGCCACTATAGAGGACATGACTGCTTGAGAGATTTCTCAAAACATTGTGGTGCCCAGTATCCAGAGTTTTTACGATCGACACAACTACGAAAGCCATTGCAACACTTTCACAAGTTCTGAATTTAAAAGACAATGAATTGGATCAAGTTGCGGATTTTCTTGGCCACGACATTCGTGTGCATTCGTGACTTCTATCGGCTTCCTGTGCCAACAACGCAGCTAGCAAAAATATCCAAACTACTTCTGTCTTTGGAGAAAGGAAGCATTTCATCTCTAAGGGAAAGTCTCTTGATGATATCGAAATTGAAGGTTTGTACATTAGATACTGTATATGAGATGATACAACCATACATGTATCTTCAGCTAACTTAGATGAGGTCAACAGCATGTTACAACAGGAGCTAATGTTCATTCCTGAAATGGATCACGGAGAACAAGTTAAAATTGAACATTACCAAAACAAAGTGTATGCTTATTGGGATCAAAATATTTTGCCAGAAAAAATCTTGAATTAAATATCTGCCTTGATAACCAGTTATTGGAACAACTTACAGAAACTAAACTTTTAGGTGTCACATTAGACCAAACGATGTCATGGACTACTCATATAAATAATATTGTTACTAAAATGAGTAAAAATATTTCAGCAATTAGGAGAAATGTTAATTTTATGCCGGAAGAAACAAGAAAACTTGTAATTGAGTCTCTTGTTTTATCTCAGCTGGACTACTGTCCTAATGTGTGGTCTGGTGCTGCAAACAAAGACTTAGACAAACTCCAGAGAGCTCAGACTAGAGCTGCACGGCTCGCTCTCAGATGTCCTTTTAGAACTAATGTTCATTCCATGCACAAGAAACTGTCATGGCTGACAGTCAAAGACAGACTGGTTTATAGATTAGTTCTGTCTTTACATAAAGTTTGGACATCACACAGACCTTTGAGCCTGTTCTCACAGCTACAGCCCACTTGTAATAGACACAGTTTTAACACAAGACGAGCCTCGAATGCAACTTTCACTTTACCAAAACCAAGAACTAATGCAATGAAAACAACCTTTCTATACAGAGCTGTTTCTCACTGGAATGAACTGCCTCAAACAATAATGATAATAAGAAATCATGAAGTTTTTAAAAAAAAGCTGTACGAAATTAGTGTTTGAAAATGTAACTCTGCGAAATGTTTAAGGTCAAATATGGGGACAGAATGGGATGTGTTTTGCCTTTAATGTTGTTACTGAACTGATCATGTGTGTTTGTGTGTTAATGTACTTATTGTGTATTGTAATGATTTTACTTTGAGATTGGACCCCAGGAAGAGTAGTCTCTGCTACTGTAGAGACTAATGGGGATCCTTAAATAAACAAATAAACAAATAAACAAACAAAGTTTGATTGTTAGCCAATTTAGATTCTTTGAGTATTAAAAAAAAAAACTTTCCCTAGATGAGCTTGAAATGAGCGACATTGAGGACGGAAAAGGTGAAGATGATTCGGATGAGCACGATGATGTCCCCTGCTCGAGTACCTGTGAGGTCGAATCTGTGGCTGTTGAATCCAGAAACCAACAGGCCTCTGAATCGGAAATATGTGGTAAATAGTCTTACTTTTCAAATTGGGGTGAAACAAGGCATATTTTTCACTTTCATTTCAATTTTAATTCCCATTCAATTTTGATAATTCCCACAATGCAGTTTTTAATTCAAGTTTTGATCCATTGTTATTGTCCTTTTTGGATTTATTTATTTTGTTTTAAATCAAGACCTAACTTGATTTTTAACTTCACTTACAGGTATGTCTCAAAAAGAGACATGCCTGTGATTATATATCAGAATATTAGGAAAAAGTTCAATATTTTTTGTAAGTCCATTCAGAAAGTGTTTTAGATTTGTGACACAAGTGAAATATTTAATGCCTTTACTTTTTGATATTTTAATTATTCTGGTTTAAGAGGGTAAAAATAAAAAAAGTCTCAAAAAATGTGAATATTGCACAAGATTATCACAAACAAGGATTTTTTTTAAAAAGATCAGGTTTCTGAAAAGTATGTTCATTTTTATGATTCACTACTTAGTTGTGTTCTTTGGCATGAGTTACTGTATCAGTGTGACGTAGTCTGGAGATCAGTCTGTGGCAATTGCTTAGGTGAACATGAAGCCCAGAGGACTTCAGCACATCTCCAGAGTTGGCTCTGGTGTCTCTCATCTTCTGGACAAGACTTTATAGATTTCTCCATAAAGTTCAGTTCAAGTCAGTACCAGTTTGCAGACCAAGCAAACACAGTAACTCTATTGTCAGTGAAGGAGCTTTTGGTCTCTTTGCCTGTGAGGACATGAGTCCTGCTCAAACATGAAATCCCTGCATCTTCAGTGACACCAGAACTTAACAGTATTCAATCAATTTACTTGTGAAATTGCTGAAGTCCAAACAGCTGTGTGAGTTTATGTTTCAGCAGGACTAAACTCTTGTCCATACAGGCAAAGGGACCAAAAGCTGCTTCACTGACCACAATGTGACTGTTTGCTTAGCATTCAAACTCACCAGCTGAACTTCATGTAGAATCTATAAAGTAAGGTAATGTTTATTAAGGACAATGTACAATTACATTAAGCACAATAGCAGAGATGCTTGTACCAGATTGTAGCTTAGAGCCTATAGCATCTTGTCCGGAAGAAGAGACCCCAAAGCCAACTGTGCAGATGAGCTGAAGGCCTCTGGGCTTCAGGTCGACCTGAGCAAAGCCACAGACTGATCTCCTCCGGCACGGTGGCAGAGCGGTTAGCGCTCTGGCCTCACAGCAAGAAGGTTGCGGGTTCGATTCCCGCATGGGCCCGGGACCTTTCTGTGTAGAGTTTGCATGTTCCTCCCCGTGTCTGAGTGGTTTCCTCCGGGCACTCCGGTTTCCCCACCAACTGATAACATGCATGTTAGGGAACACTTGGTGGTAGTCGGAGGTTGAGGCGCCAGGTGTTAGGTGAATCGCCTCCTCTGAGTTGCCCCAGGGCAGCTTACTATCACTGAGTGGGGAGGGGAGGGTTCATCTCACTGTGAAGCGCTTTGTGACTCTGTCTGTGAAATGCGCTAGACAAATAAAGATTACTTACTTACTTACTCCAGACCTCACATCACTGATGCAGTAAATGTAAAACGACACACAAGGAAGTATTAATGCATTGAAATGAGCAAATGTTTCAGAATTTAAGGCAATGCTAAAACCGCTGGCCTAATGTCCCTGTTCTACTAGTACCTATTCAACACAACTTGCATTTTGACCCCACTCAGTCCTTAGAGCATTTCCATTGCAGGTGTGGCTGTGTAAAACTGGGCATATTCAGGAGGAAACCAAAACACACAGCATCAAATCTACAACAGTGGTGCGGCTCTGATCTACACAACTACCACAATGACAATAAAGCAAACAAAATCTTAATCCAGTAATTTTCGGCTCACAAAACACAAAATGTTTTAATCGAATTTGACAAATATGACAGAAGTAGCACTGTGTTAATACGTCCAGTTAAGCTGCTGCAGAAAAGCCACTTTCTGTAATTTATTTTTCAATAATAGGAATTGGATTTGCCCCAAGGCAGCTGTGACTACAATAGTAGCTTACCACCACCAAGTGTGGGATGAATGAATAATGCATAATGTGAAGCGTCTTTGGGTGTCATGAAAAGCGCTGTGTAAATCCAATGCATTATTATTATTATTATAAAATAAGTAAAATATTTGAAACATTTTGAACACTTTTCTGCAGGATTTTCATCTTTGCTCTCATAGAATTACAATATTTGCAACATTCTCCTCATAATGATTGTCTTCAGTTTTTCCCAAACCGACTTTTAGTTCTTTTAAAGGGCTTCACACTAGGTTAACATGTTACAGTAAATGAGAAAAAAAGATTGTATACCAACCTGCGGCCCGAGAGCCACACGCAGCTCTTTAAAGACATCAGTGTAACTCTTTGAAATTTGACTGAGAATGAGAAACTAGACTTTAAAAAGCAAAAAAAAATAAAACGTTCTTTACTATTCTATTTACAGTATGTTTATTTAAAGAAATTATTTCAGACAAACAAGATATTGAGTAGATGGCAACACCTATTTGTTGCTTAGAACACAAAAGCTAAGTGAATCAGATATAATCTATTGTAGAATGTACTATAATGTATAATGCAGGTACCAAATTAGTCTAAAACCTGTGTGTAGACCCGGTTATTGGCCTGGGCGATTCTGGAAAAAATGGAATCGCGATTTTATTCCTCCTATTGAGCAATCTCAATTTTTGATCCAATTGTGTTTAGCTTTTCAAAAACAAAATAAACAGACAGTTGATATGTTACATAATTTTACAGGAAAAAAAATAAAATGAAATACTATATGAATTGTTCTGCCTCGAAGTTTAGCTTTTGCATCAAACCACAAGTTTTTACTGACACTGGACTGGATGCCGATCTTTTGTTTCAAATTTCTGAACCAAATAAATGACTATTCAACATAAGAGAATCTAGGTCACTCAATTTTGAGATTAATAATTATTGCCCAGTGATAAGCAAATTCCTAAATAGGCATGGGACGATATTAAAATTTGCAATCACGATTATTGTGACCAAAATAATCGCGATTAACAATATTATCAGGATAACTTACTAAACGTAAAAGTGCACAGAATCAAAATCACTGAAATATTTATTAGCGCACAATATGTATGTGTTTGAACAAATACTTATTGTATTTTGGTCTAAGTACAATCAATAATGATTCAAAGTGAACAAATGTTTACAATGTTGAGCAAAAATCTACTAACTTTGTCTCAGAGTCAATAATTAACTTTAACACATGAATCTTTTCTGTGTTTAACCATAACACAGCTTCTTACTGCGTTCACAGCAGTCAGATTTTAGATGAGCACACCTGCTGCTATAATTGCGATTAATTGCTATTACGATGATCACGATTATGAAAAAACGCCACGATTATTTAAATTGCGGCTCTTAATTATCGGGATTAGCGATATTGTATATCGTCCCATCCCTATTACTAAACTTAATCAAATTAACTTAACCCAAGCCTAACCCTAACCATGTCCAGAATTCAGAATTAAATAATACAAAACATACATTTTTGCTAGCATCGCTACCAATACAAAGTAATGGTTGTGTGGCATAACTAGTTTGGGGTAAAAAAAAAAAAATCACAATGATTATTTGATTATTGAAATAATTCTAAACTCATTTAGTAGTCATTTTATTTGCACTTAACTGATTAACTTATTATAGCCCTAATGCACATTTTTTTCCTCTCTTACAGAAGCGGTGTCATTTACAGCTGCCATGTTGGTGTCTTCTGATTCTGGAAGTAAGTTTTTCTGCTTCTTTTGACTTTGCTTTGGTTCTTGGCCACTTCAATTTTTCTAGTCTGCTGTCTCGGTTCAGTTATGATGAATTTTACAGTCATAATCAAATAATATTAAATTATTATTTGAGATTTAAGGCATAACCTACGTGTCACTGCCTAATCTTATCAAATGCCAAAGCTAAATAGGGCTGGTTAGTANTGGGAAAACTTTACAGACATTTTTACAGACATGCACGATTCGCACGGAGTAGAAACTCAGAACACGCCTGTAATTATTACTATTTACATGAGGTCCTTGGTAAATATTATATTGTGCGAACACGACATAAGACACATTTTCTCAGACTCTAGCCTCAGTCAGAATGGAGCATTTTTCAAACAAAAGAACCTGAATCCACACACCTGGACTTGATCTTCAGGGCCACGTTCTGACCTCGGGCTGGCTGTAGTAGCAGGAGAAATCCACCTGAAACTGGTCGTGGCGAGTGATCACACCGGTGGTGTGGTCCTTCAGCGTCACCTTGTTCTTGTAGATCAGCTGGTTGTTTTTGTTCTGTCACACAAACACACCACAGAAAACTTTAAATAAATGTGCAAAGTGCTTTGGTCAATCGAGAAATCTGTTCCCAAAGTAGGATTCACAAACAGAATCTAGTCTTTACTTTGTTTCATCAACTATTTGCATTTTGTAGTGAATTTTAGTCAAATGACAAAGCAAACTACTGAAATAAATAAATAAAACCCAAATTTACAACTTGAAAATTATTACAAACATATTTTATGCTGTTGTGGAGATCCCGGTCTGAAAGATTTGGGAACTAAAATACCAATGAGTTTTGACTTTGTATGTTCGTTTTTGCGATATTAATCTAAAAGTGGAATATATTGCACACCTCAGTCTCGGTGCCGCACTTGTTGGTGCTGTCAAATTTGAAGTTGAGCATGTGTGTGTCCGGGTCCTTTTGGCCTTTGCAGGTGGCGTCGTTCAGCTGGAGTCATCGTAATGGACGCCTTTCTGATCCAACAGGCACACGGCCAGAGACAGGGAGGCGGAGCTTGAGTCGCAGGTCGTAGGCTCACCTGGAAACACACACTTTCACGTTAGCCAAACACACAAGGAGAGCATAATGACAGAGGGCTCAAAATAGGGACTGTCCCAGGTAAATAGGGACGTCAAGTCACCCTATCTTAGACCCCCCACATGTGCTGTAACCTGAATATGAACCACCAAGCTCAGGATAGAGGGACAGGTATGGATGTTTTGGGTCGATAACGAGAGGAATGTCAATGTTCATGTCACAAGTTTAGAAGCAAATTTTTGTTTTTTTAGTTCGGTTTATGGAAATCAAAGATGGGCGGTATCGGCATCCAATACCGACATTTCAAAATGTCGTCAGCCGATGCCGATTGGATACCAATAGCCAATATTTTAAGGGCCGATTTCTGAGGCCGATATTCTTAGTTTGTTTTACATGTATAGCTGCACTGCAAAAAACTTGACTTGCTTAAAATTACTTGGAATCAGAATTTCAAACCAGATTTGAGCTGTTTTAACTGAATGAGATTTAATTGCTTTTGTAATGTAGAATATTTTACTGGTTTCAAAACATTTTTAACTGGTTATTAGTCAATTTGACCCTTAAATTATGGAGTACACTGCAAAAATGTCAAGTTAAAAGTGCTTGATTCTAGGAGTTAAGCCCTAATTTCAAGCATTTTAATTAATTTAAGCTTGGTTTATTGTAGAGACCTAGATAATTGTTCTTGTTTCAAACAGTTCTGAACTAATTTCAAGACATTACTTTTTGTTTCGAGCCAAATTATTTTCAAATTGGATAAGAATTTCTCTCATAACTAGTCAGGAAAACCTTGAACCAAGTGAAACATTCTACATTACATAAGCTATTAAATCTTATCCAGTTAAAAGTACTCAAATCCAGGTTAAACTTCTAAGTCACTTTAAGCAAATCTAGATATACAGTTTTTGCCGCGTAAGATATATATTAAAAAAATGATATTGAATATGTTTTTGTAGTAAAGATTGTGTTGAAAAGAGCTGATTGAAATTACAAAGGTAGACATTTTATTTTGAGCTTCCAATGGTGTTATTTTCATTGACTTTCACATTTACTCATTGTATCAGGATCATTAAACTTCAACTCATTTTCTTGTTGAATTGACATATGACAGTCTGAATGATGTATTTGAAACATTGTCACGACATCTATTTTTGTCAGTATCACCTAGTTGAACCAGAGCTGCATTTAGTTTAGTTTGGTTCTTACCTAATTTGTTGCCTGTGTACTTGGCTGCGAAGGAGGAGCGACAGAGGCAGGTTTCTGTGTTCTGTTGAAGTCCACAGAACTCGTGCGAGCTGCAGTAAGTGTCTAAGCACGCGCCAGGAGCGGAGGCTGAAACCACACAGAGAAAGACCAGATCATGAGCGAGCACAGGGCTAACACAGAGAGCTAACACTGAGCAAACACAAAGAGCTAACACTGAGAGCTAACACTGAGCAAACACAAAGAGCTAACACTGAGAGCTAACACTGAGCAAACACAAAGAGCTAACACTGAGAGCAACAGAGAGCTAACACCGAGCTAACACCGAGAGCTAACACTTAATAAACAAACAGAGAGCTAACACTGAGAGCTAACACTGAGCTAACACCGAGCTAACACCGAGAGCTAACACTAATAAACAAACAGAGAGCTAACACTGAGCTAACAATCAAAGTCAGTCAGTTGCCGAAATTGAGTCAATCATGCTAGTAGTTAGCAAGACTATATTTTGATTGTTTAAACGGTTAAAAATGTAATTTGTCAGTTGTAACCTTAGATCGTCAATCATACGAGATTTAAAAAAATCTGTTAAAAAGTTTAATAACGTTTATTTTTGTGAAAGTCACGTGAAATCTCATACTTTCTAGTCATAAAAAACATTCAATTCAACACTAACGTTGGTGACCTTGAAGTGTCTCTGCTCTGAGCTGTTTGCTTAAGTTTATTAACATTTAAACATTGTGTTTTCACAAACGTTAAGCATATTTAAAAAGTAAATGATACATATAGCATATTCTTTGTTGTTTGTCCTTGTAGGTGTTGCCGTAGTCAAACACTAAAGTTTATGCGCCATCGACTTTTGACTCCAATTCGGCACTGACTTGGGAAGTGACAGAGCTAACACAGAGCAGAGTTGCCAAGTCCGCTTCTTTATAGCGACTTTGGGCTTCTTATTTTGGAAAGTCGCTTGTGAATTTTGACGGTCGCGTGTTGCGGTTTTTTGGGCTTGCTCCTGAGCGACCCTTTGACGTCATAAACAAGGTAATTTTTTGCGTTTTTCTCAGATTTGATTCACGAAAATTACTCACTAATGACAAAAAATATGGAGTTGTTGCATTTTTCATGTTTTAAAATCTTTATTAATAATAAAATACTATTTAAAATATGCCAAAACCATTAACCAACGTTTTGTTGTGACAGATAATGTTCAATTAATTGCTTATTTAACAACTTTTTTATGGAGTGCCTGAAGTCGCTTGTTTTGGGCTTTTTTTCAAAGGCCAGTTCGCTTGTTGCTCTCTGACAATCTGGCAACCCTGACACAGAGCAAACACTGAGAGCTCAGCTAACACAAAGCTAACACTGACCTAACAAACAGAGAGAGCTAACACTGAACAAACACAGTGTCAGTGCCCACTTTGTCCCTTTTAGAGCAACTACGCATGCGCAGGCAGAAATTAAGTCTTTTAAAATCATTATTTGTAAGTGTACAGTTAATTTTATTCATTTATACTGATATTTATTAATGGTACCTCGCAAAAGTTTGCCAATAGAAATCCCCAAAACACCACACTCAATTATCGCCGTTTCGACTGTTTAATTTAAACTTTAAAACGAATAAAACAAAGTAAAATAAATAAAGCTAAAGGTACGAAGTATGCTTCCGGTACAAAGTGGGCAATGACACACAGAGAGCTAACAATGAGCAAACAAACACAGAGTTAACACAGAGAGCTAACACTGAGCAAACAAACACAGAGTTAACACAGAGAGCTAACACTGAGCAAACAAACAGAGAGAGCTAACACTGGCCTCACCGCACTTAGCGCTGGTTCGATAGTCGTCAGGGGGGTGGCTGATCATGGCGCAGGCTGTAGCGTAGGCCTGGTGGTAGCTACAGCTCATGGTGTCCGCAGAGGGATATTTGCACACAGCGTCTTTACAGGCCGCAATGTATTGAGCCGGTGGCAACTTGTTATTACAGGACCCGAAGGAGGCACCTTGCATGACTTCACAGCTGAAACACGGACAAACCAATGACTGTTTCAACATCTAATAGTGTTAGGGCAATATATCGAATTTTAGATAATACCGTGATTGTTGTTTTGAAAATATGCAAAAATTAAATATAGAGTATATCGTATATTTATAATAAAAAATTGTACATTAAGCAATTCAAAGAGCTTTATTAAACAGGAAAATGTGTTTATAATGGGAGATTGCTGCACATTTGTGATTAATTTGACAAATATTTGTTTGAAAAAGAAAATTAAACAAGCTGGAAAAAATGACCATCTTAAATGAGAAAACAAGGGACTATGTGTGCCTAGAATTATTGGTATTTTAGGGACTTATGTATGTTATTGGGAGGGGCTTATGTCTGTGTGGGAGGGGCTTGTGTGCGTGAGTGGGAGGGACTTATGTCTGAGCGGGAGGGGCTTGTGAGTGGGAGGGGCTTACAGAGTTTTTAATTCGGTGCAATCCTTGGTCTCTGCATCCACTTGAACAGCCGAGTCACATCTAGAGCAAGAACGGGATTAAAAAACAATTATTTCAGGCAAAAATATTGTGCATTTTAAAGGATCAAGCATTTATCAGAAAACGAACATTTCAGCTGGAAAAGGAGTGAGGCAGCAACTAATCTTTCTTTTTCTCCTTTCTCTATTTCTTTCTCCATCTTTCTTTTTCTCCTCTCTCTCTCCATTTTTTTCTTTTCTCCTCTCTCTGTCTCTCCATTTTCTTTTTCTCCTCTTCCCTCTTCTTTTCTCCTTTCTCTTTTCTCCTCTCTCTCCATTTTTATTCTCCTCTCTTTCTCCCGCTCTCCATCTTTCTTTTTCCTTTCTCTCCATCTTTCTTTTCTTCTCTCTCTGTCCCTCTCCGTCTGACTTTTTCTCCCCTCTCTCTTTCTCTCTCTCCCTCTTTCTTTTTCTCCTCTCTCTTTCTCTCTCTCCATCTTTCTTTCTCCTCTCTCTCTTTCTTTTTCTCCTCTGTCTCTTTCTCTCTCTCTCCATCTTTCTTTTCTCCTCTCTCTCTTTCTTTTTCTCCTCTCTCTCTCTTTCTCTTTCTTTTTCTCCTCTCTCTCTCCCTCTTTTTTCTCCTCTCTTTCTCTCTCTCTTTCTCTCTCCATCTTTCTTTTTCTCCTCTCTTTTTCTCTCTCCATTTTATTATTTTTGGTAGCTTAATTAAATAATAATTATATGTGTTTAAAAAGTGATGAGTAAACTTACCCAGCAAGATTTGTCGTATCTTTGTTTGTGTTTTTCTGGCCATCAATACACATCCCACTAGCACCGACCTTACCTGAAAACACACGACAAAAACGCTAATTTTACTTCTGCGCCACTCGGCTCAATTCAACAGCTTCCATTTAAACACAACAGGCCCTTTACACATCCCATGCCTTCAGCGTGGGCTAATTTGTAGCTCTCGCAGGAGGCGGGGTAGTGGCTGATCAGCAAGAGCGTCATCGTTGCAGAACCAATAGGCCTACGCCCTGCTGGGGGCTCGGGCCTAAACAAAAGTGCCAAAATATTATTTCTGTACCAGGGCTGGGCGATATTGACAAAAATTAACATAATTGTTGGGCGAATCTCGATAACAATATTTGGACGATATTCTGTCAGTTCAACGTAAATGTGTTAAAATCGACAACCTTAAATATTCTAATCGGTTTAAATTCATTGATTTACTCTTACGATGTTCATCTTGTCTTCAGTAGTTTTAGCTGTAATCGATTTCTTCTATTCAGACAACTTTTTAGTGAGTTGTATTTAACTTTTTGACATGTTTCGGCCGCTAGCTGCGAAGATGGCTCTCACAAAAGATGTCTGAATAGAAGAAATCTATTACAGTTAACTGATTGACGTAGTGTTTATTGTGTTTTGAGCAGGTTTGTTTGCAGTCAAGTTCACACCAATCAAAAAAATAAAAAATTTAAATACTAATAATTTTAGCCAAACAGTCGCTTGTTTTCTCATTTAAGATGGTCATTTTTTCTAGCTTGTTTAATTATCAAACAAATATTTGTCAAATGAATCACAAATGTGCAGCAATCTTCCATTATTTGTTATAAATGAGCTCTTTTCTAGCATGTTTTTACTGCACAGTTTACTTGATATTCCATTTTTGCATATTTTCAAAATTCACGGTATTATCTAAAATTCGATATAACGTCCAGCTCTATTGTGTACCCATAGTTGAAAGTTTGCACCATCACTTTTACATTTTAATTGGTTCTTTTTGTAACAATTTCGGAAAATGATCTATTTGATATTTAAGTTTTATATATCTTGAAAACAATATTCATGAAGATATCTAAAAATGTGATACATTGAACAGCTCTAACCATGTAATAACTGCATTTTACTGGATCAGTGGTTGGGAAAATGAGGTTATGCAGAGAACATCACATGATTTTAAATGTTAGCAGTGTGTGGCAAAAATGGTGAGAAAGACATTTTTTCTGTATTTGCTCAAAATACAAAATAACTTTGAAAAAAAAAACATAAACCCTATCCATCTTATTCCACCCGCCCACTTTTTCTACCGTTAAACACAGAAGTCGGAAACACACTTCCCGTCAGCTCCTCCCTCGTTCATTTCATTGACGTAACCTGCTGAGAAGACTTGTGGCAAAACAATATTTCAGGTAGGTTATTTTTTCCAGGTATGGTCATGTGCACCAATAAATAAGCAAGGCATATTTTCTCTGGATCGCTTGAAAACGACCGTTAAAGTGTTTAAATAATCATTTGCCAGTCGGATCGCTGCGATAGACCAAAGTTACATTAGCCACAAACAAACATCAAATGTATTGATCACACACAGGGAATATACACATGCTGCACCTTGTTTGAAAGCTTAGGACCTGTAGATTTCAGTCGCTGGGTTTATTTTAACTGTCAGTTTATCTAAATGAGATTAATCTACGAGATAGCGCAGCTACAGCGTTAGCTACCTTCTTGTTTACATTAGTTTTGTGGCTAATGTACTTACAGGCTAACCGCGGTCTATCGCAGAGATCCGACTGGCAAATGATTATTTAAACACTTTAATCGTCGTTTTCAAGCGATCCAGAGAAACTATGCCTTGCTTATTTGTTGGTGCACATGACCACAGCATTTCTGGAAAAATTATCCTACCTGAAATATGATTTTGCAGCAAGTCTTTTCGCTGACCGGAAGTTGGTTTTTGAGTATTGTGTGGAACGGTAGAAAAAAAACGGCGAAATAAGATGGATAGCCTGAAAAAATATATAACCAACCACAACTCTGCAGAATATTAAATATGTATGTGACATTAAGAAAAAAGAGAGAAAATCTGGTAAACAGTAGCAGAAAAGCGGATAAACAACAAAACGGTTTTCCTCACATTTATCACAGATTGGGAAAGACACACAGTTACACTCATTACCTTTTTCTCCCTGTTTTTGAGTCTGTTTGATGAGGACATTATTTGTAGTGCTGCAGGTAAAATGTTCTAAATCTCCAACTGCTCTGCTCCAACTGTTGCCGTGACAACAGAAAAACTATCGTCAGTTTCTGTTTTACCACATCTGTGTAAAACTAAATCTCCACAGGCAAAAATCAGCCCATAACTGGCAAAGAAGTCAACTTTCTTCTTAATTTTGTCACTCTATATGTGCATAGTCTCTAGAGATTCTTATAATTGCTCCTCAACATTCAGACTGAGGCAAAAGTCTCATAAGGACAAAACATAAAATGTGTTTCTTGGCTTTTTTTTTTATCTTTTTTTTCCTGCTAGGTTTGTTGGGCAGAAAGTTTATAAAAAGTTTTTTCAGTGCAGATTTGAGCTAGCTTGTTTGCTAAAAACATTTGAAGATTTTTGACATTTTTTCTGTTGAACAAATATTTTAATCATCAAACAGACTAAAATAAACTTCTTATTTAATCATAGAAAGATCAGAAGTTTCTCTGTGTGATCCTGAAGTCTGTGTCAGTGTGTGAGAGAAACAGAAGAGCTGTTGTAGTTTTTCTGCTTTTCTGCCACTGTTTACCTGATTTTCTCTTTTTACATGCCATACAAACTCAATATTCAGCAGTAGTTGTGGATGTTTATTATATTTATTATTAGTCTGTAGCTGCTTTTTCCTGTTTTAGTCGTGTTTGGACTCTTACAGGAGAAATTTAATTTAGTCTCCATTGACCCTCATTCATTTTGGCCAATCACAGCTGACATTGCAGAACCTCAACACTATTGAATACTATGGAAACGACCATTCTAGTCATTCTTATAGCTCATATTATACAGCTGGTTCTAACTTCCAAGGGTGATCACAGCAGAGTCGCCGTCAAAAGACACGTCAAATCCGGAGTAGTCGATCAGGATCGCTGTGGCCGTTTTGGAGATGGAGATGCCAGTGGGCATCGTTGCAGTGCTGATGTCCACCACATCATCGTTCAGCTGTAACACAGAAAAACATCAGCATCATCCAACTCAGATTTAATTTTATTTTGTTAGTAAATATCTGAGTCCTGGATGTTTTATGGACTACTTCATGTATTTTATTGTCTTGTATTTATTTATTATTTAGTGCATGTTTAGTAGTCCTGTATTGGTATTTTATGCATCTGATTTCTGTATGTATCTGACTTCTGCCACCTCTGCTTGTGTCCACATGGTTCTCACCTTCACCTGGCCCCGAAACAGCTCGATTTTGTTGGAGCCCGAATTTTCCTTCATCACCACGTGGTCCAACAGACCCACGTCTTGGCGTCTTCGGTCTCTGAAAGCCGCAGTTAGGGTCCACACTCCGTCGTCCACCACTTTGTAGTTACATCGGTCAGGGATGGTGTGCATGTTGTTATCTACATCAATGACGTGAGTGCTGGTCACTGCGCAGACGTGTTCTACACAGCTGAGAACAACAAAGCAACAGCAACGCAAAGATGTCAGAATTCACAAATTCAAACACACACACACACGCAAATTTACAAACACTCATAACGCATACAACAGTCTTTCCCAACCTTTTTTGAGTCACGGCAAGAGCTGTACAATATATCGAATTTTAGATAATATCGTGAATGTTGTTTTGGAGATATGCAAAAACTGAATATCGAGTATGTCGTGCAGTAGAATTAAATAAGAAATGCTGTATATTTTGTAAAAGACAAGGCACTTGCTTCACAAAAGAGGAAAATTTGAGAAAAAGAGGAATTTTTCAGATAATTAAACACATATTCAATTAGATAAAATAAGAATTTGTGCCTGGGATAGTAATGTTACACATGTTTTGAGCACATTTTGATTGCCAGTGGAACAAGCATGAAATAGTATGTTTATTTTTATTCTAGTAGGGAGAGCGGGGTTGGTTGTCACATTTTTTACTTTGATTTGATTTGCTCAAAAACAGCAAATCTCACATTAACCATTTTAACAACAGAAAAAAGCTCAAAGTCTTGTGTAACTAATGAATCCAGCTGCTGTTCTCTGTCTTATTCTGATCAAAAGTTATTGATCATTTAATGTTAATTGTTCACCTGTGACAACCAACCCCAAGTCTGGGTTGGTTGTCACAATGTTCTGTCAATGGGAGACGATGATAAATGTGTCTTGTCTTTGGTTAGATTTTTTATGTTGGATTTAATTTTGATTCAAGAATGTTTTACATTTTCTGAATCAGGAGACGTTAAATTACAAGAAAAAGGCAACTGGAAATTTAAAAGATGCATTTTTGTCAAGATTCTAATGATAATGTAAAACAATATTTTTAATGTGAATTAGTGATCAATAACTTTTGAACAGAACAAGCTCCATGATAATAATTAGATTTATTTTTTAGTTGAAACTTTACACTCATTTCCTGCATTGATTTGGAATATTTAAAATACAGTGTTTTTTTTTTTTTTTTTAGAAAATCTGTCTTTTGTAAAAGTGTGACAACCGACCCGACTGGACTGTTTTACTCTCACCTCAGCTTTCTTCTACATTTTTAAACCAGCTCAGATAAAATAGTCCTAATTGTCACTCTGACTCTTCTCTTTGTAAAGTCAACAGTTTTAAGCTTTCAACACAATTTTTGGAAAAAATAATTTTTTTCTCAACATCTGAAAATGTACTTTTTGCTATTTTTTTTTTATCACAATCCTGAACAAATGATTACAAAAATGTTTTAGCGAGTGGTTCATTTATTGAACATTTTAATCTGACTTTTTTTCAAACGCACCAATCACAAGCTGAGATACAGTTACTCCATATGAAACAATCTTATTCCTAACTCTAAATAAAAGTGTGGTGTTTCATAAAATGTAAGTCAAATACATGTTTTTATGATTCATTTCACACATATATGTTTGGTGAAAAATGTGACATCCCCGGCGCTTCACCATTTGAACAGTGTCTATACTGTTCATAACTTCTTTTCAGACTTTAAATACTCACTTTGCATTTACACAAGCCAAGGTACATGACCCGTAATTGCTGGCGGTACCCGAACTACAAGTCTTTATTTCGAGACCGTCGCAGGCCGTATTCTTAAAGCCCACGTCTGGACAAAAGAGAAACAAGACAAAAGCATTTAGACCAGAACTATTGAGTTTTTTCTGTATATTTAGTAACAAACTAGTGCTAAGTACAACAGTAAAAGAAACTCTACCATTGTCCATCCTCCTGAAAAAGTAATGATAAAAACTACAAAAAAAATACCTATAATCTAAATTAAAGAATTACTTAAGTACAAATTTTGTTTGATGAATCCATCTTAATCGGCTAAGAGACTGCAGTCCAAACATTTTACATTTTAATTATTAATTAATTATTTTTTTTTAAAGTGAAAATGTACATATTTTTGCAGTGTTTATTGCTATTTTGTATTCATGCCACTGTTTAAGGTAGTTGGAAAAAATGAAAAAATTTGAACTCAAAACTCTCCAAAATGTTACTGAAAATATGTTCAATTTTGCCTTCTGCAGTGTTGGAGAAACAAACTAAACTCACTGAACATGTGAGTTTATAAATGAAGCTGTGTGAAAGAGTCTGAAAACTGTGAATGAATAAAACTGTGGCAAATGTTCTGTGTATCTCAACCTTTGTTCAGGTAAATGTTGGAAACAAGTGATCAAACTAAACCAAGTTTAAAAAAATGTGTCAAAGCCATTGAGAAAAACTGTAACTGAAGCACTTTTAACCTATTAAAAATTCATTTCATTGAATTTTTGCTTTATATATATATATATATATATATATATATATATATATATATATATGTATGTATGTATGTATATATATATATGTATGTATGTATATATATATGTGTGTGTATATATATATATATATATATATATATATATATATATATATATATATATATAATTGCCTTTTTATAGCATTTTTACTCCAACAAAGAGACTTTTGTGTTATTTTTGTGATGCGTTGTTAAGAACACAGGTACAGACCAAGTCAATCAAATAAAAGAAACACTGCAAAATATGTTTTTCTGGATCAACAAAAATCTCTTGAAATATGGATTTTAGTCTTTATTTCTGGTGACAATGGTTTGACTTGATGGACCTTGATTATTTGACTTGCTTCAAAGTGTTTCTGCCTTTTTTCTCAATAAAATTGTTTTTCATTCGAGCCCATTTTTTTGATAATGGCGAAAGATATTTTCACTCACCCCATTGGACAATTTTGATTCAAGCTAAAATCTCTTGTAAAAGTCTTTAAACCTATGAAATCTGCCGCCAAATGTTTGCAGTTTTATATGAATCAAGCTAAAACAAACTGAAATTAAGATGAATATTCCGAATTCAAGTAATTTAAGCGACAGTACAAAAGAATCTATATGTAGCCCTGGCAAAAAGTTGGCTCTTAGTAAGAAGTAACGTCTTGAAACGTCTTCAAAACAATTGGAAACAAGGAAATAATCTAGGTCTCTAAAATAAATTGATCTTAAATTTGCTTAAATCTTAAATTAAATCTTAAATTTGAACCCTTTTTTTCTGAAAATACAGTTCAAATCCTATAGAATCAAGCAACTTCAAACTTAAAACCTTTAACAGGGTCCTCTCTGGCCTAAAACTACTGTACATAAATCACATATATGTCCCGCGCGGTCTTAAAAAGTCTTACATTTGAAATGGGAAACTTAAGGTCTTAAATTTGTTAAAATTAGGACTTTAGGTCTTAAATTTGAAGCAACTTTCTTAAGACCTTGTATTTCGAGCAGATTTATCAGAGTTAAATGAAGAATGTGTGTGTTTGTGACGGAGATATTGCATTTGCTGTGATGCTCGTCGTGTAAATAAGCTTCAGAGCGACAGAACAGCTTGGCCAAAGGAAAAGCACATTTCACTTAGAGAGAGAGTTTTAATGTAAACTCACTGCGCTTAAACACAAACTCAACACTTGAGGCTAAAATCGTCTGACTGTCAATGTGCACATGTGATGAAAGCATCAGCTTTTGAATCGCCGCGTGTGCAAAGAACTCTCCGCTTATGTCCACGTTAACGTTACTTCAAGTTCTGTGAACTTTATAAACATGAATGAACTGAAACAAACTGGAGCTGTCAGTGATCATGTTAATTAATTAATTATATTATAAAAAATATTGTTTTTAAGTGTGTGCGTGGTCTTAAATTTTGCTATACAAGGTCTTAAAAAGTATTAATAAGTCTTAAATTTCATTCTAGATGTTGTGCAGGCAAAAACATGTAAAGCATCAAACTCACCGCTGCTGGTTCTGCAGCCTTCAAACATCAACGGCGTAGAGTCACTCTGACGGAGTACCTTTTCATCCACAATAGTCCCATCGGGCCCAATTTCCAAATACACTTTCTGCAGAACAGGGAGAGTTAGAACACTATGACACTGTTATTTATCAAATCATTGAAAACATACAGTATTTCTTCACATTTACTGCTTTGTTTGGAGCTTAGTTCTGGTTCTAACTCAATAAAAATGCCTTTTGTGGTTTATTTGAATTCTGTTTGCTATAGGAGTATTATGACCGTGGATTTTCTCATGTTTCTGCTGGGTGTGTCATCGTCTGATTTCTGTTTGCTGAATCTTGTGAAATCTTCTGAGTAGGGCGACCACCTTAAAAGCTCCTAAAAGTGGGGCAGGTTTGAGGATTTGGTGGGACATGGTGGGAACAACTCAATAAATTACATAATTTATATGTATTTATTTATTTTTATCATATGCAGATATTACTTTATGACATAAAAAAAGTTGTTTGTAGAACAGGTGGTGTAGAGTGGATAAAAGACAAAAGTACTTTATCATGTGTGAACAGGTCTGAAGTTAGGACCGGGCCATTAATCGAAAAATCGAAAGATCGAGATTGAATCGAACCGAATTGTCAATTATTTGATGAATCGAAAGATTGAAAACCAATCTTTTGTCAGTAAAAATGTGTAGTTCGGAGCAAAAGTCAAACTTTGAGGCAGAATATTGATATATAGTTTCAATAAAATCTAATAAAAGGGACATATTAAAAGTATTTGTTTTGTTTATGTTTATAAATGGCTTTTTTTTTGTTTGTTTTTTGAAAAGCTTAAACAAAATCGAATCGAAAATCGAGATTGATCAATATGAGAAAAAAAAATGGTGATTATATTTTTCCCCAGATCCCAGCCATCTGAAGTGTTGGAGAAACAAACTAAACTCACTGAACATGTGAGTTTATAAATGAAGCTGTTCTGAGAAAGAGTCTGAAAACTGTGAATGAAAGAAAAATGTTGTAAATGTTCTGCGTATCTCAGCCTTTGTTCATATAAATGTTGGAAACGAGTGATCAAACTAAAAATAAAAAATGTGTTAAAGCAATTGAGAAAAACTGTCATGTCCATGGGTTTAGCACTGACATCATTTTATTTGAAAAATGCAAGTATGTCTGATTGCAGCCCGCAGAACTAACGACACGCCCTCACGACACGCCTACTCTAACGACACGCCCCTCACGACACGCCTACTTCTAACGACACGCCCTTATGACACGCCTACTTCTAACGACACGCCCCCTCACGACACGCCTACTTCTAACGACACGCCCCCTCAGGACACGCCTACTTCTAACGACACGCCCCCTCACGACACGCCTACTTCTAACGACACGCCTACTTCTAACGACACGCCCCCTCACGACACGCCTACTTCTAACAACACGCCCCCTTATGACAGAAATTACGTTATTTTGGCGAATATACAAACCGTATTCATACAAAAAATGTCCAAACCTATGGTAAAAGACATATAAGCAGGGGGTGTAATTTAAAATAAGCATCTTAAAAAAAAAATCTATTTTAAAAGCCAACGCGGAGTGGAGCTCTACCGGCAGTGAAGCGGCTCCATTTCCGATGCTAGAAAAACGTTGTAGTTGGACCAGAGGGACGACGATTAAGTTTAGGAGAAGGGTTAGGGTGATGTCTAAGGTTAGGAAAAAGGTTTGGGTAAAGGTTAAGATAAACAATATAACAGTTTAGGCCCGTTTAGCAACAGTTATAAACTCGTCACCATGGCAACCACCTCGCTTCTGTCCCTCCGGACCTGACTATCAGCACTAACCACTGGAAAACACGTAAAATCAGACAAAATAAAAAGTATGTAATTAATAAAACAACTATAAACAAAGACATGTATTTATTGAGTCAAATATTAATAATTCCACCATTAATATTAAATAATACTAAACGTAATTTGGGTGAAAATGATTAATTAAATTATTCAACTTTCCATCTATAGAGTTCGTATATTCACCGAGGTTTCAAATTTTACATCGTCTCTGGCGTCTTTATCGTAAAGGGTTGATGTGAATATCGCCACCTAGTGCAAAGACTGCTCACGACACTAGTGCTCACGACACGCCCATCTAACGACACGCCTCCATCTTGCAGTCTGCAGCGGGACCCTACTCGAAAAAGACCTCAATTGTTTAACGACTATGTTGACATGAGTTTCACTTACCGATGCCATTAGAGAGCCTTGCCCGATGGTTATTTTGCTGCTTTCTAGAGTAAATGTCAGCTGAAAGAAATAAAGGAGAAAAATCACGTCTGGATGCACAATTTCAGTTACTCCCTTTAATCTATGAAATATTGATTTATTGATTGATTGATTGAAATCTTTATTTTGAAAATATTTTCGAAGGCAAATTAAAAGAAAATACAAAATAAAAGATAATATTCGAAAAGGAGTAGGTGGAAGTAAAACTTATGTAAATCCAACCCCCTTTTTCAACTGTAAATACAATTGTTAAACAATATACATGTAACCCTAACCTAGCCCTAGTATTGATACAGGACGAGTTTGATTATTTATCGTGGTCTTAAAAGCAAAACAATGTTCTTAATAGACGTATGGTGGGTGTTTAAATAATAACGCTATGATGGGTAAATGCATACATTTTATGATAAAAAAACGATTTAAAATGATCAGCCGATATTCTGTTACAATATTAAAAAATCTAATTATATTTACACAGAAAGTTATATTACAAAACAAGTGTTTGACTTGAATTAAATTACGTTTTTCTTTCTTTAATAAAACTTTGATAAAGAATCACATCAAATAATCGATAAAACAGTCTGTTCGATCAGTGATGTCCTGTTCAGATCAGACATTGTATTTTTACTTTATGGAGAAAAAGATGTCTAAATTAGAGCACAAATAAGTAGATAATCATTGTACATTTTGCTCATTGTAAACCACATTATAGATTCAGTAACAAAAAAGACTTTATTCTGGTTCAAATCTGTGGAACTGAACAAGCCTTAGTGTTTTTACTGACATTTCACTGCAACATGTTTGTGCTGTAACAGAATGTCTCCTGATCATTGTAAGTGATATTTATCGTAATATGTATGTACTTACCCACCATAGTATCATTAAATACACATCATAATGCTATACAAATAAAGATTACTTATTTACTACTTACTTACATCAACGCATTATTTTGCTTTCAAGACTAGTGCTGTCAAGCAATTGAGAGATTAATGTAATTAATAAATCTAATTAATCTATTTTTAATCTCACTTAGAAATTGCTGAGAAAAACACTCAACTTAAGTGTTTTTGTTTTGTTTTTATCCAATTTAATTAATGACATTATTGTTGCAGATGGAAATATGAATATATTGCAAAAAATGAAGAAGTCTTTTGTTGCTATCTTCTTAGCTTAGCGTTAGCTTAGCGTTAGCTGTGGCTGTGCTCATGACTGGGTGAAAAAGAAGACTTTAGGACGTTTTTTGATGCTATCTTCTTAGCTTAGCGTTAGCTTAGCATTAGCTTAGCGTTAGCTGTGGCTGTGCTCATGACTGGGTGAAAAAGAAGACTTTAGGAAGTTTTTTGCTGCTATCTTCTTAGCTTAGCGTTAGCTTAGCATTAGCTTGGCGTTAGCTGTGGCTGTGCTCATGACTGGGGGCTTTGCATTGCTGTGGTAGACTGAGAGCTGCTTCTTACAAAACAACACATCACTCTACTTTTATCGATGGTGTCGTCATGGAGTTTTTGAACATAACATTAAACATTAAAATCAGTCCAATAACTCTCGCCTGCTCGTTGCTACTCGTGACCCTTGACCCCGTCCCTCAGGTCAAAGGTCATGTGCAGACTTTCCCCTGCTGTTTGTCATTGTCACTTTTAGCTTTGCTTCCCTTGAGACTCAGGATTGTGACTCATTTTCAGGCGGTCTAATGTTAAATCAATAGAGATTTTAAATATTTAAAACATATTCTTTTGTTACAGAGTGATCGATACATTTACCAGTGTTGATCCAGCAGTTTATTGGGTTGTTCCATGGTTGTTTTGGCTAATGTACTTGCAACAAACAGGGCGGATTTGCCACTATAGCCTAACCGTTGTCGCTTCCCAAGTCATATATTGTTCATTCATTTTGACATTTTAACTAAACACAGAAGAAGCTAAACTATTACACGAAGTTCCCCTAGACTTCAACCAAGCAAATGAAGGAAAAGTAAGAATTCAAAGTCGTAAATACCTGAGTAAGCTAGCTTCCACTGGTAAATAAATGTGGTGTTCCAGGCTTTCAACAGACTTTTGTGAGATACATTTATAAATATCCATACAAATAAACAATACTTAGTGCACACTTGCCAAGAATGGCTTAAAAGGAGATGTTTTTCTTTGGTCTAAAAGTGCTAAAAGTCATCATTTTAACCACACGTTATCCACACATAGGAAGCATAGAAAATGCATCAAAAATTACTTTTTTCTTTTTTTCTGGAGGCGAGGGGACGCGTTAAAAAAAAACAACTTACCTCGTTGCCCGAGTTATCTGAAAATTTAAAAGATTGTCGAGTGCTCAGTTGGTTCTCCATTGTAATTGTAAGAGTTCCCGTGACTTCGGCAAACACACAGGTGTTGGGGGTGGCAGGGTCTTTGAAATCTTCAAAACACGCAGAGACTTTGTTGGCCTCACTCTTCACCTGTGAAAAGATTATGACATCATTACAACCAAGACATTGATTAAGACAACATAAAAAAACTAAACATACAAATGCCAGAACTATCACATTGTATTTGAGTTATTGCCTGAAACGTGGGACCAATCTTTTTGATGTTTGAAGGGTTTTCACAAAGTTTGTTTTCCCACTGTGCCACTCATTTACCTCTAAAGCAGATGTCTCAAACTCATGGCCCGGGGACCAAATGCAGCCCTCGACATGTGGTCCCTGAGATGATTTCTGTTTAGTATTGATTGATAAACTGCACCAAATATGTATCTTGCACTAGGGCGACAGGTTCGACCCACACCAACAAAAAGGAAACAAATGAGTGGGGTGTGTAGTTAAAGATTATAGTCAAAACCAACTAAAAACTGATTAAAATGCTTTAAAACATTCCTGTCCAATCAGAAAAGCGTATTGTCAGCTGCCGGTACATAGTCCCGCCTCTTTGATGTTCATGCATGACTTTCAAAAGTCATAAGCAATGACTATTTTTTATTCAAATATTTTCAGATCATGTGAATTCCTTGTATTCATATTAAATTTAAAAGTCATGGTTAAAGGAGAGGGAGCTATGTTTTTTTGTTGTAAATGAATAACTTTGTGTTTTTCACAAAAAAGTAAATGATAAATACAGCGCTTTGTGAAAAAAATGAGACCACTGAGTACTGTCTGAACTGAATAATAAAGAATTTTAGTTCTAGTCAGGAGCTGAATGCTGCTCTCTGATTGGCTGAGCTTGGGTGGTCCTCTCCAGTTTCACTTTGCTGTTTGTAAAAAGAAGTTTCTAAGCCGTAATTTCTTTCAAAATGAATACATTTCAATATTAACCTTGTATCGAAAGATTTAGACGTCAGATTTAAAACCTAGATCATATTTGCAGTGTGAAAATTACCTACCCCACCTTTAACTAGCATGATTTCTATGTTATGAATTAGTGGTATGAATACATCATGAATTCATCATGAATACATGCATTAATTCCTTGTGAACATTAGATGAATTCATGATGATAATCAATAAATTCATGTCCCCTTATTATAAAACCATAAAAGATTTTTTAAATAAAACTAGTCACAAACTTAGAAAAAGTGATGAGCAAAAATGAAAAGATAACTTAATTGTGTGTGTTTATTACATCGACAGAATCAGACACAAATGATCAAAGCTGCAGAGCACAATGTGTTTTCACTATTTTACCGATATCATAGGTTAAATAATAAAATGTATTTCACACAAACATCACACGAAAAACTTTTGAGTGATGTTTAAAATGGAAAGTGAATCAGAAATAGCAGATTTAGGGTGATTGACGTGATCTAAATTCAACTGTTTTATTCATTGACAAACACAACAGTTGTGCAAAAGCTCTACACAGAAAAGAAGAGAAAACAATCAAACTTACATAGAGAGTAGTGAAGGGTTTTCCATAAATAGTGACTCCCAGAGGAGTAATGTCCTGTTGTTGTTGAGCTGCCCCTGTAGAAAAACATTTGTTAAAACATGAGTCAAAGTCTGTAGCTCCCACTAAGCCCCAGAGTCAGTGACGTTTAGGTGTCTGTTTTAATATATTGTTGATGCCCCTTGAAAAAAATGTTGACATTTAGTTTTTTTTTTCACATTTAATGCCAGAAAGTCTTTAAACAGTCATTTGGTACAATTAACTCATTTGTTAAATTTAATTAAAAATATAAATTAAAAAAAGATATAAACACTGATATTAAAAATCTTTCAATTACAAAAACAGAATCCTAAGCAAATAGCAGTTGATTAGAAAGTTTTTAATTTTAACTTCAAATATTAAATCGTTTAGCAATTTGCTTTAAATTATCATTATCGCACAAAAATGTATTTCTAAATATAAAAAAGTAAACAAAAATAAAACTCTTATGTTTTATTGTTAAAAGTCTTTTTTATTTAAATATAATATACCACAAACAGAAGCAGTGTCATTTGGTTTTTATATAGAAAACTAAACAAAATCCCACTAAATATATGTATCTAACTAACTTTAATACATTTTTGCCCAAATGTATTTTTAATTAGGAAAAATCTATCCACAAAACAACATTTTCAAATTTGTAGTTAATTTCATACATTTCAAATTAAAATGTGTACCATCAAAGATAAATGTGGGTTAAATGGTTTGTGTTGCAGGTTTAAAAATACTTGTTATATATTTTCATTGAAAAACTGGTGTAAAAGCTGTTCATACAGAGCATAAATGTCAAATGTTTTTTTAACATGTTTTTTTTTATTATAAAATAATGATGAAGGAAAGCCATTAATGGCCTCCCTTCAACATTAGTTTATTCAAAGTTATATTTGAATTGATTCATGCATGTTTAAATAATCTTGTGTGCTCAGAAAATTTCTGTTCTCACCTACCACCTATCCCCGCCCACTCGTCTGTATTTGCTTGTTATAATTCAAAATATTAATACTTAAAAGTAAAGCGGTTCAAAACTGTCCCAGAGCCACTCCAACAATAATTAGTTATTTAAAATTTGTTGCTTCTTTTAGTTACATTTTAAAATGAAGTTCTGTAGTTTTGAACAGGAAGTCAATAGAGCTGTTTCTATTTTCAAGCCGTTTTAGATAAATTTTTAATTTTACAATGAACAAACAATGAACTCTTTAGAAAGAAACTAGAACTTATGTACTGACCTACATAAGTTCTAGTTTCTTTCTAAAGAGTTGGAAAAAAACACAAAAGGTCTCCTTTAAAATATGATCATTTATATTGGATAATGCTCAAAATGGCTCGTTCATTTTGTTGCACCAAATGACACGAGTTTTCAGGACAAATGTTATTTAAACTTTAGACAAGCCTCTTTATAGTGTCAAGCTACGCCTCTTACAGTGATAAGCCCCGCCTCTTTATAATGACAAGCCCCGCCTCTTTATAGTGTCAAGCTACGCCTCTTTATAATGACAAGCCCCGCCTCTTTATAATGACAAGCCCCGCCTCTTTATAGTGGAAAGCCCCGCCTCTTTATAATGATAAGCCCCGCCTCTTTATAATGACAAGCCCCGCCTCTTTATAGTGACAAGCCCCGCCTTTTTATAGTGACAAGCCCCGCCTCTTTATAGTGACAAGCCCCGCCTCTTTATAATGACAAGCCCCGCCTCTTTATAGTGGCAAGCCCCGCCTCTTTATAGTGAAGACATTTCATTCTAATAATTTACTTAAGCACAATAACAAAATACTGAAGTATCAGTGGGAAAATGCACTTTAAAGTATTTCAAACTCAATAAGTAAAGTTGATAACTGATGAAAGGGCGTGAAGTCGAATTAATCATTTAAACTCACCTCAAACTTACAGCTGCAGCACTAAACGGCATTCACACACTCATCCAAATACAACTGAGGAAACTAATGACGAGAAAATCGCCTAAAGCCGAGGAGTAGCCGAGGAGTTTTGTTTGTGTGAAGCGTCTGGGGAGAGTTCCTACCTGTCATGTGACTGACGGAGGCCACCACCAGGAGCAGGAGGAGGAGCATGATGAAGTCAGCTGACACACACCAGCCAATCAGACGAGAGCAAGCTGTCAATCACCTGCCAGAGCAAAGAAGCAAATGGAGTAAAACCATTAAGTTGCTATAACGACCAGAGGGTGGGGCGCGTCGTCGTGGCGGCCATCTTGCGAGGGGAGACGCAGCAAAATTCTAATTGGAAATAATGTAAAAACAAGGTCAGATAATTCATAGATTAAAGTAAGTAATTGAACATCCATCCATCCATCCATTCATCCATTTTCTTCCGCTTCATCCGGAGTCGGGTCGCGGAGGCAGCAGTCTGAGCAGGGAGGCCCAGACTTCCCTATCCCCACACACTTCCGCCAGCTCTTCTGGGGAATCCCGAGGCGTTCCCAGGCCAGTCGAGAGACATAGTCCCTCCAGCGTGTCCTGGGTCTTCCTCGAGGTCTCCTCCCAGTGGGACTTGCCCGAAACACCTCCCCGGGGAGGCGTCCAGGAGGCATCCGAAACAGATGCCCGAGCCACCTCAACTGGCTCCTCTCGACGTGGAGGAGCAGCGGCTCTACTCCGAGCTCCTCCCATGTGACTGAGCTTCTCACCCTATCTCTAAGGGAGCGCCCAGCCACCCTGCGGAGGAAACTCATTTCGACCGCTTGTATTCGCGATCTTGTCCTTTCGGTCATTACCCAAAGCTCATGACCATAGGTGAGGGTTGGAACGTAGATTGACCGGTAAATCGAGAGCTTTGCCTTTCGACTCAGCTCCTTCTTCACCACAACGGTTCGATACAGCGACTGCATCACTGCAGACGCTGCACCGATCCGCCTGTCAATCTCACGCTCCATCCTTCCCTCACTCGTGAACAAGACCCCGAGATACTTGAACTCCTCCACTTGGGGCAAGGACTCTCCACCCACCTGGAGAGGGCAAGGCACCTTTTTCCGGTCGAGAACCATGGCCTCGGATTTAGAGGAGCTGATCTTCATCCCAGCCGCTTCGCACTCGGCTGCAAACCGTCCCAGTGCATGTTGCAGGTCCTGGTTTGAAGAAGCCATCAGGACAACATCATCTGCAAACAGCAGAGATGTGATCCTATGGTCTCCAAACTGGACACCCTCCGGGCCCTGACTGCACCTAGAAATTCTGTCCATAAAAACAATGAACAGAACCGGTGACAAAGGGCAGCCCTGGCGGAGTCCAACATGCACTGGGAAGAGGTCTGACTTACTGCCGGCAATGCGAACACAGCTCCTGCTCCGGTCGTACAGGGATCGGACAGCCCTGAGCAAAGGGCCCCGGACCCCATACTCTCGGAGCACTCCCCACAGGACACCACGAGGGACACGGTCAAATGCCTTCTCCAGATCCACAAAGCACATGTGGACTGGTTGGGCAAACTCCCATGAACCCTCGAGCACCCGATGGAGAGTGTAGAGCTGGTCCAGTGTTCCACGACCGGGACGAAAACCACACTGCTCCTCCTGAATCCGAGGTTCGACCATCGGTCGGATTCTCCTCTCCAGTACCCTGGAGTAGACCTTCCCGGGGAGGCTGAGGAGTGTGATTCCTCTGTAGTTGGAACACACCCTCCGGTCCCCCTTCTTAAACAGAGGGACCACCACCCCGGTCTGCCAGTCCAGGGGTACTGTCCCAGTTCGCCACGCGATGTTGCAGAGACGTGTCAGCCAAGACAGTCCCACAACATCCAGAGACTTGAGATACTCAGGTCGGATCTCATCCACCCCCGGAGCCTTGCCACCGAGGAGCTTGTCAACAACCTCAGTGACTTCAGCTTGAGTGATGGATGAGTCTTCCCCCGAGTCCTCAGTCTCTGCTTCCTCATCGGAAGACGTGGCGGTGGGATTGAGGAGACCCTCAAAGTATTCCTTCCACCGTCCAACAACATCCCCGGTCGAGGTCAACAGCTCTCCACCCGCACTATAAATGGTGTTGGTGGAAAACTGCTTCCCTCTCCTGAGGCGCCGGACGGTTTGCCAGAATTTCTTTGAGGCCGACCGATGGTCTTCCTCCATGGCCTCTCCGAACTCCTCCCAGCTCCGGGTTTTTGCCTCTGCAACTGCACAAGCTGCGGTACGCTTGGCCTGCCGGTACCTCTCAACTGTGTCAGGAGTGCCACAGGCCAACAGGGCCTGATAGCACTCCTTCTTCAGCCTGACAGCATCCCTTACTTCCGGGCGCCACCACCGGGTTCGGGGATTGCCGCCACGAGAAGCACCAGAGACCTTGCGACCACAGCTCCGAGCAGCTGCATTGACAATTGAGGCTGAGAACATGGTCCACTCAGACTCAATGTCCCCAGTCTCACCCGGGAGCTGGGAGAAGCTCTCCCGGAGGTGTGAGTTGAAGACCCGTCTGACAGAGGGTTCCGACAGACGTTCCCAACAGACCCTCACAATACGCTTGGGTCTGCCAGGTCTGTCCAGCTTCCTCCTCTGCCAGCGGATCCAACTCACAACCAGGTGGTGATCAGTTGACAGCTCTGCCCCTCTCTTAACCCGAGTGTCCAAAACACGCGGCCGAAGGTCCGATGACACAACAACAAAGTCGATCATCGACCTCCGGCCTAGGGTGTCCTGGTGCCACGTGCACTGATGGACACCCTTATGTTGGAACATGGTGTTTGTTATGGACAAACTGTAACTAGCACAGAAGTCCAGTAACAAAACACCACTCGGGTTAAGATCGGGGGGCCATTCCGCCCAATCACCCCTCTCCAGGTGTCACTGGCGTTGCCCACGTGGGCGTTAAAGTCCCCCAGTAGAAGGATGGAGTCCCCAGTTGGTGCACTATCCAGTACCCCTCCCAGGGACTCCAAGAAGGCCGGGTACTCTGCACTGTTGTTTGGCCCGTAGGCCGACACAACAGTGAGAGACCTGTCCCCGACCCGAAGGCGCAGGGACGCGACCCTCTCATCCACTGGGGTAAACTCCAACACATGGCGACTGAGCTGTGGGGCTATGAGCAAGCCCACACCAGCTCGCCGCCTCTCACCGTGGGCAACGCCAGAGAAGTGGAGCGTCCAGCCCCTCTCCAGGAGTTGGGTTCCAGTAATTGAACATATAATTAAATATTTATGTTAGAGATTTTTCCTCTGAATTGTGAGTATAATTGTGAGCCTAAAAACATTGCACTGGGCTGGATTTGATGCACAATCTAACTATATTTGTGTGTCATTACATTATAAGAGCTCAAACATTCATCATCATTGTGTTTACTTCACTGCTGTTACTATGAAAAAAGAATTTAAATTAAAAGTATGTTTTCACATAAGTTTGGTTGAACAGAATCATAAATTAATGTACAAATACAAAACGGTTCAATAATCAAAGTGTTTAAGTGAAAAAGTAATTTAAAAGTTCAGCTTCCTATTAGTTTGTATGAGATATTTAGTAAACTCTCCCTACACAAGATGGCTGCCACAACTGGTTGCTATAGGTTACCATGACTACCTCCTAAAGCAACAAATGTCCAGTTTCGGCAGCCATCTTGTGTAGGGAGAGTTTACTAAAAATCTCACACAAACTAATGGGAAGCAGAACTTTTAAATGACTTTTTAATTTAAACACTTTGATAATTGAATCTTTTTGTATTTGTACATGTACTAATGTTTTTCTTCAACCAAACTAATGCGAAAACATCTGGAAAAAACATACTTTTAATTCAAATATTATTTTTTTCTTTTACAATAGCAACAGTGAAGTAAACACAATAATGATGAATGTTTGTGCCTATATAAAGTAAGGACACACAATAATTATTTAATTCTGCGTCAAATCCAGTCCAGTGCAGTGTTTTTAGGTAAATATTTATATTCAAAATTCAGAGGAAAGTGACAAGACACACAAAGAAAACACTTCTGTATTATTTGAACCATAAATATATATTTATACTGTATGTCCAATTACTTACTTTAATATATGAACTGACTGGCCTCGTTTTTACATTATTTTCAATTAGAATTTGCCTCTGCCTCTCCCCTCACAAGATGGCCGCCGTATCTGCTCCAACATCGTCACTGAGCCCACTGTCATGTTATTGACAAATGTGCTGCTCTTATCTAATGTAGGGCCCTTTTACTGGGTTGAAAATATGGATGAAATATGTTTATCCTAAGCTGTAGCAATGGTGTTCAAGTTAAAAGTGTTTTGTATTGTTTATCTGATCTCTGAAATACTGATACTTGTCCTAAAGACTATCTAGTGCTGATACTAGTTTTTACAATTATTAATTATCTGAACAGTACTTTTACTTTTGTACTTTGTTACGTGCCACCACTGGTAAAGTCTGATTTCAGGCTGAATTAAGTCTGACGTCAGGCTGAATAAAGTCTGATTTCAGGCTGAATAAAGTCTGACTTTAGATGTAAAACGTGGCTGAATAAAGTCTGATTTCATGCTGAATAAAGTCTGACGTCAGGCTGAATAAAGTCTGAATTTAGATGCCAAACCTGGCTGAATAAAGTCTGATTTCAGGCTGAATAAAGTCTGATTTCAGGCTGAATAAAGTCTGATGTCAGGCTGAATAAAGTCTGATTTCAGGCTGAATAAAGTCTGACGTCAGGCTGAATAAAGTCTGAATTTAGATGTCAAACGTGGCTGAATAAAGTCTGATTTCAGGCTGAATAAAGTCTGACGTCAGGCTAGATAAAGTCTGACGTCAGGCTAGATAAAGTCTGATTTCAGGCTGAATAAAGTCTGATTTCAGGCTGAATAAAGTCTGATTTCAGGCTGAATGAAGTCTGACTCCAGATATAAAGAAAAGCCTGAGTAAAGTGGTTCTTCTCTCACCTGTGCAGTGATGCTCAGAAGGACCAGGGCGGCGATGCTACAGCTGCAGCTCAGTAGAGGCAGGAGGAGGGTCACCGGGATGTGACTGTGGATGCATTCAGAAGCTCTCCTTTTAGCTTCTGCTGCTGAGCCTGGGGGACATTCTTCATGACGCCACCAGTGCAACCAGTTTTTGATACTTTTGGGAATGTGTTATGAAACACCAGAAGCTGAAGATTGCTTTGTGTTTCTGTACATCTCTGGAAACAAGTTCAGCAGGCTTCCAAATGTCTTTAGGCTGTGAGACTACAGACTAAACTCTGAGATGATGGATGTTTCATAACTATGTAGGGCCACCATTAAAGTGCATTTGACAGGTTGGACTACTCAAGTAACTAAAACACAACTAAGATTATAATATTTAAAGCCAAAAGATGATCATGTTTTTCTAATTTTGACTTGCTGTGATAAGTCGTTGCGCTAAATATTTATCATAGAAACTGCAGAGACGGCAAAAGCATTGAAGTTCACTACTCAAGTAAAAGCACAGTGTAAAATAAGACTCTGGTAAAAGAAAAAGTCCCGCTGAGAGGGACTAAAGAATGCAAAAGCTGATCTTGAATCAGACAAAGAGCTGTCCAGATTAAGGTGTAAAGGACTGAACATTCCTAACCAGGTCTAAAAGAAAACAACAACAGAACTAGAGCAGGACTAAAGAAGGACTAGAGCAGGACTAAAACGGGATTAAAGCAGGACTAAAGTAAAGAAGGACTAGGGTCAGTCTAAAACATGACTAAAACAGGACTAAAGAAGAACTAAAACAGGTTTAAAACAGAACTAAGCAAGACAAAAGCAGGTCAAAAACAGGTCTGAAAAAGGACTAAAACCAGGTCTAAAACAAGACTAAGCAGGACTAAATCAGGCCTAAACCACGTCGAATGCAGGTCTAACGCAGGACTAAATCCGGTCTAAAGCAGGTCATTGACAATTTAATAAAACAAAAGAAATAAAAAGAATAACACTTATTATCAAAAATGTGCTGGGGGCCACAATGAAATAGTCCGAGGGCCGCATCTGGCCCCCGGGCAGGGGCGACTCGTCATTAGGGCGATAGGTGCGACGCACCGCCAAAAAAAAGAGGAAAAAATGAGCGAGGTGTGTAGTTAAAGTTGATCAAAACCAATTAAAACTTGATTAAAATGCCTTTAAACATCATTGTCCAATCAGAGGAGCTTATTTTCGTCTGCTGGTACATAGTCCCGCCTTTTTTGGTGCGATCTCAGCCTGACTTCAAATCGCACCCGCTGCTTCCATTGAATCTAATGTAAGAGCGCTAAGTTTCAGCTCTACAATGCAAACTAATGGGACTAGCGGGTGCTTGCACCAACGCTGCGTCGTCACGTACGTCTGCGTGACGACGCAAGGCACGTTCGTCTGTCAGTCAAACAGAGAGCGCGGCTAATGCAACTTGGAATATTCGGCACCAAAACAAGCCGTTTATAACAGCTACGACCCCCAAGGCCAAACTTAAGCATCAGACAAGTTACAACAAAAGGTGGGAAAATGCATTACCGCTTATTTTTTGCCAAGTTGGATTTAGAATTGTATATTTTCTGTTCTTGTTTTCAATCATGTCAACCATGTCCATGTTTACTGTGGCTCTCAGGCTGGTTTTATTGTCTTAAATATTAACAGATAGACATGTTATTATAAATATAAAGCCTGCTTATGCATTTTACTGGTCTAGATCTTTATTGTATGGTTTTATTGACATAAGTTGGCCACATGCCATTTGATTGCACGTGAATGCCATCTAGTAGTGTAAAATGAGATTATATTGATTGATTAGACAATATAATATAATTGTGGGCATTGGGTTTTGATAGCTGGGGATGTATTGACCATAGCAACCCCAAAGAAATTAGTCAGGAGCCGCCACTGCCCCTGGGTCACATTTTGCTCCGGTCTGCTTCACAGAGAAGTAGTCTCTGTGCACGGAACTTCAGCTGGCTTGTTTATGTTCAAAGTAGAAAAAAAAAGAATAATAGAAACAACATCATGTTAAACAGGTATATTCAATTCTAAGCACCAATAGTTAGTTTTTTTTTTGTAAGAATTGTCCTTTTTGTTTAAAATATATATTTTTTATAAATTTTGTGCTTTATTTTAATTGTCTGACACAATTTTTGATCACTGTCCCAGCACCTGTCACTGTTACTACACCAGTCACTGTCCCTACATCTTACTACACCAGTCACTGTCCCTACATCTTACTACACCCTGTCCCAGCATCTGTACTACACCTGTCACTGTCCCAGCATCTGTACTACACCTGTCACTGTCCCAGCATCTGTACTACACCTGTCACTGTCCCAGCATCTGTACTACACCAGTCACTGTCCCAGCATCTGTACTACACCTGTCACTGTCCCTACATCTTACTACACCTGTCACTGTCCCAGCATCTGTACTACACCTGTCACTGTCCCAGCATCTGTACTACACCTGTCACTGTCCCTGCATCTGTACTACACCTGTAACTGTCCCTACATCTGTACTACACCTGTCACTGTCCCAGCATCTGTACTACACCTGTCACTGTCCCTACATCTTACTACACCTGTCACTGTCCCAGCATCTGTACTACACCTGTCACTGTCCCAGCATCTGTACTACACCAGTCACTGTCCCAGCATCTGTACTACACCTGTCACTGTCCCAGCATCTGTACTACACCTGTCACTGTCCCAGCATCTGTACTACACCAGTCACTGTCCCTGCATCTGTACTACACCTGTAACTGTCCCTACATCTGTACTACACCTGTCACTGTCCCAGCATCTGTACTACACCTGTCACTGTCCCTACATCTTACTACACCTGTCACTGTCCCAGCATCTGTACTACACCTGTAACTGTCCCTACATCTGTACTACACCTGTCACTGTCTCTGCTCCTGTCACTGTCTCTGCACCTGTCACTGTCTCTGCACCTGTCCCTCCAAAAACTGTATTTTTAAATGAGTAAAAACAACATTTAAGTCCATAAGAGATGATCTCGTGACTTGGGTTTTGCAGCAGTTAAGTGTCACATTATAAAGGAAGTGACAAAGTTAGAAAGTTGGAAGTTATCGACATATGAAGTGAAATAAATGCATGAATAAAACATCTTTTGGAACATATAGAGTTTCAGCAGATGACATGAAAGACTTTGAGAGCAAAAAGAAATAAAACATAAGCATTGCGTGACGGGGACGACATATTTTTGTAATTGTGACTTAGTTTGCTGTGACAGTCCCTGGGGTCAATAGTTGTCATAGTTTTACATCAGTCAAGTGTCAGTTTGTGAAGAAACAGTAAAGGTTACTTGAAGTACAGAATGTGCACCCGTGCTGCACCTGTTCAGTTGATTTATTTGACAAACACGTTCATAACATGATTACATATATGAGAAGAAAGTCCCTCAGGAAGTTACAGAACAGGAGTGTCAAACGCAGCAGGCCCCCCAAAAAGAGGTATTAGTGTGGCTCCAAGATGATGATTTCTGATTATTATTTATTTATCTTTATTTTATTCATTACAACAATGAGATATAGGGAGTATTCCATGAAAGTGGCTTAACGAGTCTAGGCTTATCCTAAAATCCTGAGCTGAAACTAGCTTCATCTCCAACTTAAGCCTCAAGTCGTTCCATGAAAGATCTAAGCCTGGGTCTGAACAACGATAATTCAAGCTTGAAGATTAATCTGGGCTATGAGCGCGCTCCCGCTGAATGTGACAAGACCAGATCAATGGAGTGAAGACATCTTCATTAGTAAGGACCACACCAAAACAGAGACAGTTATACATTGTTTATTGAATAGATGAAGATGTTGAAGTTCCATGGAATCAGATGAGCGATGACCAGGCAAGGAGACTCAGTGTGGGGGTCCTGTCTCAGCAATCTGCCCGGCCCATTCAAGACCCCCCACCCCCTTCCTGGGTGCTAGAAGGAATGTTGTGAAAAAGTGGAGGGCGGGTGGGTCGAGAGCACAGAGTTGAACTGAGATGAGGCGCATGGTCAAACTGAGACACAAGTGTGAGCTGGGATATGAAGGCTTCCGGTGGCGTGGGGGTGTGGTTGGAGTGCGATGGGGGCGTGGTCCCACTCACGAAACTAAATTAACCAAGTAAATAACGCATTGAGAATGAGAGAGAAAAAGTGTTTTTCCTCACAGTCTAACGAAAGCCAAAGTGCACACGGATTCTAGTTTGATTTGCAATGCAAAAGTTTTCAATTTATAGTGGTTAATTGTGACCCGGAGAGCAAGAGGAAAGATGCTGCAGCCCCTCCCCTCCTGTTCACTGCTGGAGAAAGACAAGGCAGTTTACTGCGGAGATCGAGAGGATTTATCATCGTATTTGTGAGTAGTAGGCTTGTTGTTTTCTAATGCAATGTGCGGTTTTCCACTCCAAATGTGGAACTAGTCCCGCTGCGTAAAGTTGTCACAAAGTTGTAGCGTAACTCTTCACAACCAGAACTAACCAATCAGAGCAGAGCATGTGTGGACGTGCTGTGAGGAGAGACGAGGGAAAGAGGGGCGATGAAGCGCTTCTGTGCGCAAAAGCAGCAACACGACTCCACGGCTCTCACACTTCAGTTCTGCTTTCATTGCTTCATCCTTAAGAGAAATAGCTGCATGTCTGTGATGAATCTTTTGTAGTTTAGATGCACGTTAATTTTCCAGTTAGATACGTGGCTCTTTGTGCTGCCAATGGGACGTTTGCACTTACAAACTCATCTTCCCACAGTGAGAGCGACTCAAAAAAAAGAAAGAAAAAAAAAAGGAGAAAATAAACCGCAAAAGCGGCTCTTTGGTGCCAATGCCAAGTGAATAAAAGTGAATAAAAGTGACTTTATAAGTTGTGTTGGGACAAACGGAGAGATTTCACACAGTTGTGGAAGTGTGTGGGGATAAACATGAGATGTAAGTCTTTCTTTAGACGTTTTTTTAGACAAAGCTAAAATAATTTTGACTGTTAGCCTGGTCCCGACCAGGTTTATGTCTGCGCACTTGTTACTGCGGCAACTCAGCGCCAACTCTGGTTAGCCGCGTTAGTGGAACGGAAATGGAGATTTCATAAGCCTAGACTGGTCAAATAAGCCAGGCTTTGGCTTTAGCTCGCTTCATGGAATACCCCCGATAGTATGTTTTAAATTGACAAACTAAAAATGAATGAAAAGGAGCAGAAAGAAGAGTAATATCTGCCCCTTTTTCAATTTACACAAGTCTCATGTTCAGCAACACAATTCCATCTACACAATCTCAACATAACACAATTCACAGCAAACAAATACATTCTTTTAACCACAACAATTATAAATCTGTTTTATACCTTTTCAAAAAGTCAGCTTTTATGTATTTCTTAAATGTCAATATTGTTCCTGATTCTTTGATTTGATTGTCAACACTGTTCCATAATTGAACTCCTTTTACAGCAGCTTCGTTCCATCACCTTTGTTCTACATCTGGGTTTATTGAAGATGTCCATTCCTTTTAAATTGTAGTGACTTGTTCTTTTTCAAAGAATTCTTGAACGTTAACAGGTCATGCTTTGCACTTAGCTTTATACATCACTTTGAGGACACTTACATCAGCAATATCATGAACTTTTAACACTCCAAGTTTGACAAATAATGGGTTTGATGGTTCTCTATAATGACTGTTAGTAACTATTCTCAAAGCTCTTTTCTGTCAAATAAACAGTGGTTGTATTTATGTTTTGCATGTTGACCCCCATATTTCAACACAATAAGTCAAATATGGTAATATTAAAGCATTATACAAAGTTAATAAAGCTTCAATATTCAGTAAGAACTTGACTTTATGTAAAACTGCAATATCTTTAGATGTTTTTCCTTTAGTATAATTAATATCAAATCAAATCAATTTATTTTTGTATAGCCCAAAATCACAACAACAGTCGTCTCTGAGGACTTCCCAAGATTATTAATTTTAGCAAAGGAAATCAAAATAAAAACAATACATATTCAATGAAACATTTGATCAAGCATGTCAAAGCAGATTATTAGTAGAGCAGATGAATGATTGTCCAGAGCATCCCCTGTCCTTAGACCCTCCTTCTGTCCTTAGACCCTCCTTCTGTCCTTAGACTCTCCTTCTGTCCTTAGACCCTCCTTCTGTCCTTAGACCCTCCTTCTGTCCTTAGACCCTCCTTCTGTCCTTAGACTCTCCTTCTGTCCTTAGACCCTCCTTCTGTCCTTAGACCCTCCTTCTGTCCTTAGACCCTCCTTCTGTCCTTAGACTCTCCTTCTGTCCTTAGACCTCCTTCTGTCCTTAGACCCTCCTTCTGTCCTTAGACCCTCCTTCTGTCCTTAGACCCTCCTTCTGTCCTTAGACTCTCCTTCTGTCCTTAGACCCTCCTTCTGTCCTTAGACCTCCTTCTGTCCTTAGACCCTCCTTCTGTCCTTAGACTCTCTTCTGTCCTTAGACCTCCTTCTGTCCTTACACTCTCCTTCTGTCCTTAGACCCTCCTTCTGTCCTTAGACCCTCCTTCTGTCCTTAGACCCTCCTTCTCGGCAAGGAAAAACTCAAAAAAACCCTAAGGGAAAAAGAGAAACCTCGAGGAGAACCACAGTGAAGAAGGATCCACTCCCATGGGCGGACAGGCTGTAGATGTAACTAAGGCAAAGTTATAGAGTTTATGTTTGTAGAGCCAGAGTCCATAAGCAGAGGGAAACGACTCGTCTAGCAGGACCAGGACAGGCCAATCCTGGAGAGGAAGGTGGGGCGGAGGTCCAAGCATCAGTGGTCCGGCCCACGTCACTGGAACAGCAACGATCTGAAACAGTTACACTCCTCGAGAGGGGAGTGGGACAGGGGACAACGAGTGAATAGCAAAGAACAGACTAGAGATGAACTGTAATTTATTATTCTTTACAAGAAAGGCAGAAGTGAGAGGATAGAGCTCAAGTCGCCATACTTTCCCCAGTATATTTGCTTCTAGGGCAGCCTGACTAGAACTGTGGGTTTAGAGCAGAGGTGGGCAATCTTTTTTTCACAAGGGCCGTATTTGAATCCAGACAAGTGGCGGAGGGCCGGACTGCAATCACTGGTGTAACAAAGTGTCATTACTGCAAGCCAAGTTCTTAAAAAAATATATAAATATACAAAATTTAAATAGAAGATTGAGTAATGTATTATTGTGTGTATTTATTGTGACGTTTACCAAGACCACAACTGCTAAATCAATTAACAAAATGCAATATTAAGATTACCACCTTTTTTTTTTCAAAATGTCTCGAGGGCCTGATTAAAACTGGTCGCGGGCCGCATCTGACCCCCGGGCTGTAGTTTGCCCATGCCTGGTTTAGAGTCTGTTCCTAACTGACCTGACCATGAGCTAATCCGAAGAATATGAGATTTCCAACTTAAAGCCCATATGACAGATGAACACATTTTTCTAATTTTGGCTTAGTTTGGTGTGTTAGTCTTTGTGGTAATGATTGATCATAGTTTTACAGTTAAGTTGCAATTTATGAAGAAATGGACAAACAAAAGGTAAAAATTAGAGTAAGTAATGTGAGTTCTATAACAGAATCATCAAAAAGACATTATACACACAATGAAGGTCCTGGAGACGTACAGGTTCTGGAGACGCTCAGGTCCTGGAGACGTACAGGTCCTGGAGACGTTCAGGTCCTGGAGACGTACAGGTCCTGGAGACGCTCAGGTCCTGGAGACGCTCAGGTCCTGGAGACGTACAGGTCCTGGAGACGTTCAGGTCCTGGAGACGTACAGGTCGGAGTACTGGTCCTGGAGACGTACTGGTCCTGGAGACGTACTGGTCCTGGAGATGCTCAGGTCCTGGAGACGATCAGGTCCTGGAGACGTACAGGTCCTGGAGACGCTCAGGTACTGGAGACGTACAGGTCCTGGAGACGTACAGGTCCTGGAGACGCTCAGGTCCTGGAGACGTACAGGTCCTGGAGACGCACAGGTCCTGGAGACGTACAGGTCCTGGAGACGTACAGGTCCTGGAGACGTACAGGTCCTGGAGACGTACAGGTCCTGGAGACGTTCAGGTCCTGGAGACGATCAGGTCCTGGAGACGATCAGGTCCTGGAGACGATCAGGTCCTGGAGACGTTCAGACGTACGATTATTCTGTTTTACTGTGACGATAAAGACTTTTACTAAAGCTTACTTCATTTTTTCTCATAAGATTGTGTTTTTTCTCTTAAACTTAAAATTTTGACATTGTAAAACGTCAATTTATTTTTGAAATATTGTGACTATTTAGGGTTTAGACTTTGAATTTCAAAATGCTTAAAGTTTACTCTCGTTGCAGCCTTTTTTTTTTTTTTTTTTTTCTTTTGCAATAATGATAATTGTTATTTCAGTGTTCACAGTCCGGCCCACTGCCACTTGTCTGGGTTTGAATACGGCCCCACCTCTGTATGAGGCTACGTGTGTTTTCTATCAGTTGTATTTTGTTATTTGCTTTAGTCAGGAAAAGGTCAGGCTTAATGCCAATAATATAATAAAAAATGAATTCACTTTAGTAAGACTTTGCATCTGTGAGTTTTGTGTTTTTGCTTTAAGAACATTCTGTTGTGTCTAAAGTTATAATAAAATAATCCGATGTGTGACATGAGACTTACCTGAGAATCTTCATCTGTGTGTGAAAACTTTAATAAACTCAAAAGCAGCGGCGTGTTCTTGTTAAAATCCTTAGATCGAGTCAACAGCTGCCTGTAGTCAGGCTCACAGGCTCGTCAGGCCCTGGTGTGATGAGCCAGAGGGTGTTTCGTGTGTGACCGTGTCTACAGTCCCAGGACAGACGAGTGCGAGATTGTGTCCACTTCGTCTGGTCTCTGGTTGTGCACAGGGCACTCTTCATGGTCCGGGTAAAGCACAGCGCGGGCTCTGGTCTGGACTGTGCCAAACTGTTCGCCGCGCTTTTCCTCGTGCCCACACACGCTGTTCACGCTGTAAAGTCTGCAGGCTCTGGTCTGAAACGTCCATGTTGATCCAAAAAGCGCAGAAGGGACATGGGCTCTCCTGCTTTATCTCATCTGTAGGAGAGAGCTGTATTCACACTGACACTGTCTCATGTTCACTCTCACGTCTGATTATCTTTTATTAAGTCAATAGGTTTTGTGTTAAGGAAAAACACATCTTTAGACAAAGTTGTTAAAGCCTCATGAGCATTATTATTATGTGATATTAAAACACTGCTCACTCACAGACGTGACACATCTCAGCTTCACTGAATGAAATAATGCCTCACATCTGGAGCCACACCTCATAGACTGATAGCTCTGACTAGCGGCCAAGAGAAAAAAACCAAGGCCAGTGTCAGCACCAGGTGGAAAACAAGGCCCCGGATCCACAGCTCTGCTAACTCTTTACCTGTCTGTCCTAAAAAGGTGCTTTTGTTAATTTAATGACTGAATTATTTGTTATTCAACATTAAGCAACATCCTATATCTCCAAATACCTATTTAACAAACAAGTTAGCTAAAGTCTGCAGCTTTTATGTTGCCATGACAACATAAAAGCTATTTCTGCCAAGCAAAAGCTCCAATGAGGAAAACTTAGGCCAAAATAAAAAAGCAGAAAATTTTTTCTGGCATTTTCTTCAGATTTTCTGTGGAGCATTTTTCAAATAAAAGAATGTTTGTGCAAAACTTCTGTGTTGGACCGTTGTGTTTCCTCCTCAACATTGAGAAAACAAACAAACAAACAAAAAAAGATAATAACTTAAATGAACAAATAAATACTAGTTTCATAATTAGTTTTTATATTTCTGTAATTGAGACTTAGTTTGCTGTGACAGCGCCTGTAGCGAATATTTGTCCTAGTTTTTCAGTCACATGTCAGTTTGTGAAGAAGAACTATAATTAAAGGTTACCTGAAGCACAGTATGAACAGAATGTGTGAGAGAATTGTTGTGACAATCGGTTAAAAGAGCCGACTAAGACACTTTCTCACCCGTTTGTCAAACAGACATTGGTCTCAGGTTATTGTCTCTAATGCTCAGAGTTCTCAGCTGTTATAAATCATGTGGAGGGCAACAGGCACTTTTTCATAATAATAACATTGGGCCTCATTCATGACAACTTTATGCACAAGGACGAGGCATGTGTGCAATGATTTAACATTTTAATGATATATTACATTTTTGAATTGTTTGCTAATGAAATGGATGAGTGAGCTACATGGTCAACTGAATTTCCCCGTCAGGGGATCAATAAAGTATTTATCTATCTATCTATCTATCTATCTATCTATCTATCTATCTATCTATCTATCTATCTATCTATGACACGTTCTTACGAACAAATTTGTTCTTAAGGGCTCCTTACGAACATTTTTGGCATTCACAAAATTTGTTCGTAACGGAAAATGTTTGTCTGTAAGAACAAATCCTAAGAATACTGAGGAGCACTCGTAAGAACAAAAAATCAGCAGTTTCAGATGTTTATTTCTTATATAGTTACGTCAAAAATTGTAATTCCTACATGATTGTAGGTTATGTATTTTAGCAAATTTTTGTATATAAAATAGTTTTAGAAACAAAACAAAAAAATCAGTTATGCATAAAAATGACTCCTTTAATAAACCTGCAGCAGCCTGTCCCAGCATCAGAGCCTCTGTGATCTAACTCCTACAGGACTCAGGACCCTGTGTCCCCCAGCGTTATTTCAATACATTTGTGATGTGAATCTGTTTCCTCTGAGTGTGTTCATGTGAGTTTGGACATTTTTAAAAGACGCTGAAGTATTAACTCAGCGAGTGGGGAGACGCGCTGCTGCAGCCCTTTTTGCCATATAAGAAAGTACGCATTATTCATTTTTATGTAAATAACCGTTCGTAGCTGGAGTTTGGTCAATTTGGCGTAAAGGCTGTTAAGAAGGAATTTGGCTCGTTACGAACTCGTCGTGAATCACACGTAGAGTTTTCGCAGCGGCTTCTTAAAGTGGAAGTTACGCACAGATTTTACGAAGATTTTCATGAATGAGGCCCATTGTACTCAGAGGTGGCAAGTAACAAAGTATTTTTATTCAAGGACTTTGTGAACAAGTTCACCAGTAAAAATCACCAAAAACTTGGTAATTTCTAACAATTATGCATTTATAATAAACGTCAGTAAAGCCCATCTTACACTCACACATTACAAACCAACTTTGTGATGCAAAAACATTTGTTTTGGTTAAAATGTCTTAAAATTTGGATTTTAATCTTTTAATGTTAATCTAATATTGAGGTGCACAGTAGCAGAGTGGTTAGAGTTCTGCCTTCTCATCTCACATCTCACATCTCTCTGGGTGGAGTTTGCATGTTCTCCCCGTGTCACCGTGGGTTTTCTCCGGTTTCCTCCAAAAACATGCATGTTTAGGTTAATTGGGCATCACTGTAAATTTCCCTGTGAGTGAATGAGAGAGTGAATGTTTGTCTGTCTAACTCTGCGATGAGTTGGCCACTGTCCAGGGTGTTCCCCGCCTAAGGCCCAAAGTCACTGGGATAGGCTCCAGTCACCCGCGACCCCTAACGGGATTAAGAGGTAGAAAATGAATGAATGAATATTAATCTAACCTTACCCATTTTTGGTATTTTTTTCCGATTAAGATGGTTAAACTTGATAGACCTAATAATAACTGACCTCATTTTAAGGTGTTTCTAATTAGCTTCAATAAATTCAATGATTAGCTAAAGACATTTTTACTCACACATTGGTAAATCTGATTGAAGCTCAAATCTCTTAAAAACATTTTGAAACAAGTGAAATATGATACAAATGTTTAGCAATTGTATTCTTATCCGGCTAAACTATTCAAATTAAAATGAATATTCTAAATTCCACTCGTTTTATCTAGGGCTGTAGTCGACTATAAACATGTCCCATCGACCGATTCATTGACTAAAAATTATTCTGTTGAATACAAATTCCTTATAATCATAAAACCAAGACTCCATCGACCGATTAATCGACTAAACGACTAAAGAACTACAGCCCTAGTTAACTGAGACTAGATCAGAACTTGGCAGTGAGTGTACTTTTTACTCATACAACTTGCATTTTCAAACATATATTTTTTAAGAAAAGAATCATATAATATAATTTTAAATATTGAAAACAGGTATAATGCATATAACATTTCTATAGGACTTCAAAAATCCACTAAATGATTCTGGCCATTATCAGTCTGATATTTAACATGACATATACTGAATTTTATAAGTATCACCATTTTTTTTTTCATATGGGAATGTTGACAACCTTTACAACTGCTGAAAGACTCTTTGTTATTTTTTTTGGTCAATAGGGGGCAGTATTTTGGAAGACATTTTTCCTTATTATAACATTGTGTGACTCTTTGACCCCATTATGGCTCAATGTGACATTCATGTTACACTCACATCTGTGACAATGTCAGAAATGTTTAGTCTGTGTTGTGACCCACTTCAGTTTCCTTTAAAGATGCACGAGTAAGAGGCAAAGGTTTTGAACAAGGGCGCCATCTTTGGCGTTTGTAGCACTGCATCCACCCTACCATCTTAGACTGAAGACGTATTTTAGGCTTAAAAGATTCTTTTGACACATAGTTATTTTCTGCTAAATGTTTTCTGGGTTAAGAAGACAAAGTTTTTTTGTATGAAAAAGTAGCTGCTGACTATTTTATTTGTTCTTTTTGACTGATCAGTTTTCAAACTCCAAAAGTTACAAAAGGAAAGATTATTGAGAGTTTGAGGAAAAGCTTTGTTTTAGCGTAAACAAGCTTATTACAGGACTAATTCTCATAAACTAAATGCTCAATGCCAGTTTATTACTAAAAATAAACCTTACCAAGACAAACAGCTAAACTACTAAAGCTGTGTCTAAATGTGGATGTACTTTGACAGGCCTTGTCATGTACTGATGTGACTGACGCTGAAGTTACGTGATGACGTAATGAGTTCTATATGAAGCGCCTCTGAGCGGCATGTTGTGGGGGCCGCGCTGTTAAAATAAAGCAACGAAAGACCATGCTTCTTGTCCTGATTCAATTCAGAGTGCAACACCTAATTTAGTAATAAGGTGAGCACACAAGAATGGCGACGAGGACAAGTTTGTTTTTGTAAAGTGGAGCAAGAAGCGACAACGGCAAGTTTAAGTTTAAGCTAACTAGCATGGCTAAGTCGGAGCTACAACCGTTTGCTTGCTACACGGATCCAGCTACTCTCGGACCAAGATGGACGCGGTGGCTAACATCGTTCGAGTTGTATGCAGATGGTAAAGGACTTATTATGAACGATGATACAACGGCAGAAACCAAACAAAGGGGACGTGCTCTTCTTTTGCATCTGGCCGGACAAGACGTGCAGGACATTTTTTCCACTCTACCACAGACGGGGGAGGTGACCAACTACACGGCGGCGGTAGATGCACTCAACACGTACTTTGTTCCCCAAGTAAATGCAGCGTACGCCCGCCAAACTTTTCATAAGGTGTACCAAAAACAAGTTGAGACTGTGCAACAATTTTGTACTCGCTTAAGGCAAGCTGCTAAAGACTGTGACTTTCAAGCAGACAAAGATAACCAAATAAGAGACGCCATCTTGAGCAAATGCAGTTCTGATGTACGGAGAAAATTGCTCGAGGAGGGACCACGTCTGACTTTGGCTCGCGCATTGGAGGTGGCATCGCATTGTGAACGAGTAGAAGAACAGTTGGCAGCCATGAGCGGCTACACCCCTCTCTACCGACAACTCGGAATGTCGACATTAAAGTGTAATTGTCGATGTTGCGGCATTAGCATATTTTCTCTCACATCCCGGTACTCCGACACCTAACATTTTTTTGTCGATGTAGTGGTGTTTTGTAGTTTTCTCAGAAATGCCACTTCTCCGACACTCTTTTGTGGGTGTTTCTATTAAATAATTCTTTTTAAAAAATACAAAGCGTTTTCTCATGACGCTAAGTGTCATGTATGAACGTTCCCCGTCATTGTGTAGGCTAAAGAGAATCTCTACACAAGATTAATGGCACACAAGGGAGATACAGGCAACTGTGTTCATTACGCTCAAATAATGACGCACACTGGCCAGGGAGCCTTTGTACCACAATCATGCCATAACTAATGCGGTTTCGTCTTAAAAACGTAGCCCTTAGAACGAATTGTAGAGGAATTTGTTCATAATACGTGTTTATGATTTAAGCATTTCACTCAGTGCGTAACTATGCGCTTTTTGAACCGCAGTGACAGCGAGGGGCTTACCTGACGTCCTGTTATGCGACCAGCTAATAACTGCCACTGTTTGCCTCTTCTCAAGCATATTTTTGGGTCCTTGTGTTGGCTATTCGTCCTGCTCCAGTCTGACCCTGTGTTCCAATAGTTTTCAGTCATAAAGATGCCGCTTTCTGTCTGTGCGTTTGGAACAGATTTCTCATGGATCTCCACAGCGCGTCCTCGTGCGTTCACGGCTTCTCCTGCTCATTTTTAAAACAGTCCAACTTACAAGCTCCGGGTGTCTTCGTCTGCTTGTTCACATCATTTATAAAAGCTCAAGTCGAGTGTGACGTGTCCCACGTGAACAGCGCCTGCTTGGTTCTGAGGTGAGGCTATCATTAAAAAAATAATAGTAAATTAAAACTGATACAAAGGGTGTCCAAATGTGATTTAAAATGAACTACAAATAGCCCTCTGTGCCTATTTAAAGTTAAAAACTAAATTAAAGAAAAATAAGACCATTAATAAAATATATTTATCTACCCAAGAAAATAGAAGAGACAAATCTAAACCTACAATATACAATTAAAAACTTTATAAATTGTTCTAACGAAATACAAAAAAATTTGAACGAATTCAACCTAGAAACCACAAAAATAAAAGAAAAAAGTTGGCCGTGTTGACGAAGGCCGCGCTTCACGTGCCTGGATGCGTCAGGCTTTATAACCTATATAAGGCTGTGCTGGGCCAAGGTGGAACAGGCTGAAATGATCCTTTAATGCAGTTTGTGGAGAAAATAAGAAAAGCTGAGCGCGTCGCGTACTTTCGCGTTTCGCCGCGTGCTTCTTTGAAGTTTAGCGCTTAGAAGTCTAGGTTCTTGTTTTGCTCATTTCTCAGTGAATTTAAATCAGATAGTAACAAAAGACAGTATTCTGTTGCTTAAAACCCAGAGAGCATTATTGTACACTTGCCACAGTTCCCCTGTCCACGATGCGTCTGTGTGAGGTGGAAGAAATAACAGAGAGGAAGGGAGAGAGAGATAATTTAATAGATGCTCACTGATGTAGCCTTTACTCCTGCGTGTGCAGATAGTCTAGTAGCCTACATAAAGAATTGTATCTTTTGTCTTTCATCAGTCTTACACGTCATAGTGTGGTGACGAGGTCCCCAAATACGCTGTGCCAGTGCGTAAAGCTGGGTCCACTAGCGAGCGCGCACAAGTGTTCTTACGCACAGTTTGCCACTTGTCATCCTTTAAATCATGCTTTTTCTTATACTTCAATGTCCAAAAAGCTAGAGGAAAGGGGGAAAGCTAAAACGGAAAACTGCGGCCCCTCAAAAAACGGCTCTCCTTTTTCTCTTGATTCTCGTCGTTCCCACGGCGCTTCCACATAATGTTCACGAAAATCCATGGTCATGAATCACAGTCTTTAAAGCGTAAATACATTATCCATAATCATGTGCAGAGGCTTCTGTCCATGCGAGGCTCATTCTTGTCTCTTAACGTCTCTACAGACTCCAGCAGCTCAGAGACTGGCTGCTGGTCCCTGAGGTTGAATATAAGAGACCCTCCTCCACAGCTCTGACTCAGCTCCTGGATGTCTGTGTCTTCTTTGACAGACTGAATCACGTCTGGATCAGTGGAGTTTGAGTCCACAGTGATCAGGATCATAGTGAAGGGATGGACTTGAGAGCCGAGTGTGTCCTGGATGATCTTCAGCTCGGCTTTGTCTTCGTCAGTGAGAGAACTCAGCGGTAGAACCAGAATGAAGGCATGGACGCCCTCAGGACCACATAGGGAGATGCAGCTCAGACACTGCTGCATCACTGTCTCCAGAGGTTTTCCAGACAGAGCCGGCAGCTCCACCAGAGACACCCAACGCCCACACACCTCTCCCTGAAGTTTAACACACTGCCCTGGGCTGCTGGCTGCAGGAGGCTGTGCTCGCCCTAAAATAGACTCAGCTACTGAGGTCTTCCCTGCTCCGGTTCTACCAAAAAGAACCAGGTTTAGAGAAGGTTCCTCTTCTGTTCTAAAGGCCAAAGTTAGAGTTGCTTCTTCCTCTTCAGAAAGGTTATTTCTATGGCTTGTTTTCAACATTGTTGAGAACATTTTTTTACGTTTCAATTCTTTCAAATGAGATCATTTTTATCTAGACTAGCAAGATTCATCCACAAATATCTGTAACCACATCTGACGATCACGTCTCTGATATGTGGCTCACTCATGTACGCAGTGGTGGAACGTAACGAAGTACAAATACTTCGTTACTGTACTTAAGTAAAAAAATCGTGTATCTGTACTTTACTTAAGTAAATTTTAAGACCTGTACTTTTTACTTTTACTTCACTACATTTTTACAGCAAATATCTGTACTTTTACTTCGCTACTTTTTGAAACTCGTCTTGTCTTGCGCGTTACATTTTTAGTCTGAAAAACTGGACCCACGCCGAACCTGTCGAACTGTAAGCGCGCTGCCCCAGCTGTGTGTTGTGTCTATGGAGGCGCGTCTCGTAAACGCGCGGTCATCTACGCTGCCGTAGCTGACCTCCGCTCCGTGAATTTGCTTTAGCTAGCGTAAACAGGCACTTTTTTTGTTACCGCGTGTGCCCAGACGCACTGTTTAGGGCCCGTTTGAAATCGTCAAACGCACAGACGCTTGGAAAGTAGTGACTTAAGCAGGGTGATTGTGCAAGAGTTGACCTGCAGCGTGAGCGCGCTCTGGACGTCTCTCCAGGTAAGGATCGCTGCTTTGCTCTCACAATCCTGATGCTTTTCTCTCGCAATGTATGAGGTGGACGAAGTCATTCACACTTGCGCTACATTCGAGCAATTACTGTACTGTGTTTGTCAAAATCGTGGGGACTGACCACGCGCCTCCTCATCTTTCGCCTTTTTCCTTTCTCACGCTCAGCTTAACACGTGCAAAAAGCCTGCAAAGGTTTTGTGCCATAGTCTGTTAAACATGTCTACAAATAGGCCTAATGTAGACCTATTACATGACGTTTAGGCCACATAAAGTTAAAGCTGACGGGCACTTGGACCCGACCCGCTCGCATCGCTATAGCCAACTTCATCTCATTATCCAACCTGCCCTAAACCCACTCTTTACATCATATGAAACTCAACTGTTGTTGAACCATGAATACAGTATAACATGGCCTTTGGAGTTTAGCAGAAGCTTCTAGAATAGTAGAATATGATAATGTCATGTCAAAAGTCCAGATGATGGGAAAAAGATCATTTTTTACATTCAGTAGGAAAAACACAACACTGTCCTACACTGTTAGTTAGTGTTATTAGTAGGAAAAACACAAATAGAAATATCTTAAAGGTCAATTCACACCTTTTCATATTAGTGACTAAATCTAGTCTATTCACTTTTTTATTACAACAAAAATGCATTTAAACGATGATTATAGCTGTCAAACATCTTAAATAGCCTAATATTTGTCTATAATTTTAGATTTTCTTAGAATTTTATTGTCTGATGCTACTCAAATTAATTGGCCCTTGAGAGATAAATAAAGTTGTCTGAATCTGAATATAAAGGTTGCAATGTCACATTAATTGAACCTATAGGCTCTTGGTCTGATCAGAATCTCTATTGGGGGTTAAATAGAGCTTGTTGTTGTTGTTGTTGTTGTTGTTGTTGTTGTTGTTGTTGTTGTTGTTGTTGTTGTTGGCTCAGTTCACAAAAGCAAAAACGTGTAACTAATGAATGTAACTAATAGAAAATTTAAATCAGAGCTGAATACTTTTACTTTTTACTTAAAAGTAATTTTTAACCTGTTTACTTTTGTACTTTTACTTAAGTAGATTTTTTTCCTTAGTACTTTTACTTTTACTTAAGTAATTTTTTGGAACAATTATCTGTACTTTTACTTAAGTACAAAAAGTGAGTACTTCATCCACCACTGCATGTACGTATCCATAAAGTCTAGTTCTCTCTCTTCTCGTGGAGTGGACATCAGCACCAGTGACCGATCAAACGCCTGTTCACTGAAGCTCTCCAGGACCGACTCGAGTCTGGTTTTGTGTTGCTCAGTGAAGTCTTCAGGCTGTAGAACCAACAGGAACACATGAGGACCAGGGGCAGACAGAGTTTTAATCTCTTGTATAAACTGATTGACGTCTTGTAGCGAAGCAGTGAGCATTTGGTCTGGAGAGTAGATCACAGTCAGAGATTTGTCTTTGAATCTCCCACATCCTTTTGCACAAATATTATCTGGACTGTCCAGGCTGAACTCTGTTTTTTCCAAAAGGAGGTTTCCCACTGAGACTTTCAGACTCCTGCTGTTCCCCAGAAGAACCAGCCTCAGCTCAGACACTGAAATATATAGAAACAAAGCAGAAAGGTTTTGGTGAACAGCGTGTCATTATATTATTTGTACAACTACATTTGAGTCCAAAACACTAACCACTGATTGAATTTTTATTGAAACACACACAAAAGCAAGATTCACTTACTGACTGGAGGTAAGAATTCATAGCTGCTACTGCGATGAATATGTGTTCTGTCTTCTGTGAACAAAAAACACAAAATCCCATTTCCATTCATCTTTAACAAGAAACGTTATCTTTGTCATGTCTTACAAATGTCTAATGCAGGGCTATTCAACTTTATTTTCACAGTTTTCTGCACGCCTTGACTTTTGTGTCAAAGGTGTTACACATCACAATGTAGGATCGCACAAAACATCATAATGACAATCTGCTGCATTCATGTAACTATTGTTAAAATTCTACTTAGCATAGCCATGAATAAATACTAATGACAGATGTGCTAAGATGAGACAAAGAACATTTCATAGCAGGTTTTAGACATGTTACTTGTTCTTTGTTTTCAGTAAAAGCAATGTTCGAGTAGTGAAGATAGACACGATCAACAACTGAAGATTGTCATGGCAAGCTTTAATGGTAAGATTGTTTTACTTTTTTTCACTTTGAGGAACTGCGGCAGGGTTTACTTTCTGTAGGACTGCTGGGTCTGTTTGGGGTCAGTGTGATCCCTCTGTAATTGGAACACACCCTCCAGTCCCCCTTCTCAAACAGAGGGACCACCCCGGTCTGCCAGTCCAGAGTGGCAAGAATGCATGAGAGCCAATGGAGAGAAAGACATTTACTCATGTAAGAGCTCAAAATACAAATAAAACAGGTTCACTAGCAAGGACCACACCACATCAGAGAATGCAATTAATATATTTATTGATGATTGTTGATTGATCGATGGCTGGATCGGGGAGACTCTGGGTGGGGGCTCTGTCTCAGCGATCCGTTCAGCCGATTCAGGACCCCCCCACCTGTAGATGGAGATGTCTTCAGCAGGAGGACAGATGAGATATGGGGTGGGAGGGTGGGGTCTAGAGATTTGAGACAAGACGTGTTGTTAGGAAAGGGCGGTTTAAGTAGAGGCTTCTGGGTAATTGGAGGTGTGTCCGAGAAGACGAGCGAGGCGTGGTTTCCTGGTGCCAAAGGGCTGTGGCCCTGCTCCTGAAACTTTGTTAATTTCATTAACATCCATTCACTAGCAAGGACCACACCACATCAGAGAATGCAATTAATATATTTATTGATGATTGTTGATTGATCGATGGCTGGATCGGGGAGACTCTGGGTGGGGGCTCTGTCTCAGCGATCCGTTCAGCCGATTCAGGACCCCCAAAAAGAAGATGAAGATGAAGATGAAAGTGAAAGTGACACGAGCACGATCCCGATGAGCTTGACAACATGTGTGAGTAGAGACGAGGTTAGAGAAGTTGTATGAGAGTATGAGAACCTGAAGGGAAGCCTGGCAGTAAGGCAGAACACATTAGCCCGACTGGAGAAGCACGGCTAACGGTAGACTTCCTAAAGAGACACGAAGGAGATGCGCGATTAGGCAATCCAGGCCTGGTACCCGAAGATACTGGAGAATTTGGGCAGAAGCTTTGGAAGATGTCCAGGTGGGCTAAGGCAGGTGAAGAAGTTAATGAGTAAATACTTGAACGGCAGAATAACCTTGAGACAAATATCTGTAGAACAAAAGGTTAATGCACTGAAAGGAAGAACCTCTGATGTCAGGAAATCTGAGAGCGCAAAGATCCATACAGCTGTTGACGTGAACCATCAGCAGGAACAGTGCAGGAGACGGCTTGTTCTGCGGACTCTTATTACATGACCTGGGTCTGGCTCAGAGGTGGAAAATGGGCAGTAATGGATTCTGCTCTTCTGGCTATGGAGAGAATGCAGAGCATAGAGAATGCAGAACTGGGGCGGAGACAAGATGTGATGAAACTGAAGCATAGGACAGGATGGCATCTTAACTTCAGGGTGATACCTTGGAGGCAAGGAGTTCCTTCTCTTAGTGTAGGAAGGTGAAACAATGTGAAATGAATACATAGAGCTAAGTACATGAGTCGTAAATGGAGCAGAGCGGGATTGTAGGTGAAGCCTGAAAGACTGGAGAGCGAGCTGGATTGGTTGAAGGTGGAGGCTGAAATGAAGCAGAATGCATGATCATAAGGTTTAGGCGGGAACCATCGGATTCCTGGAATGGAAGAAGTTGCAAGAGGCAGTTATGAATTATAGAGGCCTATGGAATGAGTAGCTTGAGAAAGAAGAAGTATTGTTGTGACAGAGTTGGAAAGAGAGAGAATGAAGAGATTTGAGTTGTGTCAGACTCAGCGCTGAGCAACTCGAGCCCCCAAAGAATGGCTGTAATGACAGTGAGATTAGAATAGACTCGAACCCTGATCAATTCGAGAGCGGGGAGAATGATTTGTTCAGTTGTTGAAGCACTCTTACATATGAAGGCGTAGGAAAGATTGAGTGCTGCGAATGCAGTGGAATGAACTGAAGAGAGAATGAGATGGAGACTCGAGCTCTGTGACTTGAGATTGTTCTGACAAGAAACAGAAGAGTGGCTGCTGAGAGACTGAGGTCGTGGATAGTGGAGGTTCGTTTTGAGAGGGACGCCTATGAGATGCAGACTAAGAGGTAGGTCCTCAATGAGGGAGAGTATGACATGAGTAATGACTGAGAAAAGATGATTGAGGGAAGGGTTGGATGGGGTGAGGGATGAGAGGGGGAGGGTTGAGAGTGGGTACCCATCCTGGAGCTGCTTGAAGACTCCACGAGGTGCATCCTTGTGCCTGCCTAGACTCCAAAGGGGCATCTTGTTGCCTGTCGGACGACTCGGTGAGGAGTCCTGGTGCCCGCTGAACGACTCTAGGACGGGTCTCTGATGTTTCGAGACGAATCTGGATGACTGGCAGTAGCTCAGAGAATTTCTGCGTGAGCTGGAACGGTTGGCGTGAGCTGGAGAAGCTTTAAGCGGGCTGAGCTGGAATTGCGTTGAGGCTGGAACGACTGGCATGAGCTGGAGAAGCTTTAGGGAGGCTGAGGTTGTTAACCGAGGAGGCGTGGCCTGCGGTGGGCCGATGAGGCGTGGCCTGCGGTGGGGCCGATGAGGCGTGGCCTGCGGTGGGGCCGATGAGGCGTGGCCTGCGGTGGGGCCGATGAGGCGTGGCCTGCGGTGGGGCCGAAGAGACGTGACCTGCGTGGGGCTGAGGAGGCAGAGGGCATTATGGACTAGCATGGTTGTCAGTATAACAGGCTAGCATGATTAGAAAGATGTGAGTGAACGAGATAGAGAAGCTCAACTGTGACTGAAAAAAAAGCACAATCAAGCGAACAGATTACAAGGCTGGTCATAGAAGAGTGAGCAAGAGGGAACGATGCTAGCTAAAGTAAGATATGACGTAAAGCTGGTACTAACGAAAATTGACAATATGACGATTATGAAACAAGTCAGCTGAAATGTTGAGACTGAGCGTTAATAAGCATCACTATGTGTGACCTACTTGCAAGATCTACGATCGAATGAGGTGAGGGTCGAATGAGGCGCGGGTCATGTGAGGCACAGGTCACATGAGCCTAGTGTGCCGTGTAAGAAACGAGGCAATTGCATGATCTACGATGATGAAGCTGTGAGGCCTTAATGGCCGAAAGAGGCGCGTCACATGAGGCGCGGGTCACATGGGGCGCAGGTCACATGGGGCGCAGGTCACGTGGGGCGCAGGTCACGTGAGGCGCAGGTCACGTGAGGCGCAGGTCACATGAGACGCAGTGTGCCGTGTTAGAAACGAGCAATTGCATGATCTACGATAATGAGGCCGTGAGGCCTTAATGGCCGAAAGAGGCGCGTCACATGAGGCGCGGGTCACATGGGGCGCAGGTCACATGGGGCGCAGTGTGACGTGTAAGAAACGAGGCAATTGGAATGTTGAGACACACCGTCAATAAGCGTATGTGATATAATAGCATCACTAGTACTACTATACTTGCATGATCTACAATGAGGCTGTGAGGCGTATATGGCTCGAGCTATCAGAGATAGCTAGCTCTAGGTAAGAAACTTGACATGTGTAAGCTAGACTGTTGGAACAGATAGCTTGAAAACAAGAAAACTAAGCACAGGTGAAGACCAACGGGATGTGAAGTGCATACCTAATGCGATCAATCGAGGCAGAAATGCCAAAAGACTGTCTTAGAGAACGAATAACTTAGTTACCTAATGTAACTGTAGTTCTATGAGTATGTGCGTAGCCCTCTACGGGCTTCGCTATTAGCCCTCTTAGCAAACATGGATAACTTATGGGACTGTGGTGGCATCGAGAGGTAGCTAGGATGCTAGCTAGAGTGAACAGCAGATTAGCGATTTTTTTTTTTTTTTATTATATATTTTGTTGAATGAGCTTAGAATGACGGCTGCCAGACGAAGAATGAATAACGAGCTAGCATGAGCTAGAATGACAATGGAATAGCAAAAGCCAAGACTGAAGCTCTGTGCGCGGCGTGACTGATTGAAAGTGACCACGGGAGCTGGTGTGATGCAATCACTGTTGAAGGTCCTATGAACGTGAGAGGGTAGTTGATGAAATTACCAGACAGCACGTGAAAGCGTTAGCTAGATTGGAGGAGCATTGTGAAAATAAGAAAGCTTAAATAGTATAGAGAATATAATAGCTTCAGAGTAAATAGTCAACTAGCTTGAACTAGAAAAGCATAGCGGACGTAACAGCCTAAAGTGGAATCATGAAGCTGAAAGGAGCTGGCTGGAACAAAAGAGACAACAAAATACACATTGGGTGTTGGGGAAGGGGCGGGGATCAGGGAGGGGATGGAGGGATGAAGGGATGTATGTGCATGGGGTTTGCGTGCAGCCTGAGCAGACAGAAAACAGACATAAAAGAAATGATACATTTGGTGTTGGGGAAGGGGCGGGTTCAGGGAGGGGGATTAGGGTGGGTGAAAGTGATAGAGCAGAAGAGAGGAATGGATGAGAAGGCTCTTTGACCTGCTGTAACTGCAGCCTGTTGCAGTACTCATAGAACCAGGTTACGTAGCATAACTAATATGCTGGCAGGAGGGCAGAGCACAAGAGGCCATCAGTCATATATGGCAGAATAAAGAGAAAAAGGTGGGATGAAGGGATGAAGGGATGATATGTGCATGGGGATTGAGTGCGGCCTGAGTAGGCTGAAGAAATACGGAAATAAATGAATTGATTGATATCATACTGAGCGGGGACAATGCTTGAGGAGAGGTACTACCTGGCTCCTGCCACCAGAGGGAGCTGAAGCGCTGAGATGAGTCTGAAGCGCCGAGAGCGCGATGACGTCATTAGCTGCGCGCCGGGTCGGGAACCAGGAAGTGCTGAGCTAGGCTAGTGCTGGCAAGGAAGCGGCAAAAGAGGATTCCTACCTCTTCTGCTCGCGTGCGGGCCGGTCGCCAAGACTTGATGGTTCGTCTGCTGGGAAAGGAGAAGCCGCAAGCTCGGGGGAGAGCGCCAGCTGCGCGGGCGCTTTGGCGGGAGCGAGACGTACGGCTGGTGAGCGGGCGCTGGGCCGCTGAAGCTTCCGGACGGAAGAAAGAGTGATCCGAGCCGGAGAGGAATATAATATGTGGCACCGATGACTTCGGAGCTGACGATGGATAATAGCTAGTCTGAAGCCTGTGAAGGAGGCGCAGCTTGATGCTGGTT
>CM076397.1:11329105-11397220 GCA_038363315.1 Mugilogobius chulae | reverse complement strand
CTTGTTTTCGAAACATTGTTGAGAAATTTTTTTACGTTTCAATTCTTTCAAAATGAGATCATTTTATCTAGACTAGCAAGATTCATCCACAAATATCTGTAACCACATCTGACGATCACGTCTCTGATATGTGGCTCACTCATGTACGCAGTGGTGGAACGTAACGAAGTACAAATACTTCGTTACTGTACTTAAGTAAAAAAATCGTGTATCTGTACTTTACTTAAGTAAATTTTAAGACCTGTACTTTTTACTTTTACTTCACTACATTTTTACAGCAAATATCTGTACTTTTACTTCGCTACTTTTTGAAACTCGTCTTGTCTTGCGCGTTACATTTTTAGTCTGAAAAACTGGACCCACGCCGAACCTGTCGAACTGTAAGCGCGCTGCCCCAGCTGTGTGTTGTGTCTATGGAGGCGCGTCTCGTAAACGCGCGGTCATCTACGCTGCCGTAGCTGACCTCCGCTCCGTGAATTTGCTTTAGCTAGCGTAAACAGGCACTTTTTTTGTTACCGCGTGTGCCCAGACGCACTGTTTAGGCCCGTTTGAAATCGTCAAACGCACAGACGCTTGGAAAGTAGTGACTTAAGCAGGGTGATTGTGCAAGAGTTGACCTGCAGCGTGAGCGCGCTCTGGACGTCTCTCCAGGTAAGGATCGCTGCTTTGCTCTCACAATCCTGATGCTTTTCTCTCGCAATGTATGAGGTGGACGAAGTCATTCACACTTGCGCTACATTCGAGCAATTACTGTACTGTGTTTGTCAAAACGTGGGGACTGACCCACGCGCCTCCTCATCTTTCGCCTTTTTCCTTTCTCACGCTCAGCTTAACACGTGCAAAAAGCCTGCAAAGGTTTTGTGCCATAGTCTGTTAAATATGTCACAAATAGGCCTAATGTAGACCTATTACATGACGTTCAGGCCACATAAAGTTAAAGCTGACGGGCACTTGGACCCGACCCGCTCGCATCGCTATAGCCAACTTCATCTCATTATCCAACCTGCCCTAAACCCACTCTTTACATCATATGAAACTCAACTGTTGTTGAACCATGAATACAGTATAACATGGCCTTTGGAGTTTAGCAGAAGCTTCTAGAATAGTAGAATATGATAATGTCATGTCAAAAGTCCAGATGATGGGAAAAAGATCATTTTTTACATTCAGTAGGAAAAACACAACACTGTCCTACACTGTTAGTTAGTGTTATTAGTAGGAAAAACACAAATAGAAATATCTTAAAGGTCAATTCACACCTTTTCATATTAGTGACTAAATCTAGTCTATTCACTTTTTTATTACAACAAAAATGCATTTAAACGATGATTATAGCTGTCAAACATCTTAAATAGCCTAATATCTGTCTATAATTTTAGATTTTTCTTAGAATTTTATTGTCTGATGCTACTCAAATTAATTGGCCCTTGAGAGATAAATAAAGTTGTCTGAATCTGAATATAAAGGTTGCAATGTCACATTAATTGAACCTATAGGCTCTTGGTCTGATCAGAATCTCTATTGGGGTTAAATAGAGCTTGTTGTTGTTGTTGTTGTTGTTGTTGTTGTTGTTGTTGTTGTTGTTGTTGTTGTTGTTGGCTCAGTTCACAAAAGCAAAAACGTGTAATGAATGTAACTAATAGAAAATTTAAATCAGAGCTGAATACTTTTACTTTTTACTTAAAAGTAATTTTTAACCTGTTTACTTTTGTACTTTTACTTAAGTAGATTTTTTTCCTTAGTACTTTTACTTTTACTTAAGTAATTTTTTGGAACAATTATCTGTACTTTTACTTAAGTACAAAAAGTGAGTACTTCATCCACCACTGCATGTACGTATCCATAAAGTCTAGTTCTCTCTCTTCTCGTGGAGTGGACATCAGCACCAGTGACTGATCAAAGGCCTGTTCACTGAAGCTCTCCAGGACCGACTCGAGTCTGGTTTTGTGTTGCTCAGTGAAGTCTTCAGGCTGTAGAACCAACAGGAACACATGAGGACCAGGGCAGAGGCGTCTTTTATCGCTTGTATAAACTGATTGAGTCTTCAGTCAGGTCAGGCTGCTGCAGGTCTGGAGAGTTTATCACTGTCAGACTCTTGTCCTTGAATGAACCCTTTAACTTTGACACATTGAACTGATTCTTTGGTAAATTCTGTTCTTCCCAGGAGGAGGTTTCCCACTGAGACTTTCAGACTCCTGCTGTTCCCCAGAAGAACCAGCCTCAGCTCAGACACTGAAATATATAGAAACAAAGCAGAAAGGTTTTGGTGAACAGCGTGTCATTATATTATTTGTACAACTACATTTGAGTCCAAAACACTAACCACTGATTGAATTTTTATTGAAACACACACAAAGCAAGATTCACTTACTGACTGGAGGTAAGAATTCATAGCTGCTACTGCGATGAATATGTGTTCTGTCTTCTGTGAACAAAAAACACAAAATCCCATTTCCATTCATCTTTAACAAGAAACGTTATCTTTGTCATGTCTTACAAATGTCTAATGCAGGGCTATTCAACTTTATTTTCACAGTTTTCTGCACGCCTTGACTTTTGTGTCAAAGGTGTTACACATCACAATGTAGGATCGCACAAACATCATAATGACAATCTGCTGCATTCATGTAACTATTGTTAAAATTCTACTTAGCATAGCCATGAATAAATACTAATGACAGATGTGCTAAGATGAGACAAAGAACATTTCATAGCAGGTTTTAGACATGTTACTTGTTCTTTGTTTTCAGTAAAAGCAATGTTCGAGTAGTGAAGATAGACACGATCAACAACTGAAGATTGTCATGGCAAGCTTTAATGGTAAGATTGTTTTACTTTTTTTCACTTTGAGGAACTGCGGCAGGGTTTACTTTCTGTAGGACTGCTGGGTCTGTTTGGGGTCAGTGTGATCCCTCTGTAATTGGAACACACCCTCCAGTCCCCCTTCTCAAACAGAGGGACCACCCCGGTCTGCCAGTCCAGAGTGGCAAGAATGCATGAGAGCCAATGGAGAGAAAGACATTTACTCATGTAAGAGCTCAAAATACAAATAAAACAGGTTCACTAGCAAGGACCACACCACATCAGAGAATGCAATTAATATATTTATTGATGATTGTTGATTGATCGATGGCTGGATCGGGGAGACTGGGTGGGGGCTCTGTCTCAGCGATCCGTTCAGCCGATTCAGGACCCCCCCACCTGTAGATGGAGATGTCTTCAGCAGGAGGACAGATGAGATAGGGGTGGGAGGGTGGGGTCTAGAGATCTGAGACAAGACGTGTTGTTAGGAAAGGCGGTTTAAGTAGAGGCTTCTGGGTAATTGGAGGTGTGTCCGAGAAGACGAGCGAGGCGTGGTTTCCTGGTGCAAAGGGCTGTGGTCCTGCTCCTGAAACTTTGTTAATTTCATTAACATCCATTCACTAGCAAGGACCACACCACATCAGAGAATGCAATTAATATATTTATTGATGATTGTTGATTGATCGATGACTGGATCGGGGAGACTCTGGGTGGGGGCTCTGTCTCAGCGATCCGTTCAGCCGATTCAGGACCCCCAAAAAGAAGATGAAGATGAAGATGAAAGTGAAAGTGACACGAGCAGATCCCGATGAGCTTGACAACATGTGTGAGTAGAGACGAGGTTAGAGAAGTTGTATGAGAGTATGAGAACCTGAAGGGAAGCCTGGCAGTAAGGCAGAACACATTAGCCCGACTGGAGAAGCACGGCTAACGGTAGACTTCCTGAAGAGACACGAAGGAGATGCGCGATTAGGCAATCCAGGCCTGGTACCCGAAGATACTGGAGAATTTGGGCAGAAGCTTTGGAAGATGTCCAGGTGGGCTAAGGCAGGTGAAGAAGTTAATGAGTAAATACTGGAACGGCAGAATAACCTTGAGACAAATATCTGTAGAACAAAAGGTTAATGCACTGAAAGGAAGAACCTCTGATGTCAAGAAATCTGAGAGCGCAAAGATCCATACAGCTGTTGACGTGAACCATCAGCAGGAACAGTGCAGGAGACGGCTTGTTCTGCGGACTCTTATTACATGACCTGGGTCTGGCCAGAGGTGGAAAATGGGCAGTAATGGATTCTGCTCTTCTGGCTATGGAGAGAATGCAGAGCATAGAGAATGCAGAACTGGGGCAGAGACAAGATGTGATGAAACTGAAGCTAGGACAGGATGGCATCTTAACTTCAGGGTGATACCTTGGAGGCAAGGAGTTCCTTCTCTTAGTGTAGGAAGGTGAAACAATGTGAAATGAATACATAGAGCTAAGTACATGAGTCGTAAATGGAGCAGAGCGGGATTGTAGGTGAAGCCTGAAAGACTGGAGAGCGAGCTGGACTGGTTGAAGGTGGAGGCTGAAATGAAGCAGAATGCATGATCATAAGGTTTAGTGGGAACCATCGGATTCCTGGAATGGAAGCAGTTGCAAGAGGCAGTTATGAATTATAGAGGCCTATGGAATGAGTAGCTTGAGAAAGAAGAAGTATTGTTGTGACAGAGTTGGAAAGAGAGAGAATGAAGAGATTTGAGTTGTGTCAGACTCAGCGCTGAGCAACTCGAGCCCCAAAGAATGGCTGTAATGACAGTGAGATTAGAATAGACTCGAACCCTGATCAATTCGAGAGCGGGGAGAATGATTTGTTCAGTTGTTGAAGCACTCTTACATATGAAGGCGTAGGAAAGATTGAGTGCTGCGAATGCAGTGGAATGAACTGAAGAGAGAATGAGATGGAGACTCGAGCTCTGTGACTTGAGATTGTTCTGACAAGAAACAGAAGAGTGGCTGCTGAGAGACTGAGGTCGTGGATAGTGGAGGTTCGTTTTGAGAGGGACGCCTATGAGATGCAGACTAGAGGTAGGTCCTCAATGAGGGAGAGTATGACATGAGTAATGACTGAGAAAAGATGATTGAGGGAAGGGTTGGATGGGGTGAGGGATGAGAGGGGAGGGTTGAGAGTGGGTACCCATCCTGGAGCTGCTTGAAGACTCCACGAGGGCATCCTTGTGCCTGCCTAGACTCCAAAGGGGCATCTTGTTGCCTGTCGGACGACTCGGTGAGGAGTCCTGGTGCCCGCTGAACGACTCTAGGACGGGTCTCTGATGTTTCGAGACGAATCTGGATGACTGGCAGTAGCTCAGAGAATTTCTGCGTGAGCTGGAACGGTTGGCGTGAGCTGGAGAAGCGTTAAGCGGGCTGAGCTGGAATTGCGTTGAGGCTGGAACGACTGGCGTGAGCTGGAGAAGCTTTAGGGAGGCTGAGGTTGTTAACCGAGGAGGCGTGGCCTGCGGTGGGGCCGATGAGGCGTGGCTGCGGTGGGGGGCGGGGGGCGATGAGGGGCTGCGGTGGGGCCGATGAGGCGTGGCCTGCGGTGGGGCCGAGAGACGTGACCTGCGTGGGGCTGAGGAGGCAGAGGGCATAATGGACTAGCATGGTTGTCAGTATAACGGCTAGCATGATTAGAAGATGTGAGTGAACGAGATAGAGAAGCTAACTGTGACTGAAAAAAAAAAAGCACAATCAAGCGAACAGATTACAAGGCTGGTCATAGAAGAGTGAGCAAGAGGGAACGATGCTAGCTAAAGTAAGATATGACGTAAAGCTGGTACTAACGAAAATTGACAATATGACGATTATGAAACAAGTCAGCTGAAATGTTGAGACTGAGCGTTAATAAGCATCACTATGTGTGACCTACTTGCAAGATCTACGATCGAATGAGGTAGGGTCGAATGAGGCGCGGGTCATGTGAGGCCAGTCACATGAGCCAGTGTGCGGTAAGAACGAGGCAATGCATGATCTACGATGATGAGCTGTGAGCCTTAATGGCCGAAAGGGCGTCAATGAGGCGCGGTCACTGAGGCGCAGGTCACGTGGGCGCAGGTCCGTGAGGCAGGTCACGTGAGGCGCAGGTCACATGAGACGCAGTGTGCCGTGTAGAAACGAGCAATTGCATGATCTACGATAATGAGGCCGTGAGGCCTTAATGGCCGAAAGAGGCGCGTCACATGAGGCGCGGGTCACATGGGGCGCAGGTCACATGGGGCGCAGTGTGACGTGTAAGAACGAGGCAATGGAATGTTGAGACACACCGTCAATAAGCGTATGTGATATAATAGCATCACTAGTACTACTATACTTGCATGATCTACAATGAGGCTGTGAGGCTATATGGCTCGAGCTATCAGAGATAGCTAGCTCTAGGTAAGAAACTTGACATGTGTAAGCTAGACTGTTGGAACAGATAGCTTGAAAACAAGAAAACTAAGCACAGGTGAAGACCAACGGGATGTGAAGTGCATACCTAATGCGATCAATCGAGGCAGAAATGCCAAAAGACTGTCTTAGAGAACGAATAACTTAGTTACCTAATGTAACTGTAGTTCTATGAGTATGTGCGTAGCCCTCTACGGGCTTCGCTATTAGCCCTCTTAGCAAACATGGATAACTTATGGGACTGTGGTGGCATCGAGAGGTAGCTAGGATGCTAGCTAGAGTGAACAGCAGATTAGCGATTTTTTTTTTTTTTTTTATTATTTTGTTGAATGAGCTTAGAATGACGGCTGCCAGACGAAGAATGAATAACGAGCTAGCATGAGCTAGAATGACAATGGAATAGCAAAAGCCAAGACTGAAGCTCTGTGCGCGGCGTGACTGATTGAAAGTGACCACGGGAGCTGGTGTGATGCAATCACTGTTGAAGGTCCTATGAACGTGAGAGGGTAGTTGATGAAATTACCAGACAGCACGTGAAAGCGTTAGCTAGATTGGAGGAGCATTGTGAAAATAAGAAAGCTTAAATAGTATAGAGAATATAATAGCTTCAGAGTAAATAGTCAACTAGCTTGAACTAGAAAAGCATAGCGGACGTAACAGCCTAAAGTGGAATCATGAAGCTGAAAGGAGCTGGCTGGAACAAAAGAGACAACAAAATACACATTGGGTGTTGGGGAAGGGGCGGGGATCAGGGAGGGGATGGAGGGATGAAGGGATGTATGTGCATGGGGTTTGCGTGCAGCCTGAGCAGACAGAAAACAGACATAAAAGAAATGATACATTTGGTGTTGGGGAAGGGGCGGGGTTCAGGGAGGGGATTAGGGTGGGTGAAAGTGATAGAGCAGAAGAGAGGAATGGATGAGAAGGCTCTTTGACCTGCTGTAACTGCAGCCTGTTGCAGTACTCATAGAACCAGGTTACGTAGCATAACTAATATGCTGGCAGGAGGGCAGAGCACAAGAGCCATCAGTCATATATGGCAGAATAAAGAGAAAAAGGTGGGATGAAGGGATGAAGGGATGATATGTGCATGGGGATTGAGTGCGGCCTGAGTAGGCTGAAGAAATACGGAAATAAATGAATTGATTGATATCATACTGAGCGGGACAATGCTTGAGGAGAGGTACTACCTGGCTCCTGCCACCAGAGGGAGCTGAAGCGCTGAGATGAGTCTGAAGCGCCGAGAGCGCGATGACGTCATTAGCTGCGCGCCGGGTCGGGAACCAGGAAGTGCTGAGCTAGGCTAGTGCTGGCAAAGGAAGCGGCAAAAGAGGATTCCTACCTCTTCTGCTCGCGTTGCGGGCCGGTCGCCAAGACTTGATGGTTCGTCTGCTGGGAAAGGAGAAGCCGCAAGCTCGGGGGAGAGCGCCAGCTGCGCGGGCGCTTTGGCGGGAGCGGAGACGTACGGCTGGTGAGCGGGCGCTGGGCCGCTGAAGCTTCCGGACGGAAGAAAGAGTGATCCGAGCCGGAGAGGAATATAATATGTGGCACCGATGACTTCGGAGCTGACGATGGATAATAGCTAGTCTGAAGCCTGTGAAGGAGGCGCAGCTTGATGCTGGTTTGGCGGGAACTGGGAGAACCATCGTCCTGAGAAGAAATGAGGACTGGAGACGACGAACAGGTCAGTGTTCAAGCATGGTGGCTCAGCGAGTCAGGATGCGTTAAAGATGCCTGCTAGGGCGTGAGTGTGTGCCTCTCTGTCTAGAGATCTGAGACAAGACGTGTTGTTAGGAAAGGGCGGTTTAAGTAGAGGCTTCTGGGTAATTGGAGGTGTGTCCGAGAAGACGAGCGAGGCGTGGTTTCCTGGTGCCAAAGGGCTGTGGTCCTGCTCCTGAAACTTTGTTAATTTCATTAACATCCAAAAAACACGCCACAAACTCTACCATCACAACTGTACTGAGAAATGGTTTTGTAAGTTACATGTAGAAAGAGAGTCATGTGATCAGTGGCAGAAAATGAGATAAACAACAAGAGCTTCTTTCATATTTAACACAGACTCTGGGATCACACACAGTTTTCTCTTTTTAAAAGCTGGTTTTGAGTTTGCTTAATGATTTTTTTTGCAGTGTTGCAGGTAAAATGTCCTAAATCTTCAACTGTGGTTAGCAAACAAGTTGGTGAAGCTTTGCCCTGTTGCTACAACAACAAAAAAGCTATTATTAGTTTCCATGTTACTCCATACAGTTAAACTCCAGGGATAAAGATAAAGGCAAAAACAGCAAATAACAACATTGGCATGTAAATATCTTAAATATTAAAGCCGGTAATCTCGTGAGATCAATCCGAGTGCAGGCGCCTTCGTCGGCGGTGAATCCAGAAAAGAGCAAATGCACCCGCCTGCATGACTACAAAACCCAAATGCATGCTGGGAAATGAAGTGCCTTGATCACGCGTGGACTGAAAGCTGATTGGATCAGATCTGTTTGGATCAGAAACGTGACGCTCCTCCTCGCTCCTCGTCTCTTCGGTTTACTTTTTATCATCAGAGGGACTTCAGATCTCACAGAAAAGTCTCAGGATGTTGTACAACACTGACAGTATTATTAATGTGATACTGATGAGCTGAAAGTCTGTTCTCTATAGACACAGCACAAGTGTAAAAACGTTATTATTCAGTTCTTTATTCATTGCTCTGGTGATATCCGTGTCAGTTCAAGGTGTGTGAGAGAAACAGGAGCATTTACACAGATGTATGTGGTTTTATTCAGTACAACACGTGATCTCAGGCTGTCTGGCAGTTCTCGAGCTGGAGAAGTGTCCACGGTGGCTTTCAGATTTCTCCCCTCAGCGTCATCCGTCAACTCTCGTCCGCAGTCCAGACGCAGATTTTTGCTGCTTAAACAAGCCTATAGTGTCTGAGAGCAACAGACAAAAATGTGGTCTTGGAAAAGGGTGTGTTTTCAGTTTGAATACACAGTAAAACCAGATTTTGAGACACTCTGAATGGGTCTAAATACATTTTATGCCATAATGTGAAAAACTACAGCTACAGCAGCCTCTTTTCTACAGAAGCAAACATCAGTGGCCAAATAACAGTCCGTTTTGTGTCCATGCAAGCCTGTTCGAGGTAAAAATGTAGATTTGTATTATTTTTTAGTGTACCAAAAACATGATTTTATTCAAGTCTATTTATGGTCACAATCTGAATATTTGAATAATCACAATTAAAGTTTTTTTTTTTTTTGGTTGTTAAAATGTGTATAAAGAGTTCAATTAGCACTGCCTACTATTTATGTTTTGGCCATTTTGTGAGCAAACGAACAAGTTTCAGGTCCAAACAGTCACACGTTGGCAGAGTCTCACTGCAAAGACCCATGTCATTTCTAGACTCTGTGGGGTTTTATATGAAGCGAGATAAAGCCAAAGCCTGGCTTATTTGGCCAATCAAGGCTTATGCAGACATAAACCTGGTCGGGACTGTCCTTCCCCAATCAGAGTCAGAGCCGAACTGCTTCTGCGCAGGAGCATAAACTTTAGTGTTTGACTACGGCAACACCTATGAGGACAAACAACATAGAATATGCTATATTTATCATTTACTTTTTAAATGTATTTCTTTTAGGTTACATATGAGCTTAACGTTTGTGAAAACACATTAGGCCTTTTCCCACTGTAGGAACTTTTTTCAGTTCCTAGTACTTTTTTAGTTCCTGTCCCCATTTTGGGAGCGTTCACACAGAGCAGGAACTATGGACTGGGGCCACATTTTAGGGACTTTTTTAGCTCCTGCTCTGGGGCAGGTACTTTCCAGTCAGACCAGGAACCTTTTGGTGACACAAACACATTTTACACTGACTTTGTTTTTAAACATGTTTTACACATTTTCACATTTAGATAAACTTTCCTTCTCCTTAAGAAAAATTATTTAAAGGCAGTAACTCCCAAAATGTATTTATTTGATTTGTAAATAGTAGTCTATAATACTATTATTAGGAATTACAGTGAATCATTTAGTTTTATTGTTAATTCCAGTGTTGTTATTAAGTTTTGCACATTATAGTTTAATGTGGAATCGAAAAAAGACAACTTTTGTTTTCCTAACACCACTTAATGAATTATTTAAATGTTACAGACTTTACAGTCTGTAACATTTAGCTAATGCTAAAGCCAGTTAGACCCACTTTCACAAACTGCTGCTGTGTGAACACAAACATGGGAACAGGGTAGTTCCTCTGACTAAACAAGGACTGGAGGAATGTGGGGACTAGTCCTTGGTACTTTCATGTGGGAAAACGCCTATTATGTAACTGTTAATAAACTTAAGTAAACAGCTCAGAGCAGAGACACTTCGAGGTCAGCAACGTTAGTCATTCTGGCCTTTTTCCCCTCACACGTCTGACTAAAAATTCAAACTAAACCGTTTCTGATCCTTTGGAGCTCAGGCAAATGTCTGGGGACTTTTTAAAGCTGTAACTCTGTAGTTTTCGCTTCTGATGTTCAAGAGGATCTCATCAAGTGAAAACTTTCTCCAAACAAAAGAAAAACAGAATCTAAACTCCACCTACTTTTTTTTTTTTGGTAAATATAAGGATTGGTAAAGCTGCTGTTCAGCTAAGACATAGATTTGACAGATTTTGGATTTTGACCATTCCTCTGTAAAAGCTGAAGGTAACTGAGGTATAAATGAGTTTTAGGGCCCAAAATTACTTAAAAAATTTAGGCGGAGCCAATACAAAAGTCCTATTAAAATTTTATAATTTTTGGGGACTTTTTTTTTATTTGGAGGTTTACAGTAGAAATCTGAGTCTGGATCATCTCAGAGGCTGATTTAGCTCTAAATAAAAGAGATACAATGGAATTTTTATATTTAATCTTTCCAGGTGCTTCATAGTATGCTTTTTTAAGACACTAAACAAAGTAACATTTTTGAGGAAAAAGTGGGAGGGCCCTTTGAAGGGCCGCTGGAATATAAAGGAATGTTTATGACTAGAAAGTACGAGATTTTATGTGACTTTTACAAAAATAAACGTTAATTAACTTTTTTAACTGACGTTTTTTAATCTCATACGAGGCGCTCTAAGGTTACAACTGACAAATAACATTTTTTACAGTTTAAACAATGAAATAGTAGTGCTAACTACTAGCATGATTGACTCCGATTGGAGAATGACAAGGACCAGGCTAACTATCAAAATTATTTTAGCTTTGTCTCAAAAAACGTTTAAAGACAAACTTAAATCCAGTGTTTATCCTCACACACTTCCACATCTGTTTGAAATCATTCCGTCTGTGCAACAACTTTTAAAGTCACTTTTTATTCACGTGGCTCTGTTTCCACCAGACCTTTTTACCAGATACTTTTTACTACCTGCTTGGCCTTGGTTATAACCAGGCTCTGTCAATACTGTCGGAGGCCCATCTTCACAGTCCCATTCCTATTTTACAGAACGACATGAGACTGATGCACAAACAATGCTCCAAATAAATGTTTAAGTCTTCTACTTCAACATTTAAGCCTTCTACTTCAATGTTTAAGCCTTCTACTTCAATGTTTAAATCTTCTACTTCAATGTTTAAATCTTCTACTTCAATGTTAAAGCCTTCTACTTCAACATTGAAGCCTTCTACTTCAATGTTTAAATCTTCTACTTCAAAGTTTAAGCCTTCTACTTCAATGTTTAAATCTTCTACTTCAATGTTTAAATCTTCTACTTAAGCCTTCTACTTCAATGTTTAAATCTTCTGCTTCAACGTTTAAGCCTTCTACTTCAACGTTTAAGCCTTATATTTCAATGTTTAAGCCTTCCGCTTCAACGTTTAAGCCTTCCGCTTCAATGTTTAAATCTTCTACTTAAGCCTTCTACTTCAATGTTTAATCTTCTACCTCAATGTTTAAGCCTTCTACTTCGTTTAAATCTTCTACTTAAACCTTCTATTTCAATGTTTAAATCTTCTACTTCAATGTTTAAATCTTCTACTTAAGCCTTCTACTTCAATGTTTAAATCTTCTACTTCAATGTTTAAATCTTCTACTTCAACGTTTAAGCCTTATATTTCAACGTTTAAGCCTTCCGCTTCAACGTTTAAGCCTTCTACTTCAACGTTTAAGCCTTCTACTTCAATAGGACTTTTGATTTTCTGCCCCCACAATGTTCGTGTCACATTAAATGAAAAACAAAGAACATTTTAATAACATTCCAGAGATTATTGATGAAGATTATTAGACTTTATTTGTTCAGAGGTTAAACTGACAAATCGTTTGTGAAAGTACAGAGAGCAGAAAAACACAAAAACATGGTTAACTCCACGAACCGCCTCAAGTTTGGTCCGAACGACAGAAACATGTCTCGAGTTTTCACTGGAATCTGAAGCTGTTGAAGAATGTTAATATTTCACATTTATTGGTCATTTTCTCGCTTTCAACATTTTGGTTTCATCTTCACACCGAAAGCTTTTTTATTTTTTTTATCTTTGTTTAATGCTACATAAAGACAAAGTGATGATTGACGTCAAACAAAAACCAGACTTTCACACAAATGGTTTTATATCGACTCATTTTGTTCAACTTTTTACGACTTAAACCTTATAATGTTGTTGAAATAGTCTGATATGCATTTTTAAACTCTTAATTCAGTCTAGTGCAGTAGTCAAGACCAAGACCTTTCCAAGACCAAGACCAGACCAAGACCATCTTTGTCATTTCTACAATAATCAGTGTCTACTTGATCCGTTTGTGCGGTGCTTGTTACAAACTGTGCCTGGAACAGGTCTGTGGTCCTGGTGCAGGTTTAGCAGAGCGTTAAGGTCATGAAATAGGCTCTTGGTGTTGGGCTGCAGCAATTATTTTTTTGATTAATCGATTAGTTGTATTTGGAAGATTCATTCTGTCTTCTTCTTAGTTTAACTTTGTTGGCAGCAGGACTTCAGCCTTCGTGAGAGGTCATCATCTAGGTCGTCGGAAGTCCTGCCGCCAAAAATGTCAGGTAAATGAGCACCTAGCTTATTACATTTATTACAAGAAAAACAAAGTTAATCGCTCAGTTCTTTAGAACGCAAAAGTGACTTGAATACAGGATTTGAGCTGAGTTGATGTCACCTGCGGACGTCCTAGAGATGTAGATTTTAGGTTCGTCAAAAGTCATACTAATCACCACTAAAACAAGGATTGATAAAAAATACAGTTAGCATGAAATTATATATATTTTAAGTTTTAGTAAAGCTAACTTAAAACCAAAATGCCTAATTAAAATAAAAAAAGAGTTTGTTTTCTATTAAAATCAAAAATATATAGAAATCTGACGCAAAGAGACCATTTTAATGATCATTGAGGGTCATAATTAGGCTTCATCAAGAATGGAGTCTGTTTCTTAGTATTAAAATGTAATTTGAAATTTAGTATCATAACACTAGGCTCAGGTAAACTAGTTTTTAAATCTAGTTTGCCTAAAATGCATATCTCAATTTATTTTTTCATATCTTGATACACGATATATACAGTATCTCCATTAGGGATGGGACGATATACGATATTATCGCTAATCGCAATAATTAAGGGCCGCAATTAAATAATCGTGGCGTTTTTTCATAATTGTGATAATCGTACGTGATAATAATCGCAATTATAGCAGCAGACGACTGTGGCTTCATAAGAGAATCTAAAATCTGACGCTGTGAACCCAGTAAAAGCTGTTTTATGGTTAAACAAAGAAAAGCTTCATGTGTTAAACTTAAGTAATGACTCTGAGACAAAGTTAGTAGATTTTTGCTCACTTTGAATCATTATTGATTGTACTTAGGAGTGTCAAATTAGTGCATTAATTGAGATTAATTAATTACAAACATATTAATCGAGGTAATTTTTTTAATTGCATTAATCTATTTTGAAATCTTTAACTTCATTGTTTCCATCTGTGAGTTACAAAGTGAACATAGCTGTTGTTCGACTTGACAACTTGGCAACAAAAGACTTCCTAAAGTCAATATATTAATATTTCCATCTGCAACAATAATGTAATTATTAACACTTAAGTTGAGTGTTTTTCTCAGCAATTTTTAGGTGAGATTAAAAATAGATTAATTAGATTAATTTATTACAGATCATAATTAATTAATCTCTCATTTTTTTAATCGCTTGACAGCACTAATTGTACTCAGACCTAAATACAATAAGTACTTGTTCAAACACATACGTATTGTGGACTAAAAAATATTCAGTGATTTTGAATCTGTGCACTTTTACGTTTAGTAAATTATTGTGATAATATCGTTAATCGCGATTATTTTGGTCACAATAATCGTGAGTTAAAATTTTAATATCGTCCAATGCCTAATCTCGACATCTTTGAAAAGACATTTTTAAGTCATTCTATTCTATTTCTATAATCTGCTGATTAAAAAGTAGAAATGTGAATTTACTTTGAATAAATTAATGTGGGTCATGCCTTTTGCTGAGTAAAACTAAATAAAACCCATACATTTTGACTATTACAACAAATAGAATTTTTTTAAATCTCATCATTTTCTTTGTCACTTTTCTCGGTAGCTAACATTAACTGCTTTTCATCCATTTCATGAGGTCTTTTTACACAGAATTAGAATCTCTTGATATTTACGATAAAGCCAGATTCAAATCTTGTCCAGTAAATATCTCGATATACGATACATATCGATATATCGCCCAGCTCTACTTTGAACAAGTTTTATAAAACCATTTGTGTGTTCCGGCTTTTCAACCAACTTTTAACAAAACACCTTCAGTTTTCTTTTACTTCTGTGAAATTTTCAACCGTTTCCATCTTTATCTCAGTCACATTTTTAAATCCAAAAACCCAAAAACAACAACAGTAAAACGTCCGTCATAGTGAGTCATTTCTTCAGAACGTTTTTTTGAGAATCTTGAGGTGAAGCTTGTGTCTCTGTTAAATTAAAACAACGTTCAAACATGCGGTGAAAAATCCGTTTGTAGAATCGTCTTTGGAAGCAGTCTGTGTCCTTTTGGTTCCAGATCACAGTGTTTTTCTTTTCCCTCCACGAACGTTCAAGCATTTCGCGATTCAGTTTCACAAGCCGCCGTTTCGTTTGTTAAAATCGTCCGGAAAAATCCAACGTTTTGGTTTCAGTCTCGGAGTGAGAAGTTCAAAACGACGTGAAGTTCAAATGAAAAGTGAAAATGTTTTTACAGAATTCTGACAATTTAACAAAACAAGTATGGAGGACAATTTGTTTCTTCAAATTTTCATTGATTTATTTTCTACCGCTTAATCCCATTAGTCACAGGTGACTGGAGCCTATCCCAGTGACTTTGGGCCTTAGGCAGGGAACACCCTGGACAGTGGCCAACTTGCCGCAGGGTTAAACAAACATTCACTCACTCATTCACTCACTAAGGGAAATTTACAGTGATGCCCAATTAACCTAAACATGCATGTTTTTGGAGGAAATCAGAGAAAACCCACAGTGACACGGGGAGAACAAGCAAACTCTGCCCAGAGAGATCGTGAGATGTTGATATAGTCCGAACCCATGACCTCCTTATTGGGAAGCCAGAGCTCTAACTTTCTTACTTAAAGCATGCCTGAATTTTTATTATGAAATGTTGTTTTTCAGCCTAAAACTGAATAAAAAAAATGTTTTTGTATTTATATTTTAAACTTGTGAAAAACATACTTGATTTTTAATCAAGGAATTGATTTTGTATAAATATATAAAAAAAAAATTCAAACATTTAGAGGAATTTATCATTTTGAATTTTTAACTTTCAAACATACTTGAATTATCTATAGAGGGATTTTTTGTTTGTCAACACGGGCGATGCGTGCTCACCCCACCTGCAGAAAGAGCCTCCGCTCATCGACACAAACTGTGAAAACAAGTTGGAAACAAGCTGCTCTCGTCCTGTTTCGTTGTTTTATTCAAAGAAGTTTCCCCATGTAAACAGATGGAGAGGAGCTCTTTCTGCATAACGCATGCGCAGTAGGCGGAGAGTGACGTCGACCGAAAATCCCTCCATTTGTTTTTCAATTTAAAATTTAAATGACAAAAAAACTACACATTTTCAAGCTTGGCAGTTTAGTTAATTTTTAACATTCAAAAAACACATTAAATAAATAAGTTTATATCAGGCATGTCCAAACTGGGGCCCGGGGGCCAAAGGACAATATTTTATTGGCCCTCAGACTCTCTGCTAAATTAGCCCAGATTACAAAACATATTAATTTTGACTGTCAATTTGAACAATTTTGTCTTCATAATTTAAATGACAACTAGTTTGATGCAAACCTAAAAGTGCTGTGGCTCATCAAAACTAAACAAAACTCTTCATTTCAATCTATTATGTGGCCTTCCGCTTCAAATATTTTTCAAAAAGCGGCCCTCAACGAAAATAGCTTGGACATCACTGGTTTGTAGAATTTTGTAGTTGTGTTTTTGTTTTTCAGTTTAAATTTGACTTTCAATATAATTATTAGTATTTGTATTTGTATTTATAACTCCAAACTTCACGAAACAAACTGTCTTCCATTTGTTGAGTAAAAACAAAACATCTGCGTTAAATACTTTATGAAACCCATTCGCTCTGTTTTATGAAAGTCGAAGATGCAACGCCGGCTCGGGTTCGTCGCAGTTGGGTCTTTGAGCAAGACACTTCCTCCACAGCGACAAGGAAATCCCACGTTTGAAGCACAACCGGACCAAACTGTGAACAGTACTTGTATTTTTGAAGTAGAATTATTCAGCCAAAGTCGCAGATTAATGTAAATCAGAAAAGCACATCGTCTTAAACTTCAAAAAGCTGAATCTTGCAGAATGTTGGACCAAAAAGACTTCCACCGTATTCACCTCCGTTTGCTCGCTTCTGATTGGTCGACTCCTCTCCAGTTCATCATGTGACTTTTGCAGCTTTTCCATTTTTTGTTTTCTTTTTAACAACCGTTCCAGAAGTCTTTGTTTTCAGTTTGAAGTGTGAAGATTCAAGTGTAAAGCTTCATTTGTCCGTAAGTGGTGTTAATAAAGGTTTTTCCCGTGGGCGTGTTTCCTTCACACTTGATTCTGACTTGTTTGTATTTAATAAACATGTTCTTTCCATATCTTGAATGTGTTTTGTCCATTTTTTAACTTTGAGTTTGGTAATCTTGTAGAAATTAATGCAAACGTTCAATATTAAATTTTTCCTCATTTTTAAAGCAGAAGTGTCAAACTGGCCTCCAAGATGATTTCTGAATACCGTATTTTCCGGACTATATGTCGCACTTTTGTCATCGTCTGACAGAGGATGTGACTTATAAATATAAAATAAATGTGAATTTGTGAATAACTATTAATATATTACGGGTCTCGACCGGACTCGAGCTCTTCCTGCTTCTCAAACGAGGGACAAATGTCGTTTCATTCGCTGCTGTTCCTCCAGTGAGACATGACACTGTCGCCTCCGAGGTGCAGACACTTGTGTAAGTGCAGAGCTAACATTTGACTAACTGTAGACCTGGAGGCTGCAGTCTCAAGAACCACACTGACGCTCACGTTAGCGCATAGGGCTTCATTCAACGAAAATAACAGGACAGAGAGAGGAGTTGATTTGGTCTGATTACAAGAGGAGTCGTTCTCTTGATCATGATCTCTTAAAAGACAAACACTGATGTTTGTCTGGTGACTGCACAACGAAAACTCAGCTGCATTTCCTTGTTTCATGAGGAGCACTCACAGATCTACGGCAGAAGCAGCGCGGGTGAAAACCTTTTCAGAAAAATTAATGAATGAAGGACTGCTGTTTATGTACGGACTCAGAGACGTAAATGAAGTTTGGGTAAAACAGGCAGTGGATTTAGAGGAAAGAGATGTGTGGAACTTGGGTAAAAAAACAGCTACACTCGAGTCACACTGTGATTGTTTAATGTCAAATGGACAAAATACTTATTGCAGATGATTTAGTGATAATATAAGAGCTGATTAATGCAGAGTTTAGTCACGTTTTGATCTGCATCTTGTAGTTTTGCCTCATGTCAGCGATCCTTGGTTTTTGTGCATCTCCATGTCATTAAAAAAGTTCAACCAGGAGCAGGAATGAAAAACGTGTCCCGCGTCTGTTTATGGTGCCATATTATGTCAATTAATTTCCCCAAAAAAGAGCAACTTATACTTCGGTACGACTTATGTACGTTTTTTTTTCTTCTAAAATATGCATTTTGGGGCTTCTGTGACATATAGTCCAGAAAATACGGTATTATTGAAAAAGGCTCTTTGAACTACAGGTCCCAGAATGCACTTCTGCAGCGCTGACGAGAGGAGTCACACAGGCCAGAACAAATAATATAAAGGTTTATTTTGCTGAGATGTGACTATAAAACCTAAAATGCACCGAATCGGACATGTTTTATCCATATTTCAACACGCTTGTCCTCGTGTGAATGCGTTTCTCCAAATCTTAGCGCAGTTCTTCGACATCTGCCGGCGCTGAGTCCGTGTTAGCGCGCTGGGGGTCGTCCTGGGGTCACCGCCGCTGCTGGCTGTAGACCGGGAAAGCCAGCGTGACGTTGAGCGAGTCGTTGTGTTGGACCAGGGAGGTGTGTTGGTAGTGCAGCACCAGTTCTTTGAGCGACGAGTAAAGGTTGTACGGCTCCGCGAAGCCAAAACCGCTGCTGGTTTTGTTTATGACGCAGTGCTTCACCTCACCCTCCACCCTGAAGAGAAAGAGAGAAGAGAGAAGAGTTAGTAAACATGACGCTCACACATGTTGTTCAGCCATTTCATCTGTGAGACTCAAACCTCATTGTCGCCATTAGAGCAGAACAACATGGCAACTTTAAAGCAATTCTATGTAGCTTTATATGCTTAATTTAGGGCTGCAACTAACAATTATGAGAATCGATTAACGTATTTTCCAAAATATAAGTCACACATGTTTTCATCATCTGACAGGAGGTGCAACTTATAATATATATGTGAAGTGAACTCAAGCTCTTCCTGCTTCTCAAACACAGCGAGGGACAAATGCCGTTTCATTCGCTGCTCACAAGAGCGGATAGAGCTTCATTCAAACGAAAAAAACAGGACAGAGAGTGTTGAATCAGTCTGATTTCAAGAAGATGAGTTCTCTTGACCACAAGCACAAATAGGCTTATTTAACTATGTTGTAAAATCAAAGAGCCTACGTTCAGCTTTCTTACAGGGCATTAGGTCTAATGGTTCCTGATATGGTATTAGTAAGCTGTTTCTAACAATTGCACAAGCAAAATCACGACGTCATCGACTTGTCGAAGTCCATGCCACTAAAGCTCTCGACTAGTCGGCTACTAAAATTCAGTAGTCGTGCACCCCTTCCTGCCGCTAGTGTTTGTATGATGCTAATTTAAAAAAAAAAAATTTTGTAGCACTTTAAAAACTACCACGTTACCTACCAGTTAATTACCGTGTCACTTACTAGTATCTAACAGTGACACTAAGTAGTACTTACGATGGTACTTACACTGGTACCTAGAGTGGTGCTTGTGTCAGCAGTTACTGGTACATAACACAGATACTTATTGGTACTTATGGTGGTACTTACAGTTACTGGTACGATAAGTGTACCAGTAAATTGCTGGTACAATTACTCATAAAAGTACCACCCTAGGTACCACTGTAAATACCATCGTATGTACTACTAAGTGTCACTGTTAGAAACTATTAAGTGACACGGTAATTAACTGGTAGGTAACGTGGTAGTTTTTAAAGTGCTACCAACATTTTTATACTAAGAAATAGAGTCCACTCTTAATGAAGCCTAATTATAAACCACAATGATCATTAAAAATGTTCTCTTTACATCAGATTTACAAATACTTTAACTAAACATTTTGGTTTTAAGCTAGTTTTGATAAAAATATTACTCTAAAACTACTTGTAAAAACACTTGTTCAAATGAGAATCTAGTTTTGAAAGCAGTTTTAGTGCTGATTAGTTTTGGATACTTTTGACAAACCTAAAATCTACATCTCCAGGACGTCCTGAAGTGACCTTAACTCAGCTCAAAGTTGGCAACAATCTTGTATTAAAGTCACTTTTGTGTTCTAGACAACACATCGATTAATTGAAAGAATAATTGCTCAACTAAAAAATTACCAACATAATCATTAGTTGCAGGCAGCAGCCCTACAGCTCATTTCCATCTGTAGTCCTGGGGAGGAACATGTTTTAGTGAGTACCTGGAGGAAACCTACGCAGACACGGGGAATACACACAAACTCTCCATAGAAAAGCCCAGGCTGCACTAAGCACTAACCTCTGCGCCACCGTGTCTCCGTTCTCTCATCAACATTTACTCACAGTTCATTTAGACTGGTTCAAGCATGTTTGAGTGATCTTGTATGTCCTGCAGCTGATGAATAACAACACTTAGCAGCACTTCTGTTTATAAAAGGCGGACTGCGATTTGAGTTTTCTCCAGTTTTTACAGAGTGACAGATACATACACCACGGAGCAGGCGTAGCAGCCCGGTTTGCTGCTCTCTCGCACCAGAAACGTCCCGTCTCTCTTCCCCGCAGCAAAGACTCCGCCTGGATCCGGTTTATGTTCCCCAAACGCCACAAACGCTCGTCGTGATGGGCAGGTCCTCCTCGTCCTCCACCAGACGTACTCACTGAAAAAACACAAATACTGAGTCAATTTACTCAACTAAAGGCTGTAATCACTAAAAAATTAAATCGTGAGCTCACTGTTGTGCAACAATACTTGTTCAAATAAGTATCAACACCAGTTTTAGTATTGATTAGTGTCGGGTTTATCATTCTTTTGACAACTCTAGTCTTTACAACATATAAAGTTGCTTCTAAAAAGAAAGTAACAGTACAGGTCAAAAGCGTTTTCTTCAATTCAGTTCAATTTCAAAGTGTTCTCCTGACATTGCCTTTAATTAGAGGCGTTTTCCCACATGAAAGTACCAAGAACTAGTCCAACGTTCTTCAAGTCCCTGTTTAGTCAGAGGAACTATCCTGTCCCCATGTTTGTGTAACACAGCAACAGTTTGTGAAAGTGGGTCTAACTAGCTTTAGCATTAGCATCTGTAAAGTCTGGAACATTTAAATAAGTCATTAAGTGGTGTTCGATTCCACATAAAACTACGTATATGTGCAAAACCTAAAAAATTAACAATTAAACTAAATTATTCACTGTAATTCCTAATAATAGTATTATAGACTACTATTTACAAATTAAATAAATACATTTTGAGGCGTTATTGCTTTTAATAATTAAAGTTTATCTAAATGTGAAATCGTGTAAAACATGTGTCACCAAAAAGGTTCTTGGTTGACTGAAAGTACAGTGGGAAAAGGCCTTTTGTTGTGATGAGATTAAGACTAAAAAAATCTCTGATTGTTGTGATGTGTATTGGGGCCTTAAACTTTGTGAAGCGAGGAGAATGTATCTTTTATTTGTTTGGATCCATTTGAAAAAGGGACAGTTCATCTCTTTATGAATAAAATGAAATTATAACGTATAAACAGGACTCACTCCTCTGTGGTCTCGTTCTTCAGTCCCAGCCATTCGTTGAGCTTCCTCTGTCGAACTCCTTTCTGCGTCAGCCACCTGGAACAAACACATTTAACAGGTTAAATCTGTTTAAGTGACATTACAATGAAAAGTCTCAAAGATGTTCTGACTCAAGAGAGCTTTTTTTTAAGGTCTTGGTTAGGGATTGGGTTTTGTTAAGATTTGGTCAATACCAATAGTATTGATAATATCTCTTATCGATACGATTTTTTATCAATTCTATTATCGATTCCTAAAATAACGTGTCTTATGTACTAGATTAAAAAACTGACTAAAAAACTAACTCATTTTATTACATTTAAGCAAAGATGTGGACTGTATTATGATAAATATTAATATTTGATATAATAACATGCACGCGCGTATTTGCTGCTGTTTTTTCTCCCTCCATTCCCTGTTAGCTGTGCGTAAACGCGTTAAATCTGCGCAGTATCGGTGCGAGAGTGGATCATAGGCTTTGTCAAAGCTAAAACTTCTGTTTGTAATGAAACAGAAAGTAAAAAGTGCAGCGCGGGGTCAAATTTCACACGACATTTAAAGGTGGAGCGTCCCAAAGCGGCATCGATGAGGGGAATTGGTAAGAGAGAAGATGTACAATTCCGATGGATTGCTGAAAATGTAACCGGTTCTTGATTCTCATCCCTTGTCTTGGTCTCGTTTCGTTTGGCTGGTCTAGTCTTAGACTCCGAGACCACATTTCATTACCTCCACGCTCTCCTAAACCTGCACCAGGAGTTATGACCCCAGCGCAGTGACTTGTCCCCAACACATGTCACGTTGGGCACGCAGAGGAATTTTGCTTGTTTAAAAAAAAAGGGACTGAATGTTCATTTACGCATCGTAAGTGCATCTCGCTGCAGCTCGAGCAAATGATTGACAGCTGCTTGTAGTGACACTGCGTGCGTTAATTCAGTCCTGGGCTTGACATTAAGGGTTGTCCCGTTGCCCGCGGCAAGTAAATATTTTTTCCGGGCAAGTGCTTTGCTCTCCTTAGTTGCCCGAATGGGCAAGTAAAAAAAACTGCGTCAATTTTTTTTTTTTTTTTAATTTAAAAAATCTAAACTCTAAGCATTTGACTTGTCCACAGTGAAGTCCACAAGTGTTTCTCAAATGCAAGTTCCTTGTTCCTGTACTCAAAAAGTCAGTGGCCACTGCAGTGAGCAGCCAGTTTGTAATTATTTGGAAGTGAAACTAGTTTGCACTAAATTTACTATAATCAAAACAAAATAAAACACTATCTGAACACCACACAGATTAGTAGCCAGGATAAGCTGATTTATGCCGCGTTCATGTGGTCCTCGGGAACTCGGGAAAAAGTTATTCCAAGTTGAAAAATGCACATGAACGCTCAAGCATCTCAGTACAACTGCTCGGTAACTCGGGACAAATGGAGCTGCCCGAGCTCAGCACCTGACGTCACTGACACATGGAGACTGATGAAAATCAGTTAGAAAATAAATACTAACAACCTTTAACGTTAGTGTTTGGACAGGTTAGTATCAGATCTCACTGTTAGGTCTATTAACCGCTGTTAAAAGTGCTGTGTCATTTATTTATTATGGTTAACAACAACATCCCGATTTTCCGAAGTAAAAAGCACATGAATGCAAACTAGGTCGGAACCCCTATCTCTCATCTCGGACACACGAGCACCCGAGGACCACATGAACGCAGCATTAGACTCCATGACTTGGTAACTCCATGATGATGATTAGTTTTGTTGGAATGTTCTCTAATACAAAATTAAATACTGTATGTGCAGTATTTTAATAGTCAAAAATCTATGCTCTTTACTACCAGACTGTATTTCTTAGATTTGGAGAATTTGACAATAATATGACAAATTGAAGTAAAGGTTATTTAGTTTAATATATTCTTTTATGCAGGGTATCATGTCAGAGTAAAGAAGTTAAATGTTTCAATTTTGTAATTTTTGTTTGTTAGCTTAGTTGCTCTATTTCTCAAAGGTAGCAGTGAACCAAGGCATATTCTGTGCAACCTATGGGCCTGTTTTGTTTTTAAAATGTTTAAAGTATAAACATAAAATGCAGTAAGCAACAATGGCAATAATGACAGAATACAAAGTAAATTGAAAATCGAAAGACGGACTAAATTTGTTGAGAACAAACACTGTTTTTAACCCAAACCAGGCTGTTTTCTGTATCTAATAAGAATTAGTGGAAAATTCCAGACTCAACTCTGCAGTCTGCACTAAAAAAATCCAGTTTGTCTTCTCCAGGCTAAAGGTTACAGTCTAAATATTGAGGCCTACTGGATTCTACAGTGTTCAAAATGAACAACCCCGGCACCAGGGCATCTAAAGGACTTAAACAAATAGAAAGTAGGACTGCTCAATAATGGCACTTGTTCTCTACTTAGGACTTAGTCGTGAGAACACCCTGGACAGTGGCCAACTCAAGAGAGGGTTAACATACAGACACCCTCACAAAACCCATGGTAACATGGAGAGAACATGCAAACACCACCTAGAGAGATCTTCAGAGGTTGATTTTAATTCAAAGCAACTCTCTTCTTTACATATTGTTTTAATTAGCGATTATTGCAACCACTTTTTACCAAAAGATAAGGTGGGTTATCAGCACTTTTGAAGAGAATATACACACATTTTGAGATTATGAGAACATTTTCCACTTGTGGAAACACATGTTACAAACACACTTTTGAGTTTATGTTAAAAATCTTGATGAGTGAGTTTTAAAAGATGAGCCAAATGCAGAATGTAAATATCCATTTGGGCAAAACGTTGATACGAACATTTTTAAAGGAGATATTGCTATCTTATTGCTTCTATATGTATTTAAGAATGAACTATAATCTATACAAATAGGTCAGTAATTTACATATTACAAATACAAAATTTATGTAAAACAGCTTAGAAGTAAAGAAAGATCTATTTACTTCTTGTACAAAACTGCAGAACTGATAAGCTCCGCCTCTTCATTGTAAGATTTGAATGTAACAAGCAGCAGATTTAAATTTTATAATTGTTATTGTTGTAATGTGGCTTGTCTCCTATGACATTTGAAAAGTACATCATATTAATGAAGGACAAAGAGGGATTTTTTAATTTTTTACAATTTTTTTGTCATGTGAGTTAACCCCTTAATATTTTGGATATTTTTTCCTAAAATGCAGTTCAACAAAAAATTTTACAAATTCAAACTGAAACTGTTTTGAACTGTTTGTGAACCTGAAGCTTTGTACTTTTATGGTGCATTCAGACCAGACAGCATATTTGGGTTTTTGCGTCCATTTTCAATGTTAAGCTAGTGTATTTGCGGTGCGTATTGGCGTCTGTTGACACACGTTTCTGCATCTGAAAAAGTGGCGTCTTGCGAAGTGGAAGCTCAAACCTGCGGCGGACACAACTTTTCTCGAGGCTGCGGCGAATGCAGGAGTTTTTAATATCCCTGCTGTTGTTCTCTCACATCAAGAGGAAAGGACGACTGTTTACTCAAGTCTTGTATGAACTTTTTTAACTAAAGGTCGCTTGTTTTGGGGCTATTTTCAAAGGCTTGGTTGCTTGTTGCCCTGAAAATCTGTCGACACAAAACAAACTGACGTTGTCAGTCCAGATCATGTCCATGTTCTGGACTGACAAAGCCTCTCATGGATCTATTCAAAATGCTCGTTGTGGTGTTTGAACCTGCTGTACGACGTGACACTGGAGGAGGACAGAGACAGCAAAAGAACTATCTGGAAAAGAAAGTCGTGTGATGATCGGGTAAACTATGTTTTATAAAGGCAGCAGCCTCTCTCTCTTTCTCTCTCTCAGTGATCTGTCTACGAGCAAAACAAAGAGTTTTGCAAACAAGAGGGAACTTGAAGAAGCGCGTTGGGGCGTTAAAAGTGTCTTTTTGTCCCCCAACGCTTCGACGCGCATTGGGGCGTTTTGGACGCCTATTTGGGCGTCAACTTCGAAAATGTTCTGCGTCAAAAATACGCTTTAACATGCAAATTTAGACGCTTAAACACTGTCTGGTCTGAATGCAGCACTAGTCGTTGATGCATGATTGACTAATCATAAGTGAGAACAAGCTCTGGAAGGAGGAAAAATATATTTTAAGTCTACAGTAAAGCTGGTGTTTGCAGTTTGGGCACAAATTACACTAGTTTGGGCAGATTTGGGGTTTGGACAAATTCTCTCAAAAGTTGAAACTAAAAATGTGTTTAGTTTTTAGAATGCATCTTTAACCTTTTTTGAAGGTTGTTTTATTCTTCAAATGGTTGAAATCCAAGGATTGATTATTGTTTGTAAAATCTGAAAAGAAAATGTTCTTTCTAAATGTTCTTTGAGTCTGTACACATTCATATGTAAAATATTTAGTCTGAAATGTTTTATTGCACAAAAAATCTGACTCATGAAGAATCTCCTTTTGCTTTTTTTCCAATAATTTATAATTTACAACATTGTGATGAGTGAATCACAGTTAACAGTGTTGTCACAATGGCTCTTGTTTTTTCAAAACAAGGACAAGGCACCAAAATGTATAGATACTTTACAGTAGATTCACAGTTTTTACGACAGTTAGGATTGTAATTTGTTCATTGGGAAAAAAAAAGAGAAAAAATAATTGGTTCTACTGGTTCTAACAACACTGAAAAGAAATATGTAATAAAAAGACCAAAGATAGCTTCTGTCTTTCATCAGGTTTACATTTTAGATTTCTGTTGTTTTCGATTCCAGACAAGAGAGAGACTAAAACGAGTCTTTGTCAAGGCCCACTAAAAAATATGGCCACGTTTGTGTGCATATAAAAATAACTTATTATGGACATATCAATGTCATTAGCATTTTTTTTTTACTTTAGTTTAGAAAAAAACACCCTTTCTTTTTTCGGGCAAGTAGATTTGGGTGTCGGGCAAGTAAAAAACTGTGGCCACTTGCCCGGTGGGCAAGTGCTTGAAAATCCCTAATGTCATGCCCTGCAGTCTCTCATTTTGTGCCAGCACCGTGACTTTGGGAACTTTCCCTCAGTTTGTGTGAGCGCTGAGACCGAGCGGAAGAGCAGATATGGAGCAGTGCACACAGTGCTTTTTGCGAGGCGACTCTGCTCTGCTGCCCGGGAGAGAAGTGGTGTGCTGGCCGTCGTGTTTGACTCCAGAGCTGCTTTTTGCTGACCCGCAGCAACGTCTTGTTGTGATCCGCGAGCTCAAAATGTGACGTGATTTCTGTTCAAAACCGTGAAGAATCACACTCGAGTGTAACAGCGTTGTGGAGTCAAAGTACCTCTAACAGCCAAACTTTCTGAGTGACCTTTTCAAACAAAACAACTGGCCATATTGTGTTTGCAAACGAGTCTTATTGTGAAAATACCAGAGAGCAACAGAACATTAAACCACAATTTTTATCTAATATTAAGCTTAAGCTAAAAATAAACACATAAGGTGTGTTTTAATGAATACATATGATAAATGCATTAATAGTAAAAGGCCACATCTGCTAGTGAGGAAATGAGGCAGTTAAACAGCAGCAAAAGCAGCAGAATGAAGATTTACTGCAGCTTTATTGACTTTTCCTCTAATTTACTGTTTGTTCAAACCTGTTTTACACCAGAAAAAAATAAGTTTGTGTAACATTTTGCATTATTTTGACATTTTGGACCCTATCAGAGTTTGTTTATGCGTTCACAATTATGCAATCAAACTGAACTGTCCAGGCAAAAGAATCCTGATCCCAATCAAAAAAACTCTACTCACAGTCGCGTCTAAAGTTCTTCTTCCTGTTTCTACTCACATGAGGTACTGGTCCCTGGTCTTCCTCAGCTGTATCAGGTCGGGTTTGATGCTGTTCATCTTTTTGTCGATTTCTCTGTAATCCGCCGCCTGCTTCTTCAAGTCGACCTCCAGGTGGCGCTTACTGTCCACGATTTCTGAGATTCGAGATTTCAGCTTGTCGTAGTTTTCCATGATCCTGGAACACAAATAACAACACAATTATTCTGTTAATATAAGTCGTAGCCTTGTTGAATGAACTAGAAACGCACAAAAAACAGATTCACTATTTAATTTGTTTAGCTTACATTAAATAATAGTTCTTTATTTTATTTCCTACACTTTTTTGTTATAATATCTACTGGAGTTTGTATTTTACAGTATAATAAAGTTTGAACTAGTTTGATATGTAAATAGGAGTGCCAATTTCTACTTTTGTATTACTACGACGACGACGACGGCTACTGCTACTGCTACTGACTATATTGACTATTATTTCTCGAAAATATTTGCAAAAACTAAGGCTGCAACAAGGTATTCAATTAAACAGAACTAACCAATTATTGACATTATTTACAATCTGTATTTAAATAATTGTTAACTGGTCTTCATAGACTTCAAAACAAGTCCTCAGCTGAGAAAAACCTCAAACTTTTCAGCGCCGGGGCAACCTTAAACATACTTGTCCTAAGCCGAGGCGTCTCTTACAATTTTAAATAGCTTTTTTTTTTTTTTTAAATAGGCTGTTTTTTTTACCTTTTGTTAATAAAAGGTGGTAAGCATAATTCGATTTTTAAAACATTAGAGGCTTTATTGCAAAAATAATGTTTTTTGTATATTTGAGGAGGGTCCTTTTTGGGCCTTTAACTGGAACATTTTGAGAAATGAAATGCTATTTTTAGTATTCTGGTTATTTTGCATGATAGCCAAGTGGTTAGGCTTCCCAACAAGGAGGTCGTAGGTTCGACTCCCGGGTCGGACCATATCAACATCTCACGATCTCTCTGGGTGGAGTTTGCATGTTCTCCCCGTGTCATCGTGGGTTTTCTCCGGTTTCCTCCCACCTCCAAAAACATGTATGTTTAGGTTAATTGGGCATCACTGTAAATTTCCCTTAGTGAGTGAATGAGAGAGTGAATGTTTGTCTGTCTAACCCTGCGACGAGTTGGCCACTGTCCAGGGTGTTCCCCGCCTAAGGCCCAAAGTCACTGGGATAGGCTCCAGTCACACGCGACCCCTAACGGGATTAAGCGGTAGAAAAAAAAAAAAAAAAAAGAATGAATGAATGAATGGTTATTTTTAGAAGATATTTTCTTGATACATGACATAATTTTATTCTTTATGAAAAGATATATATATGCTGCTGCAAAAAGTTACGAGTTACTGTTTTTGTATTTTTTTCGTTCACTCTATGTTCCGGACCTTTTCTCTGCAGATATAAGGCAGATGTGAAAAAATTAAGCATCAATACGAAGCTCCAGTTTTGTAGAATATCACTGGATATCACTGTTGAAAACGCCTCTTCAAAGACACAATCTTTTGCTAATGAACTTCGCTGCGATACAGACACAAGCATGGGAGAGAGGAAAAGAGAAAAGTTGTAGTGACGCAAATGTCTCTGAGTGAGACAAAGAGCGCGCTTTAGGTGTTCACCAGCGTCACAACTTCCCGCGACACTCCTGGACTTACACCACAACTCTGATGTACACCTCCAGAAAGTTCTCAAGCAAAATTAACTCGGCTCACATTTTGCAAAATTCTTACATTCAAGCGACTCAATTAAGTGAAAGAATAATTGCCCAATAATTGATTACCAAAATAATTCTTAGTTGCAGCACTGGCAAGAACCTTCACAACACAAAAATAGCTTTGAATATGAAATGTGTGTATTTTTGTACAAACAAAGCAAATAGGTCTGCAATTAACAATAATTTGTTTTGTTAACAAATTATTTCTGTTGCACAGATTTGATTAATATTGACGGTCTGTGACTAGTGTTTGGCTCCTCCAAGTGGCAGCTCATGATAACTGCAGTTGTTTAACCAGAAAAAGTTTAGTGTTTTAGTCTGTTCCATCCAAAGATCACACTTGTTTTATTAGATTTACTGTTACTATCTGTACCTCTGAATCTCCTTGTCGTTTCCTTCTCGTCTGAATTTCTCGATGTACTCTTTACTGAATCGCTCCTGCGTCTGACACTGCTCCTCGAAGATCTTTATGGTCTCGTTAAAAGCCTCGATGGCCGTGCGCTTCATCTGGATCTCCTGAGAATCACAAACACAGAAGCAACGTGAGAAAAAGGCTTCTAAAACAGGACTGTCAATCAATCAATCACTGTGTTTTTCTGTTGTTTATTGTACTCATATTTTTAGTTTTAGAGCTGTTTGATTATGAAAATGAAAACAGCTATGATACAAAGGGAATAAAAAGCAATAATCCTCTGGTCGTAAAGTATTGCAGAAGCTTGACTGTGGATCTCAGGCGACAGAGGGACGTCGTTCAGAGCTTTAGGACCCTCTTTAGAACCATGAGGATGTGTGTTTGTACCTGGGACGTCCTGGTGTACTCCTCGTACAGTCGGTCGTACTCTCGGTTCTTCTCCTGATACTGAAGGTGATACTCGTGAAGCTTTTTACCCACAGCCTCAATACTGTCCTCCTTCACCACCTGGTCCTGAAAGTACAATAAAAAACGTGTTAATAATACTACAGACAGGACAAAAAAACACCTGGTATAAAACGGTTATAATGGAAGACAGCAGAAATGAAGAGCGTGACCAGAACTCGTGTGAACATGCTACGGCAGCTTAGATCTCCAGCTAAATGTGTTTCAAAGGGCTTCAGCGATTCATGAGCGTTCACAACCTTCATCGCTCCACTTAGCCTCTTGATTAGGCCCAGACCAATTCTGTTTTTTTGGGGGCCGATGCTGATGTTGATTAATCTGTGACTTTGGATTGAAGTGAGAAAAGTATTATTTAATGTGTATTTCTTACTTGCAGTCTAAACTCAGATGTCCTCGGTTCATTTGTCTATGTTTTTAATCTGTGAACTAAATCTAAGTTGATTCACAATGACTCTGCGTCTATTTTATCTTCAGATCTGAATTATTATTAATATTGGCCACGGCTCTTCTCCAATCAAAAAGCAGTTTTTTTCCACAATTATAAAGAAACATTTGCCAGACTACGACAAAAAATGTGAACCGGAAGTACAACCTTTTTGTCGTGGCAGCAGTGGGTCGAGTTTGGATGTTGGGACATTTATCAGCGTAAATGGATTAAAAGAGAGAGACGTATGATTGTGTGGATCGTCCATCGCAACAGCGCGACAAAGAGCCACATTTAAGCTGCTACAGATCAGGTAAGTCCTCATAAAACAAACAAAAAATGCTGCCGTCTTGACTGAAACAAAAAGTTATTAGCATAAATCAACAGGTCTCTGTTTGCTATTTCTGTTAAAGTCTGTAAAACAAGTACATTTATCAGGATCTTTGACAATGTGCGAAAGCCTGTAAACTCTCAGACGTAGGGGAGCTCATTTAAAGTTTACAGACGTCCAGAGGTAAACCAAACAACTTCAGGGGAGCGGAGATCTAGCTAGTGCCGACCCCTCTGATTTGGCAAGGGTTCATGACCTGTTGGCACACTCTGCTGGCAGAATATAGACACTGTAGCTAAGTCTGCATTGAAAGGTTAAAGTGAAGCTAAACGCGCTAACAGAGACTTACTCCGCCCACAACTGAACCCCAAACAGGCTTGTAAAAGTGAGAGATGGACTTTTAAGAGACGCCAAGCTGGGTGTGAACAGACTTTGATTGACAGCACCAAATATGGACAGTGAGCTTGTGAGTGATGTGAGTTTAGTGTGGGAGCGGTCGGGGTCCTGACGTGCGGAGAAGTTCACAGCTCTGAGGCTGTGCACAGGTTGAGTTTCTTACTTGCACGTCAAGATTCTTTATTAACTCTGCAGTCATCTGTATGAAGCCTTTGCTTTAGCCGACATAAGCACATGAGCTTAAGATGTGAACAAGTGAGTATTTTCTAAAATTGAAAATGAAAAAAATGAAAGGACGATCAAACCTACACACCTTTACACCTCGTACCTCATGTTTATCTAACTGAGCTAAACGACAGATGATGTCATATTGCAGCGGGCCACCGCTTTCCAGCTTGCCTTACTAGCGGTGTCAGAAGCAGGAGTTTATTAATCCCACCTGGGCGGCTCGTTTGTCGTGTCAACTAACTCGATGTGACATCAGCGTGAACTGAAAATGCACTGACAGAGTTTGCCCATCGGCAGCAAAGCTGCGGTTTTTGCTCACAAAAACTGCAAATTGAGCGAGTTTGCACAAAAATGTCCAAAAAATGCCTGGAAACAGTAGATACTTCCATTTTGAGCCCATATAAACAGTTTGAGAGTAAAAAAAAGTTGATTCTGCATTTAGTTTCTCTTTCACTGCTCCGCGGCTCGCCTTACAATAATAAAATTTATCGACGCCAAATCGGCAACATTTTTGCAGATTACAGATGACTCGAGCAATATCGGCAGATTTAATCGGCCAACTGATAAATGGGTCGAGCCCTACTTACGAAGCACAGTGCGGTTCATACCTGCTGGTGCTTGGACACAGGATACAGCAGCTTCACGTCCAGTTTGGGGTTGTACTGGGCCAGAGACTCGTGTCTGTAGTGGTTTATGAGCTCCACCACTGAACTGAAAGTCAGAGGGTCCGAGAAGCCGTACTTTCCCTCTCGATGGAAGATCTTTATCAGCTTGTTGTTGCCCCCTTTCCTGTGGACAAATTTAACACCTCACTACGACGGTTTTGCCATGAATCTCAAATCTAAAACCGAGAGGATTCTTACCTCAGAGTGAGAGTATAGTCTCCGTGCATCTTTGTTGAAGCGTCTCTTACTAAAAATGTCCCGTCGGCCGTGTCTCTCAGCTTCTCGTTCACTTCCTCCCTGTAACACAACGTTTGAATATTTAAACATTACACACAGTTTTTCAAAAGTGATGTAAATGTGTGAACTGAGTGTTTTAAACGTAATTATCTCTGGTCTGGAGTCCGTTACCTGGAGATGTCGCCCCAGTACCACTCCGCGTCCTGCAGGGAGATACTGTTGTTGAAGCTGGAAGCGGCCGGAGCAGACGTCGGCTTCAGAGGTTTAGGAGGCAGCGCTAAAACAACACAACACAACACACAAATGATTAGATTTACAATAAATAAAATAAATGTCTTTGCATCTGCAGCATTCACCAGTCAGTAGATTTGCAAGATCAGAGAAACCAGACAAGGCTAAAAAATAAAATGAAAGAAATTTGGACAATTTGATTTTCCCCTCAAACCGGTTGGACCTCCTGTGTCAGGTCCACTACTTCATGAGTAACAGGCTGATTCCACATCTTGCATATCCTCTGTGCTGCGCCACGACCTTCGCAGCAATTGCGCAGCCTTTGAAATGATTGAGGTCAGTTCCACATCTCGCATAAGCGCTGTGCAGGTCTGCGCCTCCGCTCCGTCACTCCAGCGCCGTCCGACAAAATTGCGGATCAACGTTAAAATCTTCCGCGCCCGGGTTCAACCAGATCAAGTTCCACAGATCAGAGCCAAACAGGAAACAGAGCGTGAACTACGTCCAGAATTTCAAAGTAAACCACTTCGCACTGACTTTTTTGATCACAATATTCTAGTTCTCAGTTAATTTCACATTAGTATTTTGATCAGGACTACTTTTTATCGGATGATTCATGTAATGCCTTTGCCCTTGTGGAGGAGAGAAAACACGCGTAAACTCATCTGACGTGAGCTAAAGAGTGATCCATCAAACACAGCAGTTATCTGCACTCCTGCTGCACAATAAAGAGCTATTTTGGCTTTAATTGAAAACTTTTATTTCATAAACTTGTACTCTCCACGCATGCTCTTCTCGTGCTTCTCGAGGCTTCGCAGCCTGGCGGAGAGAAAATGCATCCAGTAGGAGAGGCTTTGCGTACGAAATTGAAGGTGTGCTGCAGCGGACATGCAGGATGTGGAATTCCTGCTTAAGGCTGTAATTTGTTGAATTACTTTAAAATTATCAACATTGTTTATCATTACTGTGACTTTAAACATTTAGAAAAAACATGTAGTTAAAAGTGAGTGTGTTTGAGACACTTTGTGCCTGAGCTTTATTGCTCTAAAAATCTTCACTTATTTGTTGGAAAGTGCAGCATATGTCACAGCTTTTGTCTCAAGCTGAGACATATACAAATGTATGTATTTCTTCCAAAACACAGAAGTGAGCCAGGTGTACTTGTGTGTCGCCAAAGCTGAACCGCATCAAGGCTCCATGGCTGCAGACGCACTCTGCGCTGCACTCTCGTACCGCACTTTTCCGTCACACAAAGTTAACGGGTCAGACAGTGCTTGCAGGCAGTCGCGGCGTATGTCCGGTACACTGCGCCCGGTGTAAGTCCGGTACACTGTAAGTCCGGTACACTGCGCCTGGTGTAAGTCTGGTGGACTGCGCGCGCGCGGTCTTGTCTGTCGGGACATGAGCGCTCCAGCAGAACATGAGTCTGCGGCGTTTAAATAGATGCGGCCAATGAATGTACTTTTTTGTTTTTCTTCTTGAATTTAGTTGATGCAGCTCTAAATCAAGTGCACTCAATGACCCGGAAAATACGGTATGATGCTCTAAACTTGCATTTAAAAATATGCTAAATTCTAGTCAAACATCACTGTAACAATACCTAAAGTTAGTACACGTAATACTGAATTGTTGTAGAACAAAAAGTAAAAATATATGCTGTGTTCCTTGTTGTAGAATGTGATGTAGATGCAGGTGGAGCCAGTTTTTCCTTATTTATCAATCTCATTTTTGTATCCCAGCAAAAACTGACTCTACACAAGATTCATTTGAGCTTCAAACTAAATAAAACTGGTCTGGAGAGTGTTCTGTTTTAAGATGGCGGAGGGTCCTCAGAGTCGTACCTGGGCTTCTCATGTTTATGTAGCAGAGGATTTTGTCTCGACTTCGCGTCCCTGCACTTTCACCGTCACTTCTGTCCATCTTTTTACAAAAAACTATTCAAAAATCAGAAAAGAACGTCTATGTCCATCAAAGCTTCATATAACGGCTACTAAAGAAGAAAAAACGATCCACGGGAAAGCTGGAAAAGGATCCAAGAAATGCACCAGAATTTGAATACTGTACGTTAACCCTTTAGGCGCCACAGTTTTTCAGTCTTAAAACTTTTACCTGGCGAATTAAAACCATCAAGACTTGGTATTTGATATTAGAAATTTAAAGACAAAATGAAAGTTTGAACTTGATGGAAGCTGTGGTTTGTTGAAAAGTGGCAAAGACATTTATATATTATGAATGTTTAAAACTATAACTTTGGCAGAGAATAAAGACAATTTTTGAATACAAAGCAACCAAAAATGGACAGAAAATGAAATAAAATATGCAATGGTATAAACCTAATTTGAACAAAGAATATAGTCTATCATTAGAGCTGCATTATTACATATTTATTCTTCTTAAACATACTAAAATACTTATTATAACAAAAACAGTGGGATTACTAGATAAAAAGACTAAAAAAAACTACATTATTTTAGATTTTTCTAAACTACTGTCTATTTATAAACCATAATTCAAACCTAAAATAAAAAATAGCGACTTAACACATAGACAAATATAATTATAATGTGTTGCGGCCATAAAAATGATCAAATTAAGAGAGATAATGAAGAATGACAAGAGGTTTAGTCCAAGTCCAGGGTAATTCCTTTAGTTCTTTCCCGATATATTCCATGTTTTAGTGAGGAAAATGCAAGAGAAATCCTAAAAAATCATGTCCAGAGTCACGTTTTGTGCTGATTTTTGAAGAAATATGCAGGATAAAGCAATGCGATCATGTCAGAAAGAAAAAATCAGGTGTTCGTTGTCTTGTAATCCTCGTTTTATCGCGTTTATCATAGATTTTTTTGGAGGTGAGGCTGGTTTGGAAATGCGTGATTCTCGGTGACACACACACAGAGAGAGAGAGAGAGAGAGAGAGAGAGAGAGAGAGAGAGAGAGAGAGGGTGAAACGGAGCGAGAGCAGCCCGGAGACGTGTGATGTCACCTGAGCCGTCGGCCAATCGGAGCGCGGCGGGGAGGAGTGATGTCATCGGGGGTGAAATAATGAATGGAGAACGAGGGAGAAGTGGAAAGAGGAGAGGGAAACCTGACAGACGCCGATGTTTAGAGCTTAGGCTGAAGTGTGACCAGTTTATTCTGCAGGTAAAAAATGTTTATCCAGGTTTCTGATGATTAAAATAAATGACTTAAATAAATGTAAAGATTTTTAATGCTAAACCATCTAAACATGTTTATTTTAATATCTGCGCTGGATTTTGACTCAAAGACACTTTACATTTTGCATTATTACTCCACACTCAGCAGTGGTAAGTTTCTATTGTAGCCACAGCTGCCCTGGGGCAGACTGACAGAAGCCAGGCTGCCACTTTACGCCATCAGGCAGTAAGGCTACACAACTGATCAAAATCAAATTGATCGCAAATGTCATGGATGCAATTAGCAACAGCTAAGAATTAAAAGTGTTAACATTTTCTTCACAAACAACACAATTAGGTGTGTGAATTGCCATGAATCTGGACATTCGATTCGTATCACGATACTGACACAAACGATTATATATTGTAATTAATTGATAATTATTTCTGTTTTTATAGATCTATACTATTAAAGTACACTTAAACAAAATGGTATGAAATAATTTGTGTGTCAAGATTGTCTTCTTAAAGACACAGTGCTGCCCTCTACTGTCCTGGCTGAATATGCACATTTTGAACCACTATTGACATTGAATTCAGTTGAAATCAAGGATACAAAGCATCCTCATTAATATGCATGACGTCATCAAAGAATCGATATCGGAATTTTAGTATCGATTCGAGTATGGCGGGATCGAGTATCGCAATTAATCGCCGAATCGATATTTTTGGACACCCCTAGGCACAATATTCTGTAATTTTAGCGTGAAAACTGGCTTTAGGTACAACATAAAAACACTTTGCCAGAGGATATTTTCTAGAAATACAGACGAACAAAAAATGGTTTTGCACTAGTAAAAATGCAATTTAATAATTTAAGTCTCAAATCCTTGTACTTAAGGCCTATTCATACTTCATCAGAAGTAACAGCCAAACAAAATGACGTGATTATGTTCGGCCAGCTTCTGTTCGGCAGATCATGTGGGTTGTTCTTGACGCATCAGCTGAGCAGAACTTTGTTCGGCAGAGTGGATGTGTTGTTTTTTTCCAGGAGACGTAATGACGTATGTGCGTTCCCTTTGCTCTCTCTTCAAAGCCCTCAGACGTTAAGCGGAAGATAAAGCCGATTTAGCGTGTTTAATGTAAACCTTTATTCAGATTATTATTTCCATGTAAACTTGAAGGAAAATATTTTAAATCCGAATTATTTAATTCGGAAAAATTAATGTGGAATTAAGAAACATCATGTAAATGTGGCCAATGTGATGTCTATGACCATCTTGCAGCGTCAGAAAGACGACGCGCGAATCATTTTTAAGCGGATTACATGAGAAAGGAATAAAATTATTCAGGTTTAAAAGTGGAATAAACCACCCACTTTATTCTGAATTAAGTTTAAATCCGAATACATTTTTTATTTTGAATTAAATTATCTTTATTCTGAATTAAAGCCGTCATGTAAACGAGGCAAATGTCACAATGTTTTCAAGGAATATATGTATTGTTTTCTTTATTTATTACAATAATCATCCTTTTTTTTTTCTTTTACAATAATCATGCTTCTAAAATTTGTGGCATCCTTAGTTTTGACTAAACACAAAAATTAGTTTTAGAGTCTTGTAATAACTTTTGAAAATGTAACAGTTTTATACATTGTGTGATAATCTTCCCCCGCCTAAAGCCCAAAGTCGCTGTGACAGGCTCCAGTCCTTCATCTGTAGTCGCAGATGTGTCTCCTCTTCTGTGAATCCGCAAAATCCATTTTCCAGACATTTCCTCTGTCTCCGTGACAACCGGAGGCCTGTCCCCAAACGGAGCGTCGTGATTGGCTGAGGCCTCACACCCACCTCTGCTCGGCTGCAGCGGTGTCACTGTGTCAGAGAAAACTCACCCAGAGAAGAAGAAGTGAGCTGTGTGTGTAAGTCTGCAGCTCCTGTCCTAAAGCGTTTATGTTCAACTGGAATCTGAAGTTAAACTAAAACAGAAATGTGCTTCAGGTTTATCTAAACTACAGAGATTTTACACAGAATAAAATATAGACATCACACAAAACTCAGAGCAGCAAAACAAGCCCCCTGTCTATAGAAATTCTTACGCTTTAAGCAATTTAAACATGAAAGAGCTGTGAATAACTCGATAAACTGCTGAGAAATACATCAGTCCCTCCATAAAGTCCGAATACGCTTTAATAAACACGACTGAATGTAAATGAGATGAAATGGTTTTGTAAACGGTTCAGCTCTGGTGCATCGTCGCAGCTTTTCCAGATCATTAAGTGTGAGAGGAGCACAGACAGCTCACTGTACAGTCTGCTGCTGCGGAGGAGGAGGATTCTTTTGGTAGAATGAACCTTCACCAGAGCTAGAGCTGGTCGATACGGCAAAAAAATATGATCACAATATTCCTGGAGACAGATCACGATTTCAATTTGATCACAATTCTTGTAGACTATTGTCTTTTGTCTTTGAGGTAAATACAATCATCTGCTTTTTCTGAAAGTTCCTACTTCACTGTGATTGGTTAAATCCAGCTGTCACTCACTCACAGCAGAACAAAGACTGACCAGTGTGGACAGATTTTCAGAGAAAAAACACGACAAAGACTTTAATAAAAATCCAAAGACAAGCGACCTAAGCTCATAAATAAAGTTATTCAAATAATGGATTCATTAGAACATTGTGTGATTAAACAGTTTTGGCATTTTTAACATTAAAGGGACTGTACATGATTTTTGCATCCTAAAAATGTAAACAAACAGAAATAATAAATTTTAACCTTTTTCCTTCAGGCTACATGATTTCCTCACGTAGCAAATGCATTCTGAGCTTCAGAATTGTTCATCATGATGAGTTTTAATGTTTTTCACAGCTTTTAACAGCGAGGTGAGTCACTATGCTAACAACAGTTAGCCACAATGCTAAAAACAAAAACAGAAAAAGCTGCACACAAACGGGATTTTATTAGACATAGACAGGACTTTGGGGACTAATTTCCAGCTGATTAGACACATTAACAAGGCATCAGTGCTAGGGGGAAATTGCTTTTGAGTTATCTTGTTGCAAAAAAATCGAGTACAGTCCCTTTAATAACAGCTTTTGAAAACATTCTAAAAATCCATGTTTCATTCATAAATACACAGGCGCCGATTTATGTTTTTTTGCGCGGATGACCAAAATAATACACACGTGTCTCTACTTTCGCGCATTCATTTTGTTTCTTTTTCTACCTGCAACTAACAGACTTCTGGCTCGCGCTGGCACATTCTTTTCTCAGTGAACAGAATACATTCAGTACATAAAGCTCCGCTGAGCCCCAGGTCTGTCCTGCCTCAGCGCAGCTCTCACGACACCTGGTGCTACAAACAGGAGCAGTGCAGTTTGTCACTTCATACGTCTTGGTTCTGAATCACTTCGCAACTCAATATTCTCGTCTCCTACTTTTTCCTGACTTGATTTCCGGCGTTGCTTTAAAGCACAGTTGTGAATTAAACCATGATCTCACAGGGCAGGGGACAGAGCAGCAGCACAGTGGCTGACGCAGGGATTCCGCCCCAATCCGCCTCCGAAAGTAACCACGAGTCTAAATGACAGCGCTCTGAGAGAGGAGAGATGCTGTATGTATGACTGAATGAATGCGCACACACAGACATTTAGAGAATCCTGTTGATAAAAATAGGAAAAATTTGCCTGGGTGCTCAGACATTCCAGAGGATGCTTGAGCCCCACAGCACCCATGTGATCGGTGCCTATGCATAGATATATTTTTGTAAATTAAACCTGAATATTTGCTAAAATTTACCTGGAACTTGACTTGTAACTGCAGCACAAAAGACTCAACACACGACCTTCAAAATTCATGAAACTATTAAAAACAGATGCCCAAATTCATTATAAAGAGACAAACTTGGCAACTCTGAGGCTGAGAGAAGTAGGTTGGAAATAATTGTATTTTAACAAACAGGTGCATTAAAGGGGCACTGTGTAAGAAAAACAAACAAACAAAGTGATTTCCACTTTTGAACACCAGAGGGAGCCTTTCACATGCATTTTGCCTATTTAGCATGCTGCCATCTAGCGTCAATAATCCATATTCCAGCCCGTAATAAAACATTTCAAATACGTATAAATGTATCACAGTTGATGTGGATTGGTTAACAGTGCTCTCTTAAGTATTCATGTTGTAAAGAATAAATATGACTTAAATATTTGTGGACTATATTTGATAATTAAAATTCCTCTCAATCTTACACAGTGCCCCTTTAAATCACGGTTTGACGATTTCACCAAAAAAGCAGATTGTCACAACAGTGAGCTCACGATTCGATTTCTATCACGATTTTGTCCAGACCGAACCAGAGCCCTGCATCTCTGCCCACTACAGTCTAAATAAGAGGATAAAACTGTGCACATGGTTGTATCACTGTGGCAGAGTGACTAGAACTTACAAATAAATGGAAAAAACGCAATAGTTCACCTTTACATCATTTGTTCTTAGAGAGTTTAGTCGAGGTAAAGTTGAGGTTCAGTAAAATGACTCAAGTTTAAATTCATATGGTGGAATTTCTGAGTAATTTCACAAAGTTAAATACTGCTGATTTAAACCTTTGCAAAACATTTCAAAGCCAGAGAAAACAGAGGAAGCAGAAAGACTGTGAGCCATCGGCGTGTGATCGACACAAACAGGAAGTGAAACTAAAGACGTATCAAACACAGCTCTGCGAACGTGAACGAAGCGACGTAAGAACAGAGCGTTTACCAGAATCAGGACTGAGTAATGATCACAATGTACCAGGACCAACGATACAACGGAAAGGCTCATCTCTGTGTGGTACTGGAGTTCAGCCTGTGATAGAGTCATTCTAAGTCTGTTCTGACTCTGGCTTTTCTTGCTGAACACAGCTAATAAAACTATAATAAAGCTTCCTCCCATTGCAATCTCACAGGAAAAATGTTTTGCAAAAAGACACAAATGATGATGTTTGAGATGTGCGTTACCTGGAGCCGCCTGGTTCATGTTCAGTTCACTGGTGATGAGAATCTCCAACACCTGCACCATCGGATCCACGCCAGAGTCGACCCTGAGACAAAAACATATTGTCATTTCAGGTTATTATGCTACTTTTGGCTCAAGCTTCAGGCTCTGCGGGATATAAATCGACATGTCTGATTTATGTATTTTTTCAGGCCTCCAAGCTTGCATGGGCACTCTGGGTGTGTGTGCGTCGATAAGCTCCAGGCCTATCGGTCCTCTTATCGGTTCTGAGTAAGCGTGTTTCATTAAATCTGTCTCGTTCACGCGCCTTGTCGGTTGTGCTTTGATCGTGCGTCGCGCGGTATCGGCACATTTCCGAGTTTGTGTCTCTCCACTTGTGTTCGTGTGCAGCGGTCCGGGCTTTGAGCGCACCGCGCGACACACAGGCGGAGAGAACGTCCCGACACCGCGCGCTCACCGGGACAGAGCAGCTCCAACGAGGTCACGTGCACCAGACGCTTTAAAATATAAAACACAGGTCGTGTGCTCGCGGTATAATGCCTAATGTGTCACATCATTTCACAAACTCTGATCACGTTTGCACAGCGCAGCTTTCGAACGAATTGTAGCCTTTTCAATTCAGCCTGAAGCTGACGGCACTGTAAAAATAACACTGCAAAAAATAATAAATAAATTTAATAAATTTAGTAGGCTAGTAGTTACTTTGTTGTTGTCTTTTTTAAATTTTATTTATAAAATCTTTGTTGAAAACATGCAATCAAGCAATTTTTTATGAGTAAAAGTACCGATAAGAGAACCATTAAAAGACCGGATCGATAAGCAGTATAGATAAGAGGCGTAGTATTGATAAATCCTTAACGGTACCCATCCCTACCACAGGAAGGCCTCATGGTCTCTGTCTCTGGCCTTGTCCACATTTGTCCAGGCTCAGGCGTTTCAGAACAAATATTTGATCCAAACCACACATCGTCCACACAAAGCAGGAGTTTCAGAACAATGACAAACTTATGTCATGTCCCCTTCGTTGAGTATTTTAATGTTTTGAATAAACCCCTTCGCTGCACAGTGCAATCCCTTCTGCCTCGATAGAGGATAACGTGAAGAAATTTTCCAAAAAGTAAGTAATCTTTATTTGTAAGTAATCTTTATTTGTACAGCGCATTTCACAGACACAGAGTCACAAAGCGCTTCACAGTGAGATGAACCCCTCCCCTCCCCACTCAGTGACAGTAAGCTGCCATGGGGCAACTCAGCGGTCACTAACACGAACCGGTGTATTTCTTTCTATAATGTAAGTCAATGCCACTCTGTCGCTCGACGAAAGGTCCATTCTGTGTTTCTGTTTACATTCAGCAGCTTTTCTGAGCATGCTCAGAGTCAAGTCCTCCTCTAGTTTTGTGACTTTGTGTGTCAGTGTCACAGACATTACACCGGCTTCAGGCTGGTTTACGGATTCATGTTCATGCAACTCAATTTTATAATCATCGTTTTGTCTTCATGTGGACAAGGCCTCTGTCTCTCTCCCCACTTTCTGTGTCTTACCCAGTGTTATTCCCGAACAGAGGCGAACTAAAGCTCTCTGCCAGCCCTCTTGGATTCAGCTGGTTACGATGAGAGTGGAGACAGACTCTGAACATACTCCTCCTCCGTTCTCTCTCTCCTTTGACTCTTACCCGGTGTTATTCCTGAACAGCAGTGGGCTGAAGCTCTCTGCCAGCCCTCTCGGACTCAGCTGGTTGCGGTGAGAGTGGAGACAGACTCTGGACAGATGCCGGACCACGCTGAGCAGAGTCAGGCCGTACTGAGCCGGAGTCAGAGACGACGAAGCGATGGTCCGGAGCAGCTGAGCGCACTCCTCCAGCTCACGCACGTCTGCACAAAAACACAGATAAAAATGTTCAGAGAAATATCAAACAACATCAACATGACATTAAAACAAGACGTACATACAGTATATCAAGGTTTCTGCAGGGATGGAGAGGTAAGATTTAAGACTCTTTAAGACCTTTTTAAAACCATAAACATACAAATTAAGACCTGTTCGCAAGTCGTGACCTATAGTATTTCACAATGCTGCTTCTTTTCTAGAAGATTTTAGAGGATATAATCATATATTTCGCTACAATTCAGAAAAATCTAATGAATTAACACTTTTTATATAACAACCGAGAATTCCATCTATTCAATCAGCCAAAATAACAGAAGAAACTTATCAATTGTGTTATATTATTGAGAATATTATTGAGAATTTTCTGACTAAGCTGCAGAAGTGTGAAGTAGATTAAAAAATCGGACAGAAAATGCTTCATTAACAAGCTGTGTAAACATTTTAAAGACCGACAACAGCCAATTGAAGACTTTCTTTTTTACTTTTTAGGACCTCGCAGGAACTCTGATATACAGTATATTCAAAATTTGTCAGCTATAGACTGGTATGTCCTTTATTCATTCCCGAGAAATAAATGAGGTTTTAATGCAAGAAGAGACTGTAATAGCACATGGAGTTTGGGCAAAACAAACTGGATTTAGAAGAAAAACATGTGTGGAACTTTGCTTCAGGTAAGAAATACATTCCAGTCACACTGCGATTTGTTGAATGTCAAATAGACACAAAACTTATTGCAAATGATTTAGAGATACTGTAAGATACGATTTATGCAGAGTTTAGTCATTTTTTGATCTGCATCTTGCAGATTTGCCTCATGCCAGCGACCCTTGGCCTCTGTGCAATCTCCGTGTCACAAAAGCTTGGTACAGGAGCAGAAGGTGTCACGGGTCTTTAGCGTCGGATTATGTCAAATTAATTTCCCCACAAAAGTGCGACTTAAAGTCCGGTGCATCTTGTATGCGTTTCTTTCTCCTAATATATGCAATTTTTTGGCTAGTGCGACGTCAAATATACGCACATCTAATGGTGCGTTCAGACCAGACAGCGCCTTCGAGTATTTGCGTCCATTTTCAATGTTAAGTCAATGTAAACCCGCGTCTTGAGCGTTCAAGCATATTTGCGGCGCGTATTGGCGTCTGGGGCGTCTGTTGACAAGCGTTTCTGCGTCTGAAAACGCGGCGTCTTGCAGAGTGGAAGCAAAGTTAGGAAAATCATCTTCAGACGCGTTGGAAGTCGGCATCAGCCAATCAGAGACTCCACTCCTGTGACATGCTGATGTTGTCCTCCCACATTAAGGGAAAAGGAGGACTGTTTACTGAAGTCTTAATAACTTTTTTAACGAAAGGTCGCTTGTTTTGGGGATTTTTTTCAAAGGCTTGGTCGTTTGCTGCTTTGAAAATCTGGAGACACGGCAAACACGGGACATGACCTGGACTGACAATGCCTCACATGGATCTATAAAAAACAGACGTGACACTGGAGGAGCCGAGGAGGACAGAGACAGCAAAAGAACACTGCCTGGAGGAGGAGAAAGTTGTGCGATCGAGTAAACTGCGTTTTATAAATGCAACAAGCTTTTATCTCTCTCAACGTGATCTGTCTACGAGCAAAACAAAACTTAGAAGTGTGTTTTTGTCCCCCAGCACCTCGACGCACATTGGGGTGTTTTTGACGCCTACTGGTCAAAATACGCTTTAATGCGCGAAATTAGACGCTTAAATGCTGTCCAGTGTGAACGCAGCACTATTCAGCCGCAGATGTGCAGGGACATTGTGGTGTTTCTAACACTTAAACATAGTTTACAATGGATCTACAAACAGATACTTTGGTATACGTCATCAATAACTTTGTAAAAAGTAAGAAAGACGAACGATCAAGTAAGTCAGAAAAAGCTCTTAACAGTGAATAATCCAGATTTGTTACTGCACTCTAACCTTGCACTGCCTGGATCATGTCTCCTTGCAGAGCTGTGGGTAAAACCGGCCCGGCAGGTCCTGAAGAAACCGCATCACTCCATCACAGAGAGACGACACCTCCAGCTGCTCCAGGTCTGAGCAAAACACGAAGACAAGGGCGTTTAAAATACAGTTTATCACAAGAAATGAGAGATCTGCTCCAAACACACAGCATCATCTGATTTATCACCTGTTTCTGCCAGCTGCCGCGTGTCCAGAGATCCTCCGCTCAGGCTGCGATAAACAGATGGACTGTCGATACCTAAAGAGAGAGAAAAGATCCAAGTTTAAGTCGGTTCAAATCAACAAACACATAGAAAAGGTCTCGTCGAAATTCATAAATGACTGTGAAGCTGCAAAGTATCTCTAAACAGAAAAATCTGAAAATTCACCATTAATCAAACAAAAGACACACAGATTTAAAAGAAATCAGTTGCATATTATTAACTCAAATGAAATAATAGATATAATGTTCACTGCCACAATAATATAACCCAGAAAAGACAAAAGTACAGTCAATGTATTGCAGCACTTTAATCAGGGCTGCAGCTAACGATGTTTTCAAATGATCTATTGCCTCATTTTTCAATTATTTGGTGAGTTAAATTATTAGTTTTTATAGATTTTTAAGGCTTAATAGAATATTTTATGATGAATTTGTGTTGTATTTATTAGTTAAAGGTAATATAAAACATATTTTGACTTCGGAACATTACTTTTTGTGTTTCAAAGTTGATAGAAATCTGTGTAGCCAACGATGTATTTACAAGCGCGTGTGCATGGAATCGTGCGCGCAGACATTCGCGGTGATGGGACAAGCCAAGTCCAGTGCAAGTTGATGAGCGCTTGTGGGTGTTGCTGCGCAGAGAAGTTAACAACGTTTGAAGCGCAGACTGTCAAAGTGGCTTTTACAACACCAGGAGCACGTTCTAGTTTTTAATTTCTTTTCAACCGCTGTTCATATTCGATCGCTCTCCTGGCCTGAAAGTTATTCTTGATGGCCAATAGAAGGGGTGGTGAACTGGTCAGTGGCCAAGAGCCGAATTTTTCATCTGTCATCTTTGAAGAGCTACATGATGAGTCGACCTACTGCCACCACCAAGGGTTCAAAGTAAATTTTTATTGAATTACATAGACGCAAACACTGTAAATCTTCCATTAAAATTATGCTTCTATACAACATGGTTTCAGTGTAATTCGGGGGGTCCTGGGGTTCTCCCCCAGAAGAATTTTCTAAAATTTCCTGCATTTAGATGAGTTTTAGATTACATTTTTTTCATTATGTGATGTAATTTTACTATAATTTAAAAAGACATAAGTCAGTAAATCAAAAGCCCTCCCTCTATAGAGGCCAGATTTAGGGCCCCAGCCCCAGATGCCCTTAGCTCCGCCTGTAAAACTGGGCTTTAGGAGCATCAGTCAGACTCAGGATTGTCCTGTGTGAGAGCAGAGAAAACACTGCTGCACACACTTAAGTCAGGGCAGCAATAAACATCACTTTGAAGATTTCCGTGCTGTGCTGTATTTATGCATGTTGTGCATTTTCTCAGTGGTTATCAGGCCGATTTGCACAAAATAGGGACCAAAATGAAGCTCCAGTTTTACAGAATATCACTGGAAGTTCGAAAACCTTCTCAAAGAAACAAGCTGTCTGTTAAAAAGCTCTGCTGTGACACTGCACTGACAGTTGCTCCGAAGGAGAGAGAAAGAGAGCGTTTAGAGGAGCAAATGTTTCTGAATGAGCCAAAGAGCCGCACTATGATTGGCCAAGAGCCTCGGGTCGTCACCCCTGGCCTATAGAGTGTGCTTCTCAAGAGTACTGATGCGCTTCAAGTGGAAATACAATGCAGTTGTTCAGAGCTCAGGTGAATCAAGTAAAGCTGAGACATTATATAAAGGTATAACTCAAAAGGCAACGTGTTGACGCATTTTCCTAATCGACGAGTCGTTGCAGCTACAACTTGAATTGTAGTAAATGTAAAGTGTTCTAAAACTCTGACCAGTAGTGTATTTATACAGAAAAGTGCTAGGTAACTATATTCATTAACCAGGTTGTGGCATAGTGGTTATGTTGACACCTGCACGGTAAAATGTGTCAAAACTAGTGAAAAGAATATCACATGTCTTGTTCTGTGGTCCAGTGCTAAACTTGCTCCAGTTTAATGAGTCAATAGGTGAGTTTGGGAGGGCATCTGACACAAACCTTTGGTCTCCACGGCCTCCATGAGTCGACTGAGCAGTGGAGGAGCTGTATCCGGAGGTCCGAACTGATCTGGGAGGTCTGGAAGTACAAAGCCTGCAAAATACAAGAATAAATGATGAATAACGTAAAACCAGTGGCATTGGAAGTTTTCTGCATTTTTTCTCCCCTCACAGGCTTTTGGAACTGTTCATGACGTACCGACCTTATCGTGGAAGTAGTTAACCATTCATTAAGTTTAGACCTATTTCGACAGCTAAGTTTAGGATGGGTGAGGGTTAGCAAAAGTAATAACAAAATAATAAAATTTACTCATTTTCTAGCACTAAGTTTAATAGTCAAACACAACACAGTCACAGTTACGTTCTAATATTGTAAACATTAATACTAACTTTAATCTTTATCATCTGTTCACTGTGACTTATTACTAAACTCAAGCAGCTTAAAGAAAGTGTTGTTGAGCTGAAGCTGTGGAGGTTTCACAGAAAGTGAAACAGTTTCCTGTGAAAGCCTCAGATTTAACACAAAGTTCTGATTCTGTTTTTAGAGTCTTATTTAAGCCACAAGTGTGAGTTTGGTCAGCAGTTTACACAAGCTTGTTGATCTTTTGAGAGAGATACCAGGTTTGCACAGATTTCAACTTAAAAATGTGATCATATAACAGATAATCAACTTTTTCTAATTTTGACTTGCTGTGACAGTCCCTGTGCTAAGTGTTTGTCTTAGTTTTACAGTATTTAAAGGGGCACTGTGTAAGATTGAGAGGAATTTTAATTATCACATATAGTCCACAAACATTTAAATCATATTTATTCTTTACAACATGAATATTTAAGAGAGCACTGTTAACCAATCCACATCAATTGTGATACATTTATACGTATTTGAAATGTTTTATTACGGGCCGGAATATGGATCATTGACGCTAGATGGCAGCAGGCTTAATAGGCAAAATGCATGTGAATGGCTCCCTCTAGTGTTCAAAAGTGGAAATCACTTTGTTTTTCTTACATAGTGCCCCTTTAAGTTGTAAATTATAAAAAAAAAAAAAATCACAAAATGACAGATGTAATGAGTCCTTTTCACGTTGCTGCGGCTTGGCTAGTTCCGGTCAGAATAAACCAGTGGATCGTTGCTTCCGGTCAGTTCATTCTCTCGGGAGGCTCACTCAAATGCCGTAAAATAATTAAATACTTAATTGGCTGTGTGCACGGAATTTCAGTTGGCTTGTGTACGTTCAAAAATGCTAACTTCTGTACTTATGACCACTTCCTGTTAGCGTTAGCATTTAGACACAAACACGTCTCTTTTTAAACACACAAGTGTCCTCTGGTGAACTATTCCTCTAATATGTAAAGTCTTTAACGTGTTTTCTGTAACATTCACCACAACTGTCTGATCTAAAGAGGAACAAAGCGTGGCAGTGTGGCGCGCTGGTCCTGCTGCGTGCGGCTCCGCTCCGCTTTGAAAATATTCTGCATCAAAATTTGCTTCAACGCCCGAAATTAGATGCTTCTTTGCTGTTCGGTCTGAGCGCAGCATAAGGCATTAATATCTGACCGATTGTTCTCCTAACTGAGCACAATTTCCAGACCCTGCCGGTCAAAGTGACATAAAGTTCTTGCATAAGCTCTGGTCATGCGCACTTTAATGTCTTAATATTTTCCCAATATATCACAATTCAATACTAAGTCAAATACGATGTTCAATTTAGTAATTAACAACATACTCATCAATTTTTGCCTGTCTCTTTTAATTTATTTTTAGATGTACTGTTATTTATAGCAACATTTTTTGACAAAGCAAAAATTCACTCTCCTTTGCCACTTGTCACCGTTGTTTCTTCTCTGCAGATGGTTTAACGTATGAATGCTTAGGTGAACACAGACTGACCTTCAGACTCCGAGTCGGCTCGAGCAGAAGCAGCGGAGGGCGGTCTGGGAGGGCGGGGCTTAGGAGTGGGCGGAGACATGCGCTTCCTGCCCACAAACTCCACGTACGTTCCGGGAAAATCGCCTTTCTCCTGAAGAAGAACAAAGAACAGTACAAGTGTTACTGTAGTGTTCGTGCCTCAGGGGTCGGTGTTGGCCCCTGTTCTGTTTAAATGAAGTTTCTCTCATGTCACATATTATAAGATGTTCAGCAATTTTGTAGAGTGATATTACACCGAAGGTGGGCAATTATATTTTTCAAGAGGGCCATATTCAAATCCAGACAAGTAGTGGAGGACCAGACCGCAAACATTGGTATAACAAATTCTTACTATTGTAAAAAGGATGGTCTATTCACAGGGCTATTCAACTTTATTTTCCAGAAGGCCAGATTTTATCGAAGACCACGGCCTCTGGGCTGGTTGTAGTTGCACAATACGTCGCCGCTTTTGACACGAGGTTGTGCCAAATATTCACAGAGCTAGATTTGTTTCTGTAGTGAGAAAAACTAATGCTACAGTCTGTTTTTATTGCTTGTAATAACCAAATCTGAACCTGGAGTAACTCAGCACTAAACCAGATCTAAGCCAGGATCAAACAAGGTCTAAAGCAGAATTAAACCAGGACTGAAATAGGACCAAATCAAGTCTCAGGTATACACTGTAAAAAGTGACACTCTCAAACTGAATAAATGCTTAAATTAAGTCATATTTAACTGTATAAAAATAAGATTTGCCAATAGAACAAAAGCAAAGGGGATTGTTGCTCAATTTATTTTGTCAAAAATGCGTCACAAATTGCAACTGGAATTGGCTAATCTTATTTTTAGACAGTAAAAATATAATACAATCAAGATGACTATTATCTAGTTCAAACACTTACAGACATTTGAAGTTGGCCACAAATAACTCAGAATAAATCTACAAACTGACAAAGAAAAAAATATATATTTTTGTAATGTTTAGAAAGTAAATAGAGGGTCAGATCAAATTTTTGCAGGGCCGATTTGGCATCCGGGCCTTAAGTTGAACAGGTCTGGTCTATGAGGAAAAAAAAGCCAAATCAAAATTCATAAGAAAAGAGTCATAATTTTACAAGAGCAGATTTTTTCTAAGAAGTCTAAGCCATAATAAGCCAATGTCTTGTTTCAACACGAGTCATTCAAGGCTTTTCGACTCCAGCCGCAGAGATATCAGTTTAGCTTCTCCAGGTGAAAGTTTAGTCTGCAGGTTTTATGAATACAAGCCAGACACATTAAGGGTTAACAAAAATAAATACGTCTAAGTAACAAAAGAATGACAAACACATGAGGAAGTATTAAGCTGCTGTACTTCCTGTTTTTCTCCCTCAACATGTCTTTTCTTCAGAAACACGTGTTTTACCGTTTGTACTGTCCATAAAGTGGCTTCAGATATCAAAATGTATTTTTCTTTCAGAAAGATTGATTTAATGAAACTGGTTATAAACATCAGAAAAAGGGGCATTTTTAAATATTAAGAAAAGGAAATATTTTACTTTTTTTTTTTAGCGTGACAATTTTAATTGTAAGTAATCTAAGTAATCTTTATTTGTATAGCGCATTTCACAGACACACAGTCACAAAGCGCTTCACAGTGAGATGAACCCCTCCCCTCCCCACTCAGTGACAAAAAGCTGCCCTGGGGCAACTCAGCAGAGGCGATTCACCTACACCTGGCGCCTCAACCTCCAACTATCACCAAGTTAGTTGTTCCCTAACCTGCATGTTATCAGTTGGTGGGGAAACCGGAGAGACCAGAGGAAACCACCCAGACACGGGGAGGAACATGCAAACTCCACACAGAAAGGTCCGGGCCTGAGCGGGAGTCGAACCCGCGACCTTCTTGCTGTGAGGCCAGAGCGCTATCCGCTCTGCCACCGTGCTGCCAGAGTTGTGCAAATCATCAAATTGTAATTGACATTTTTATTATTACTGTAATCAATTACAAAAGTGGTGTAATTATGATATTGGGCATGAACTTATAAGCATGTTTGTAAACATGAACTTTTTCCTTGGAAAAGTAGACCCCAATTTACAGTTGTACATTTAAGCTCCCTGAATTACTTTGTCCTATACAAATAAACTTGCCTTGCTTATCTTCTTTACTTCTCATTCTTCCTCCTCTGTAAAAATTTTTCATTACTAACTTCATCCATAATCTGTTCTTTGCTATTCACGTGTTGTCCCGTGTCCCACTGCCCTTTGGGAGTGTATCTGTTTCAGACGTTGCTGTTCCAGTGACTATAATCACAGACAGTTTGTTTGGGAAACTTGATACTTACTTACAGTGGCATAAGATCTGTCTGTGATCTTATGTGATCATAGGGTTTAAGGACAGTTTGTTTGGGAGAAGTAAGACCTGAATTGCTGCGTGGAGTGTGCATTATTGTATTGGCCCTTTGAGCATGTCGTCACACTTTGTCATGATGGAGGCAAAAGCTCTGTCTGTGTGCGTTACAACTATGGAAACTGTCGAAAACCTGCCTGTTTCTAAGTTACTTTTTTTAAAATTTCAATTGTAAAATGGTTCCATCTTGTTGTGCGATTGGCTGCACTAACAGTCAAAGGGGTTGTAAGCCTAATGTAGCTTTTCATCGTTTACCTTTTGATGAAAACAGGCAATATCCCTTGAAGTTCTCAAAGATTTGCAGTGAACCCTTTATATAAAATAAGTCAATAATAATGTGAAAAAAAAAATGCATGACAATTGAAAATAAAAATATGCAATGATTATCTGAAATAACCTGTATTATGTGTGGCTAACAATAGCCTCACATGATATACAGCCAAGTTTAAATCTGCCTCAGTGCTTTGTGTTTTTTAATCTGCAAACATAGCAGGAGGAAGAGGGTCTGGATCAGCTGCATTCATTAGCTTTTCCAAATACCTTGCTTTGTGCTTCGTCTTAAAGATGTACTACTTCCACGGACAAATGTACTGAACATGCACTAGAAGTAGTTGTTGCTTTCTTTGCAAAAAATCTGTGAGAATTTGTCAGTTTTGTGGTCCCTGTAAAGCTGCGTACACTGATCATGTGACGCAAATGGTCAATACTACAGTCCATTCACCTTGCCCTAAGCTGTTGTTACCATGGCTCCTCTCCAAACTCACCTGCGTGGTCTCGTTGAATCCCGGCAGCCACCCGATCTCGGCCGGCCTCTCCTCGGCTCCGTTGGTGCAGCCCAGAGCCAGTAACGCAGCTTTAGACACCAACAGAACATCCCCGACGTGCAGGTCTATGTCCTCCTCTCGCTCCTTCTTATAATCGTACAACGCTCGGTACTGGAACCCCTCCGACGCCATGTTTTCAAATTATACACACACAAAAAAATGTCCAAAGTCTGGTTTTAAACGACAAAAGTACAACGTCGGCGGAAAAAAATTGGTCCAGAAAATTCAAAACAAGGAAAAAGAATGGAACGTTTTCAGTCCAATAAAAAAAAAATCCAAAGAAAGTTTCTTCTTTCTTGTTAAAATGATGCCGTGTTGGACGTAACTTTTGTTCGGTTAAAAGGTTAAGATGATATTGTAATAGTGTCCAGTTTATTGTCCAACTGTAAAAGATCGAATCAATCAAAGTAGGCGGAAAACAAGTGTCAAAGAAGAATTAAATATGGTCAAAACTGGTCAGACAATTCGATACGCAATCCTAAATAATAAAACGTATGGAAAGTTCTTAGAATATTCACCACAAATTTCAGTATTGATGGAAAAAAAATGTAATTGTGAGGCACACCCAAAGCAAGAATGATTCACAAAACAAAAACGTTATAGAATTAATTATTATTATGACATAAAACCTCAATGATTTATTTGGAATGGAACGATTAAATGTCTTGTTTTGTAGAGTCTGGGAAATAAATTAAACTATAAAAGAAGTAACACAAGTTAAAAGCTTTGAGGTACAAGATTTGAATGTAGAGATTTAGCTTTCTTATTATTTTACAAACTAATAAATGGAATGATTCCCTGAAATGATTATACTTTAACAATTCTGTGATGGTTTTTAGGCAGGTTGTTTTGAAAGAATGATGGCTTTTTATTGTAAATTCCTTGAGATTAGTTCACTATTGTGCCGTGAGTCAAGAAAATAGATTTTGAAATATCGTTTAAAGTTTGTTGCACCCTGATGATTTATCGGAAACAGTCTCGGTTTTGTAGCAGCAGAAAGTCGAAGTAGGATTAGGAGAAATGCTTCGGGACCTGAGAGTTAAACAAAAATAAAAGAAAAAAAGGTAAGAATAACGTTGTGAAGTTTGTAGAAAAATACGGCGTTTGGGTTTTCCTGAGGTCACAGCAGCGGGAGAGGCGGGTGCGTCTCTCCGCTCTCCATCCTGATCTGCGTCATTCGGCCAAAACCTGGAAGAGACGTGAGGCGGCCATCTTTGAGGGACTGTGAGCGGGACGTGAGCCGAGGGAAGGGGCGGAGCCAACATCTGCAAAAGGGAGAGAGAGAAAAGGGCAGCATGAGAAAAATGTATAAAAAACAGCAGCAGTGGATGTTTAGTAGGTCTGGGCAATATTGTGATCAAAATTAACTCTGTGACAATGTTTTTTGATTAAATCTTTACATCTGGAGCGCACAGGCACAGCACAAGCCGACAGTGCTGCTCCTGAACACGCACACTCAAGAGAGAAAGAGCAGCAGGAGGACGAGACAGGTAGTGGCACAGAATGCTACCTACAAACTACAGCAGTGTTTCCATGGTAATCACCAATCATTTCATCGTTTTAAACAGTGATTCCGAGGGATGGGTACCTAGACCTGGTTCCATAGCAGCCCGGGTGCTGAGCCTCAACCCGGGCTCACACTGCATCCAGTCCAACTCCGGTGCAGTCACCGGAGCGGTCTTGCTACGGTGGGTGACTCACATGAGCTCCGGTGGTCTGCAGTCCTGCTGCAGCCACAGGCTCTGCTGCCGACCTCACCAGACCCCGAACTCACGGAGAACTTGGGAGATTACATATACATGTGTGAAGGATCGCGTAAACAACAAAGACTTCACGTCAGTTCATTTTCTGTTTGATTTTTTGCCGCACAATAGATAAGCACGGGAGGTTTATTTACATTCTATGTGATATATAATCGTGTAAATGTCGAGTTTTGACGTATTTTGTATTATTAGTAGAAACGTAATGATTTTGTTTTGAAAATCACCGGATTCACTTCACCAGCGTTCACTTGGTTTCCTGTTTATTGTGTCTTGTTTTCACAACGTCACTAAAAAAGGTTCCATTGCGCTTCGGCGTCCGGCCAAATTTGAAACAAACTAAGCGTTTTCGTAGCGCCGGATTGCCCGTACCAGAGACACCGGACTGGACTGTGAGTCACTCTCAGACTTTCAAGTTAAGTAAAGGCTCCGGTGGCTGCACCGGAGTTGGACTGGATGCAGTCATGCGGTCCACTGGATCAATAAGCTACAGCCCTATCGGTTCTGAGGGAGCGCGTTACATAAAATCTGTCCCGTTCATGCATCTTGTCGATCGTGCGCCGCGTGCTATCGGCACTTTTCCGCGTCTCTCCGCTTGTGTTTGTGTGCAGGTAAGTGGCAGCGGTCTTTGAGCGCACCGCGCCAGACACACAGGCGGAGAGAATGGCTCGAGACTGCGCGCTTACCAGGACAGAGCAGCGCCAACGGGCTGAGTGCATGAGACGCTTGAATGATACACAGGTCGAGTGCCCGCGGTATAACGCCTAATCTGTCACATAATTCACAAACTCTGATCACGTGTGCACCGCGCAGCTTTCGAACGAATTGTAAGCTTTTCAATTCAACTGACTACACTGTAAAAATAACATTGCAAAAAATAATAATAAATAAATACAGAAATACATTTTGTGGGCTAGTAGTTACTTTGTTGTCTTTTTAGAAGCTTTATTCTTAATCTTTGTTTAGAAAAAAACTAAGATTTGCCAGTTATTTTTAGCAAAACAATACATTTTTATGGTTGTTTAAACACCATAAAAATGTATTGTTTTGCTAAAAATAAAAGGACAAACATTTTCTCATTTGAAATTAGAAAAAAAATTCTACTTTACTTGAAAAAATCACATAAATATGTAGTTCTATTGACAAAGTTCATTTCTAGGATATTTTTTGTCACATTTAGGCACTCAATATTGTTTTTTAAACTAGTAATGACTTATTTAAGATTATTTTATTTCTTTCATAAAAGCACCAATTTTACATGTTTTCTACGTCAATTCTGATCAGTTGTAGCTCTAATACTTATTTTTCAGTTGCTGCACGCTTGGGAACCTATAAAGACCAGTTAACGATTATCCGCTTACTAAATCAGTTGACGATATAAATTCAATAATCGATTATCTGCGATGAATCGATGAACTTGTTGCAGCTCAAAAACAATCCAACCTACTTCTCTCAGCCTCAGAGTTGCCAAGTCTGCTTCTTTATCACAACTCTGAGCTTGTTTTTGAATTTTGACGTGTCGTGAATTACGATGTTTTGATCCTAAAGTCTGTGATAAATGAAGCTAAAGTAGGTCTGGGCAATATCGTGATGAAAATGGAATTGTGCGCTCACTGTTGTGACATCTGTTTGTTAAAATACAAACAATTATTTCCAACGTACTTCTTAGACTCAGAGTTACAAAGTTTGTTTCTTTGTAACGAGTTTGGGCGTCTGTTTTTAATAGTTTTATGAGTTTTGAAGCTCATGTGTTGAGGTCTTTTGTGCTGCAGCTTCAAGTCAAGTTCCAGGTGAATTTTTGCAAATTTTCTGGTTTGATTTACAAAAAATATTTTCAAAAGCTGTGTGTTAGAAATGCCAAAATTGTAATATCACACAATGTTTTAATTAATCGATTATGTGAATAACTTTATTTATGGCTGTTGTTTTTGGATTTTTTTCAAAAGCTTGGTCACGTTTTTCTCTGAAAATCTGTCCACACTGGTCAGTCTTTGTTCTGCTCTGAGTGAGTGACAGCTGGATTTACCCAATCACAGTAAAGTAGGAACTTTCAGAAAAAACAGATGATTGTATTTACCTCAAAGGCAAAAGACAAGAGTCTACAAGAATTGTGATAAAATCAAAATCTGTCTCCAGGAAAATCGTGATAATAATTTTTTGCCATATCGCCCAGACCTAAGCTAAAGTCTTGTTGTTTATCTGCTTTTCTGCCGCTGTTTACTAGTTTTTCTCTTTTTACATGAATCAGTTACAAGACTGTAGCTGCTTTTTGTTTTTTTTATCTGTATGTTAAGCTTGAACAGGGGAACACGTCTTTTCTCTAGATCGACTCTGATGCATTCTTGCCGTTATAACATTTAGAATGCTGTGATCTCATCTGCACCACTATTGACTTTTGTCAATATTGCCCAGTCTAGGGCTGTAGTTGACCAAAGAAATTTCTGGTCGACTAAAAACATTTCCCATCGACCGATTAATCGACTAAAAAGGGGGCGTGGCAAAGGCTCTGAAGATGAAAGTAGAGTTGTCAAAAATATTACAAATAAATGTTAAAACTGGTGTCGAAACTAGATCCTCATTTGAACAAACACAGAGAACATTAACAGGAAAAAACTAAGAACAAACTCTGATATTTCCTGCAAAGAAAAACAAATCAAATTTTCTAAAAAGTTTTAAAATAATCTTGAGTTTCATCAAAACTGGTTTGAAACTAAAATGTTTGATCATAAACTTGGATTTTGTGTTGAAAATGTCAGTCCCTTGTATACAAATCTGACTTTCTTAAAAGGGTATTCTAATTCTCATTGTGGTAACGAGAAGTTTATTCCTCGAGTTTGAAACTTTAGTATTGTGAAAACTCCGCAAGCTAATCAAAAAGACTCATAATAATCTGTAGTTCATGTAAAAACTATAGTTGGTGCAGAAAATGAAGAAGAAACAGTGTGTTTATGTAAAAAAGGCAGTTCAGACCAATGATTCTGTTACTGTTGAATACAAATTCCTTCTAATCTAAATAAAAGAATTGCTCGACTAACACAATTTTGGTCGACCAAGACTCCATGGACCGATTAATCGACAAAACGACTAAAGAACTACAGCCTTAGCCCAGTCCCAAAGATGATTCTACATGTATTTAGAAATGTATTTAGGACTTTTTGTTGTGGTTCTTGTTACGTTGCTGTCAGACAGGGAAGTCATTCACCCACAACCTAAACAGATTTACATCTAAAACCTGCATAACAGGCCTCCACAAAGCATTTAGTCAGTGGAAATGTAAGTTCTTCAAACTCAAACAAAGATAACGCTGTGGAAAACACACGAGCTGATTCAAAATGGCGTCTGTCTTACATATAATTAAACTTCTCACCAAACTGTTTCTGCAGCGTCAGCAGCACAGTTTGCTCTGAAACGAGCTCGTGAATAAATGAATGACTCTATTTCAGTCTTTGCCTCGGTTTTGCGGATGTCAAACTAAACATCAGCTGAGCAATAAGAGGCAGAAAAAAAGCGTTCCACAGGAAGCCAAAGCCACATCACAAACCCGGCCTCATGATCGACCAGAAGCAGCCCAGAGCAGATGTGTGAAAACCTGTAATTAAACACCAGCTCAGCAAAGGAATAAAGCAGCAACTGTTCAACCAAAAGTCCTGGAAAAGATATAACTTATGTATAAAGTAATGTTTCTTTTATTTAGATTAAAGGGATTTGTATGGAACAGCAAAATAACCATTGTTCTAATCTGCCTTTTTTGATGTAAACACACAGTTTCGTATTCATTTTCTCTATAACTTTGTGTTTTTATATGAACGACTTTGCGTGTCTTTAGTCCTTTGCGTAGGAATGGATCGATCAAGCTTTTTCAGTTCTGATACTGACTCCGATACTTTGGCTTTAAAGGGACTACACTGACTTTTTTTGGAACAATATAACTTACAAACAATTTCACCTCGCTGCTAAAAGCTATTGGGGGTATTCCATGAAAGTAGTTTAACAAGTCTAGGCTTATCCTAAAATCCTGAGCTGAAACTAGCTTCATCTCCAACTTAAGCCTCAAGTGGTTCCATGAAAGAAATAAGCCTGGGTCTGAGCAACGCTAATTCAAGCTTGAAGATGAATCTGAGCTGTGAGCGCGCTCCCGCTGAATGTGACGAGACCAGATCAATGGAGCAAAGACATCACTGAGAATGAGAGAGAAAAACACTTATTTTACATGATTTGACTGAAACACGAGAGGAGCCAAAGTGCACACGGACTATAGTTTGATTTGCATCGCAAAAGTTTTCAGTTATAGTGGTTTATTCTGATGCGGGGAGCGAGAGCAGCCCCTCCCCTCCTGTTCACTGCTGGAGAAAGACGAGGCGGAGATCCAGAGGATTTATCATCGTATTTGTGAGTAGTAGGCTCATCGTTTTTTAATGCAATGCGCAGTTTTCCACTCCGCATGTGGGACTAGTCCCGGTGCGTAAAGTTGTCACAAAGTTGTAGCGTAACCTGAGCGTAAGTCTTCACAACCAGAACTGACCAATCAGAGCAGAGGATGTGTGTCCGTGGTGTGAGGAGAGACGAGGGAAGGAGATGCGATGAAGCGCTTCTGTGCGCTAAAGAGGCAGCACGACTCCACGGCTGCTCTCACACTTTAGTCTGGCTTTCATTGCTTCATCCTTAAGAGAAATAGCTGCATGTCTGTGGTAAATTTACGTAGTTTAGATGCACGTAGGAGTAGCCTACAAGTTAATTTTCCAGTTAAATATGTGGCTTTTTGTGCAGCCAATTTGACGTTTGCTCTTACAAACGCGTCTCTCCACAGCGAGAGCGGCTCAAAAAAGGATGAAAAGAAACGGTCAGAGCGGCTCTTTGGTGCCAATGCCAAGTAAATAAAAGTGAATAAAAGTGACTTTATAAGTTGTGTTGTGACAGACAGAGAGATTTCACACAGTTGTGGAAGTGTGTGAGGATAAACATGTGATTTAAGTGTTTTTTTAGACAAAGCTAAAATAATCTTGACAGTTAGCCTGGTCCAGACCAGGTTTATGTCTGCGCACTGTTACCGCGGCAACTCAGCGTCACCTCTGGTTAGCCTCGTTAGTGGAACGGAAATGGAGATTTCATAAGCCTAGATTGGCCAAATAAGCCAGGCTTTGGCTTTAGCTCGCTTCATGGAATACCCCCATTAAATATTTCAGTTTGTTGACATTTTTAAGGACGCAAAAATCAGTACGGCTGTAGTCGACCAAAGAAATTTTTGATCGACTAAAAACATGTCCCATCGACCGATTAATTGACTAAAAAGGGGGCGTGGCAAAGACTCTGAAGCTAAAAGTAGAGTTGTCAAAAATATTACAAAAAAAATATTACAAGTACATTCTAATTCTCATTGTGGTATCCAGAATCAAGTTTATTCCTTAGCATTAAATCGGGTTGGGAATTTTAGTATTAGCAAGGTCATGGAAAAGTTGGGAATTGTTTGGAGAAGTTCTGGAAAAATCATGGAAAACCTGAAGTTAAAATCTGTACGAACCCTGTATTTGAAAATGATAAAAAACAAAATTACTAAATGGAAGCTTTTATGGATATGTTGCCTTTAAGATGGTTAATTTTCCTGTGTAAACTAAATAAGTGGAAATGTTTGCATTGTGACAACTCTACAAGAAACTTTGCTCAAAAAGACTAATAATATTATGTAGTTCATGCAAAAAATATAGTTTATACAGGAATTGAAGAGGAAACAGTGTGTTTATATAAAAAGTCAGTTTAGACCAATGATTCTGTTGCTGTTGAATACAAATTCCGACCAAGACTCCATCGACCGATTAATCGACTAAACGACTAAAGAACTACAGCCTTAAAAATCAGGTACAGTCCCATTAAGTATGAGCCGATACTCGATACTAGTGTAAAGACTAAACTTGCTTTTTTTCTTTTCAAACCATGAGAAATTTGGTCACATAGTGTTATGTAACTTATTTACAGTCACAACTTAATCACTTAATCTGAATAAAATGTCAAACATTATGAGACGTTCGGGATCAACACCAGTCGGTAAATAAGTCTTGAGATTAATACATACTTTTGTCACAATTTCAAACTCGATTTTAAAACTTTCGACACTATTTTCACTGCCACAATCATAATCAGAAATGCTCTTCTAAAGCCAATATTTTATACAATACAACAGATTGACATTTTCAAAACAAAATATAAGTACTTTCTTTATTGAGCGTTGTGATATAAAACTAGTTTTGATAAAAGAAAATATCAAATTTTGTCATGTTTGTTATTTATTTAGGTAGTGACACTTATTCATCTTTTTCGATAACAGATTTATTATTGATTTGTATCTAAATGTTAATACTTTTGACGACATGCTTTTAAACTTCAGATCTTTTGCCACGCCCCCATTTTAGTCGATTAATCAATCGATTTGACGCGTTTTTAGTTTACTGAGGATTTATTTGGTTGATTACAGCCTTAAAGACTACCAGTACTTTATGTGAGATTCCTAAAACCTCTTTCCAACATTGTAAACATGTAAAGTTATTCGATTAGTAAATTAGTTAATGAATCTTGAAATAATGTATAAGTTGTGATTAATCGATTAACTTGTTGCAGCCTTAATTGTATAATTCAGATATTTTATACAACAATTATATTCTGTTTTGACATGATTCTTGTCTCAATACCTCACTCACAAATTTGATTTTTTCAATTTTATAAAGCTCCACATTATTTTGAAAAAGTAGTTTGTTGTTTGCTAAACTAAACATTGCTTTTCAATAAACAGCTGCATTGCTGTTTTAATGTAGTTTTTGTAAATTCAATCAGCGAGTTTAGATGTCTAAAAAAACAGCCTGTACGTTCTACAAGAAAAAGTATGTGTGTATGTGGAGTAAAAAAATGTACAACAATAAATCAGTTTAATGTGAATTACAAAGAAACTGTTTTTTTTACGGTACAGTTTGATGGAAAGATTGATTACATGTGTTATTGTCCTGTTATCTTTGTGCAGCATTTACAGTATGTTATTGATAATATTGAAATAACTACAATATTTCCTCAAGTAAATATTTTGTTTGTATATCTAGAAAAACAGCACTTCAAATCCCAAGTGTAACTAAGGATGTGCAACCATATAAAAGTCAATGTAAAGGGGTGGGGTAAATAAGTTTTACTTTTTCCCACTCCCTCTCGAGCCTACATCTGTCTGTTTTCCTTCTGTATTTTTTTGCTGCTGTTGTTACAAATGTATTATGTAATATGACAGTCAAGCTCGTAATAAAATGATTGATTGAAAAAAAAAAAGTTCAGTGATTTCAGACCCAATTTTTGCAAAACAAAAGAAACAGAAAGACAAACACCTCAAAACAACAATAAGCTGCTGATTACTTCCTCTAATGTCATAATATCTCTATAAAAAATATGACAATGACTTATACATTTATTAACAGACAGATTTTTTTTTATCTATAATAATAATAATTATTGATAAATAATCTGGTGGCAGCAGTTAATTGAATTATTAACGGTTTAATGTTTTTTTTATGTGTCCAATTCAAGAACATTAACATTTAATTAATACGTTTTTTTTCTTAAGAGTTCATAAAAAAATTCGTCAACGTATAAAATCGTCAAGATCTATATGACTGATAGCTCAAAATGATAAACTTCTATTATGCAAGTCACTTTACATAAATATGTAGACCGTTATATAATAAAATGCATAGTTCGTTTGCTTAAATCACCATTTGAATTTAGTATTTATTATTTAAACAAGAATGTATTAACTACGACAAACAAACGAATTGTAATAATGAACTGTTGCATATTTAATAAAAATTCTGCACATTTCGTTAAATTACACAAAGTCGGATTGCAGACAGTAACATCTATAAATTAAATTACTAAAAAAACCCTTTGTAATCTCGATGTTTTGTCAAGTATTTCTTAACATTTTTACATAAACTCTAACATTTACAGTAGCATTTCGCTTCCTGCTTACATGAATAAATAAAGAGGTTTTTGTGAACAACTGTAGACAAATCTCCAATCAGAAACAAACACTTAAGGTTGTCTACAATCTTAAATCAAAGTCTTGTGTGCTAAAATCGTAAAAATATGCATAAAAAGTGGAGTCGTGAGAGGCGGACAGTGGACGCCTTTTATTTGAGGAAAACGCCAGTTAAGGCTAGCGCTGTTAGCATTTAGCTCGCTCGGAATTGTCACTTACCGCTTGAAATTTCGGCATTAAAACTCCACTTTAGCGCAAAAAGCCGTCGCCATCGTCAAGTGGAAACGCCAAAAAATCCCCAATCGCGGTTATGTCACGTCCAAACGCGAAAAATCCACAGAAACGCGACTAATTCCCTCAACACTCGTGGCTTTTAGACGTCTGCCAGAGGATTATGTCAAGCTAGCACTTTTTAGCCAACTTCCGGTTTGACGTGACAACATAAAAGCGCTGACGTTTTTTTACCTTTAAAAACGTGTTAAGCGCTGACATTACAACGCGCATGAATACAGTTTGCTTTTAGCTTTTTATCGAGCCTGTGCATGCGTGTTTTTGATGTTTTTTGGTTAAGTTTTATCATGTTACATAACTGGATTTACTAAAGCACGTCGTCTTCATTACCAGATCTGAATTACTGCTCTAATTTTAATTTCTTGCAACTTTATTAATTAAACTGTACAAGCGGACTTTTTTTTTATTTTTGTCTGTTCGCAAGGAGACGAATAGTTGCTTGAAACTGAGCTAATAAGTGAAAATTAAGGTTTTGGACAGATCAGGTGGCGACGTCTGGGAGGCACGTCTCCTACGTCACTTCCGCTAACCCACTTTCAGCGCAGAGCAGACGGGAGAGAGAGAGAGAGAGCCGAGCCGAGCCGAGCCGTGACAAAAGACCAAGTGTGGCGTGTGCTGAGCTGGCCTAGTTTACCCAGACAGCTGCGTGGGTCCGTGTGCGTGACTGTACGTGAGTGCGCGCGGGGCAGACGGTCTGAGAGAGGAGAAAAGGAGCTTTCTCATGTGATAAAGCCCACATCTGCTGCTACAACTCTACCGTGAAGTACAGAAAAATAAAGCTAATTAATGCATGTTATCTAATTAAACGCAATATTGGAATGTGCTGCACTGAACGCAAAAGTCATACTCAGATTATTTTCTAATATATTTCTGTATGAGGCACTACATTTCATTTTAACTAGGTAATAACGTGACTATCAGGAAAAACGTGATACAAGTTGTTGTTGTTGTTGGTGTTGTTGTAATTTTGTATCATGTTATTAGTTGATAGTATCATGAAATTTTGTAATACAAGCGAAAAAAAAAAGTAGAGTAGTAGGCAGTACTGAGCTTTCTACTGCCAATTTCGTACAGACAATAAGATACTTGAAAGTAACTTTTAGATTGAATTTGACCATTAAGAGTGTTTTACTACTTGTTTGTTAGTTTCAGCGTTTTCCCCTAAGGAAAAACTAAAAAACATAAGTGTGTTTAATATGTGGGTTAAACTTGTTGTTAATAAATTGTGGGATGACTTCATCTTTGAATTTCTTTGAATTATTTCTGCAACATCTTAGTTCCTAATAATATTGAATCATAAACCCACTATTCTGCAACACACAATGACTTAATTATATTCTTTTATGTTATTGTAAAAATGTTGCATTACTTAATAAAGTCACAACATCTCGTGTATCGCAGCCTCTTGTGTCGTGATCGTATCGTGACAAAAGCGTAAGGTCACAGTCAGTCAGTGTTGGGTGTAACTTAGTTAATGTAATTAGATTATAGTTTTGAGTAACTAGTAGTGTAATCATTATTATTGCTTATTTTACTAAACATTAGCCTATATAAGCAACTTATTTGATGTTTGTCTTTGTTTAAATGCCACTAATGTAATTTTAAATCCTATTTTTGATCGATGTTTGCAATAACAGAGTTTGTGCAGGTCACATGACTCATTCTAAATGTTGATGCTGAGAGAGTCAATGGAGAGAAAGAACATTTTCTCTTGTAAAAGTTCAATAAACAACTAAAACAGGAAAAATAAACTACAGTTTGATAACAAATTCAACCCACCACAAGTCTACTGAGCGCTGGGTTTGTAACTGACATGTAAAAAGAGAAAATCACGACAACAAAGAAATACATTGAAGAAATGCCTCATTCTAAATGTTGTTAAGCATTTTTGGAATAAAATTATGTCAGTGCATGCATAAGCTCTATACACAAAAAGTAATCCCAAAGAACAGTAATGGGTGAAAGTTACTTTCATGAGGCAGTTACTATGTAGTGTAACTAATTACATTTTTTAAAAGTAATAAGTAATGAGTAACTAATTACTTTTTCAAATGCCCCCCCCCCCAACACTGGTCTCAGCCCTACTTATAACACGAAGCTTAAGTTCTCAAATGAAAAATTGTTTTGTTTGAAGATTCCTTTTGGATCAATAACATTAGAAAAATGTCTTTTGCACCTGCTGCTGATTTGCACCAGATACAAATACTGAAAATTCAACTACAAATGAACGTAACACATTCCATCTTTGAGAATGACCATTTATTTTACAATTCATAAGAGAAACAACACAAGCTGTACAAAATATTTTAAAGATATAAAGCATTTTGGTCACAAGTTCATGTTCAGCAAAGACACTGTAAAAACATACAAATACAGTTCATCATTACAGCTATTATCACTAAAAACAAAGCAGCTTCCAGTGTATTTACACATTCATAAAGAGGTTTTAACAATATGAGGTCGTTTATGGCACAGACAATAACACAACAAGAGTTTTACAGACAAACTATTGCTTAGTTAAAAGAACCGTGTGTAAGATTTTGATTTCAGATTTCATAGAGCTGACCTTTGTATGTCCACAGATACAACAAAAACATGTCCAAATATACTATAATTTTTACTGATAGTCACTGTTATTCTTATTAAAAAGTAAATAAACTAGAGATCGACCGATATGGGTTGTTCTTGGGCCAATGCCGATATACTATAAACCATATAATTTCTCTCCAAAACTATAACTTGGAGCTGAGCTGATCACTGTGAGTGCAGTTCTACTATGCAGAAGACTGTTTCAACAACTTCCAGATGAAATATCGGCCAAAATCAGGCCGATATGAAAAAATCCAAATATCAGGCCCAAAATATTGGCCGACCGATATATCGGTCTACCCCTTAAATAAACATGTTCATTCCATTGTTGGTGTTTTTGTTCTTAAAAGGATTATCCAATCACAAAGCAGAATGAGGCTCACATGACTCTCTTTTTTGCGTTGCCAGTTTGGTTTCTTAGAGCCATGAGTCAGGAACATGTTTGAGTTTAAACTGATGTTGCACCAGGACACAGACACAACTGTCTTTTAGAGATAGACCGATATATCGACTGGCAAATATTTGGGAGCCAATATTTGAATTTTTTTGCATATCGGCCACCGGCCTTATTTTGGCCGATATTTCATCTGGCAGTAGTTTAAACAGTCGTCCGCACGGTAGAGCTGCACTCACAGTGATCAGTTGATCTCCAAGTTATAGGTTTGGAGAGGAATTATATGGTTTCCATTTTGCTGTGTTTTGAAAAGAAGCACTCTGTTGAATTACTCTTTAAAATGTTCTGTAACATGCATAAACATGTTGTATTCATTAAACCAGTGGTCCCCAACCTTTTTTCAAGGACCGGTAGAGTTATAATTTTCTTTTCCGGGGACCGGTTGAGGTTGGGTAGCACCAATAACAACAATTGTGCGTATTTTTAGCTCTTATTGCTTTAATTTGCAGTTTATTTGGTTAAGTGGCACAATATTTTCATGGTAAAGCAAAGGAAGTGGTGATAAACTATAAAAAATATAATACATCTTAAAAGATCCTTAGGGGCCCGGTAGCAGATGGCTCGCGGACCGGTTTTGGGCCCCGGACCGGTGGCTGGGGACCCCTGCATTAACAATAATAGATTGAACTTTTTCTTTTTTGGATAGTATATCTCATCTCAGCTATGTTTTTTGAAAACAAAATAAGAAAATCAGCCTTAGAAATCGGCTTTGAAAATTGGCCATTGATGTCGGCATCAGCTGACAAATTGTCAAAAATCGGCATCGGTATCGGCCCAAGAAAAACCCATATCGGTCGATCTCTACTGTCTTTAAAGACCCATTTACTGTTAGTAAACAAAGATGCCTGCACACAAACAGTGCCAGGCTTTTTAGCGCGGAGTGATTGTGAAAAGTTTGATGTTGAAACAATCCTGATGTGAGCAGCAGCTTTGGCTGTGACAGATGTAAATGTAACAGAGCCTAAAAGGACATTTAAAGGTGGGGCAGCTCATTTTACACTACAAACACGATTTAGGGCTTAAATCTGCCATTTTCTTCTCATACTAAATGACTCGACACATGGTTAATATCAACATGTAGTCACTTTTAGTTGCTGGCTTTCTTACAAACAACAAAGTGAAACTGAAGAGGACCACCTAAGCTCAGCCAATCAGAGCGCAGCATTCTGCTCTTGATTAGAACTAAAAAATTTTATTATTCAGTTCAGACAGTACTCAGTGGTCTCATTTTTCACAAGTGCTGGCATTTACCATGTACTTTTTAGTGGAAAACACAAAAAACAGTTAGCTACCCCAACTTTAAATGTTCTTAACCCTAGTGTTTTTGGCATCATTTCCCCCCGATACTACAGCATTTACAGGACAATATTATTAATTAATGTGGACGACAGATAAAAATGACTTCAGAGGCTGTAGATGTGACCTCGTGTTCGCTCCCACAGAGAGATTTTCCCTCTGAGGCCCAGATCCTGCTTCAGACTCAGACCCACCTGCTCCGAGTGGACTGCGTCACAGTAAATCCAGATCTGAGCCCGGTCCCGGGTTCATGTGAGCGTTACAGGAGAGGGGAGGGAGGAGGGGAGAGAGGAGGGGCGAGAGAGGGAGCGCCAGACCTGAAACAGAGAGAGAGAGAGAGAGTGAGTGAGTGAGGGGTGAGAGAGGGAGAGGGGTGAGAGAGGGAGAGCTACACCTGAAAACAGAGAGAGAGAGAGAGAGTGAGGGGCGAGAGAGGGAGAGCTACACCTGAAACAGAGAGAGAGAGAGAGAGAGTTTATGTGAGAGGAAGAGGAGAGAGAGGAGAGAGAGAGGGAGAAGCACACTGAAACATACAGAGAGGAGTGTGAGAGAGAGAGGAGAGAGAGGGGGGAGAGAGGGAGCGCCAGACTGAAACACAGAGAGAGAGAGAGAGAGTGAAGAGCGAGGGGAGAGCTTACACCCTGAAACAGAGAAGAGAGAGAGTTTATGTGAGAGGAAGAGAGAGAGGAGGAGGGGGGAGAAGAGAGAGAGAAAGAGTTTAGGTGAAGAGGAAGAGAAGAGAAAGAGAAAGAGAGAGGACAAAAAGAGAAAGGGTGTTTATGTGAGAGGAAGAGGAAAGAAAGAAGGAGGAGAAGAGAGAGAAGAGGAAGGAGAGAGAGGATAATAAGAGAGAGAGAGTTTATGTGAGAGGAAGAAGAGAGAGAAGAGAGAGGAGAGCCTTATGTGGAGGAAGAGGAGAGAGAGAGAGAAGGCGAGAGAGTAAAGAGAGAGAGACAGAGCGAGAGGAGAGAGTTAAAATGGTGAGAGGAACGGAGAGCAAGGGGAGCGCCAGACCTGAAACACAGAAGAGAGAGAGAGAGAGAGAGAGAGAGAGAGAGAGAGAGAGAGAGTTTATGTGAGCGTTACAGGAGAAGGGAGGAGGACAGGAGAGAGGGAGAGCTACCACCTGAAACAAACAGAGAGAGAGTTTATGTAAGAGAAAGGAGAGAGAAGGAGGGAGAGAGGGAAGAGAAGGGAGAGCTACACCTGAAACACAGAGAGAGAGAGAGAGAGTTTATGTGAGAGGAAGGGAGAGAGAGAGAGGGGGATGAGCCAAGACCTGAAACAACAGAGAGAGAGAAGAGAGAAGGAGGGAGAGAGAAAGCACCGCACACATGAAACAGAGAGAGAGAGAGTGGTAGAGTGAGAGCAGGAAGAGAGAAGGAGGGAGGGGTGATAGAGAGAGTTTATGGGAAAAAGAAGAAGAAGAGAGGAGGAGCGAGAGAGAGATAATTATGCTGAGAGGAAGAGGAGAGAAAAGGAGGGGAGAGGATAGAGAGGGAGCCGCCAGACCTGAAACACCAGAGAGAGAGAGAGAGTTTAGGTTAGAGGGAGAGAGAAAAGGGAAGGAGGGTGAAAGAGAGAGAGAAGAGAGAGAGAGAAGAAGGAGATTAGGGGAGAGAGAGAGGGAGTGAGAGAGATACAAAGAAAGAGGAGAGGTTTATGTGAGAGGAAGAGGAGGGGAGAGAGCAAGGATGAAGGGTTAGGAGAGACAGAGAAGCGAGGAGGAAAGAAATAGAGTTTATGTGAGAGGAGAGAGAGAGAAGAGAAAGAAAGAGAGAAAGAGCGTCACACCAGAAAAACAC
>CM076397.1:11306782-11321290 GCA_038363315.1 Mugilogobius chulae | reverse complement strand
TGGGAAAAGGCCTAGAATAGTGAGAAGGAATCATTGGGTCTTGTGCCACACTTTATGAACTTTTTTAGCTCCTGCTCTGAGGCTGGTTCTTTCAGTCGGACACAAGCACATTTACAATGCAAACTTTGTTGGAAACGCGTTTTATAGAGAGGTTTTTTTTTTATTATGAACACGGCCAATGCCCGTGCATCCAACCTGCAGAAAGAGCCGCTGCTCACTGACAAAGCTGGAGCTACAACTCAAGCTAAGGCATAGGTCTCCTTTAAGGGTCGAATTTCATTCACAAATGTTGAATTAGCAGCAGAACTTTTGTTTTCGCAGTGATAAACTCTTTTATTGTTTTTTTTTTTTAATATTTAGAAAGAAACTAGAACATTTGCAGATCACTAATTTACCTTTTGTTTATTGTAAAACACAAAATTGATCAAAAACGACTTAAAAATAGAAACAGCTCTACTGACTTCCTGTTCAAAACGGCAGAACTTCATTTTAAAATGTAACTATAAGAAGCAACAGATTTTAAATAACTAAATTATTATACTTGGAAAGTGGCAATAGGACAGTTTTGAACCATATATTTCCCTACGGGGACAATAAAGTGTACCTTAACCTTAACCTTAACTATATATGCTTCACTTTGAGTATTAATCTTTTGAATAATTATAAGTAATTACAGACAAGTGGGAGGGGATAGGTGGTAGGTGAGAACAAAGATTTTCTGAGCACTTGAGCTGCAGCTGAAGAACAACAAACAATAGGAATCAATTCAAATATAACTTTGAGTAAACTAATGGTGAAGGGAGGCCAATAATATAATTTATATATAAATATAAGTTACATTCAGGTGAACAAACGGTGAGAAAGACACTGTTTCGAGCTCCAGTGCGTCTGACCTGTTCCATGTCTCTGCAGTTGTTCTCGTCGATGACCCACTTGACCCTCTGCAGCGGCTGGAGCTTGGACACAGTCTGGAGGAAGCGCTGTGACGAGGTCTGGACCCGGGTCTGGTCTTTGGACTGGAGTCTGTGTCTGAACATGGACCAGCAGCGTTTGGAAGGAGAGTCCAGGTTAGATCCCGCTCTGGTCTGGTTCTGTAGACCTGGACCTGGGTCTGCTGGGTCTGGAGGATTCGGTGGAGTCTCTGGGACAAACAGAATTCCTTCTTCTGCCTCTGAACTCTCACACAAAGCACTTTTAACCTCGAGCTCTGCATTCTTCTGTGAGAAATAAAATAAAAACTGAGGTGATGATGTCGTAAGTGCAGATGATGGGAAAGAGTCAGTTTTCTCTTATTAATAACATTGAGCTTCATTCATGAAAGTTTACTTTAAACATTTTCTATTACCCATTTCGATACAGTGGCTTTAAGTAACTGTCCATACTCGATACCAGTGTTGGGACTGACGAGTCCCTATAGGTGGGTTTCAGATGACATCACAACTTTCTACAGGCCAATGTAATTTCAATGAGGTGGAGGGCAGGTAAAATAAAAATTGTTTAAATGCAATTTATTTTTGTAATTCAAATGAGTCGTGGGTCTAGTCATTATAGAAATAATCGCTTTTTAAATTAGCTAAATATGTTTTGAATTATTTCACGGCAAAGTTCAATGTGTATTGTTTCATTGAATATGTATTGTTTTATTTTGATTTCCTATTATTCATATTTGCTAAAATTAATAATCTTGGGAAGTCCTCAGAGACGACAAAAATAAATTGATTTGATTTGATTGTTATTAATAGGAAAATCTGCCTCTCCACCTGGCTTATAACTGCCAAGAATTCTAGAATATGAAACCCACCTATTCTCAGTTTCAATCATATAGTGCTATTCAACTGTTATATAACAACCTGATGTCATTTAGACTCATCTCACATTAAAATTGTTGCCTAGATCATTGAGTCTGCTGAAATCCTTAATGTTTTCCTGTTCCATGTGATATTTTTCCGTCATATTATAAGCAGTCATGTTGGTTTTCATACGGGAGACAATGCTTGTTCCAAATAATGGATAATTAATCTGTTAATCACACTCACTGAAATTCAAAGACGGACATGGTGGCCAGATATATATTTTATCTATCAACTAGATTTTCCAGGCAACAATTATATTGGAATTAGAAATATAAGAACTGACTGAAATATAACAATAATCTAAAATGGCAGACTTTCTGTTCTTATAGAGGGATTTTTTGTTTCTCAACACGGGCGATGCGCGCACCCGTCCTGCAGAAAGAGCCTCCGCACATAGACACAAACAGTGGAAACAAGTCAAAAAAGCTTTGTTGCCAGCCAACGTGAAGAGTTTATCACTGTGAGAAAACAAAGTTATGCTGCTAAGTTAACATTTATGGATGAAATTTGATCCTACGACCCTTAGAAGTTACAATCAGGTAAGTGAGAAAAACGGCGAGATAAACACCGTCTCAAGCTTCAGGGGACAGACGTCTATCATACCGGTTCATACTTGATGAAAGCAGCTAGCTGTCGTCCCGTTTTGTTGTTTCTTTCGAACAAGTTTCCCAATGTAAACAAATGGAGATGAGCTCTTTCTGCATGACGCACACGCAGTAGGGTGGAGCTATGATACTCTTAGGAATTGTTCTTCAAGAAGATTAATTTAACCAGGAATGTCCCACTGAGATTAAGAATCTTTTCCACGTAGAAAGACACCGGGTTGCCTGGGAATTGAACCCAGGACGTTCTTACAATGAGGCCAGAGCGTTTACCGCTACACTGAAGCCCAATGGACTTAACATGACATTTTCAATCTGGTGATTTCAATTTGTGAGCCACTAGATTAAGTCATTTTTTATATATAAAAAAAAAAATAACACTGACTTTTAAGTAGGGCTGGGTGATCTGGGAAAAAATATATACCAGTAATCACGATTTTTTTTCCTCATACTGATCAATCTCGATTTTCGATTCAATTCTGCTTAACCTTTTCAAAACCAAATGAAAAATGTCATTTGTGAACATAAACAAAACAAAAACTTTTAGTATGTCAATTTTTTTAAACTATATATCAATATTCTACCTCAAAGTGCTTGACTTTTGCTCCAAACTACACATTTTTACTGACAAAAGATTGGTTTTCGATCCAATAATTAAATTGACGATTCGGTTCGATTCGATCTCTTGTTTTTTTAATGAATGGCCCAGCCCTACTTTTAAGTATTTTGATTTGAGTGTCAAACATTTGTATTAAATATTATTGGCCTGAAGAATGAGGTGACATCACAAGAACACAACCTATTGATAAACCAAAGAGACTCTCTTGACTCTGTCTTACCGTGGAGTTAACAGTCTGGTTTAGATCCTGGTTTAGGTCCTGGCTTGGTCCCTGGTTTAGACTCTGCGTTGGCTCCTGGCTCGGTCCGGTTTTCTCTCTGTCCTCCTCAGTTCTGGGGTTCGTAGGTTTAACAGTCTGGTTTAGATCCTGGATTAGACTCTGCTTTGGCTCCTGGGTCAATCCAGTTCTCTCTCTCTCCTCCTCAGCTCTGAGGTCTGGAGCAGAGAGGATTCTGGGAGGACTTCTGGCTGGTCTCAGAGGCAGGTGCCGGTCGACGACGGAGGGAAACCACGGACTGAACACCTGAAAGAAGAGAGAGAAAAGACTGACACCTTTAAATGCATTTATCATTCATGATCACAAGATTACAAACTAGGCCCTGATCACAACTGTGTTCAGAAAATGCACCAGTCTTTTCTAAGTCAACCTGCATTTACACACAGACAATGAGGTGGGAAGAGAAACTACAAGTATAGTATTGGGAGGGCATCTGACACTTTAGCACGCATGTAAAGAGAGTAAAAGTGAACCTGGGGAGGACGACAGGAGAAAGGAGCCAGCAGCTTCTCAGTCGTCCTGATCAGAGCAGAAAGGTCCTGGTCTGGTCCGGATTTATAATGAAGAACCACATCCTCCATAAGCCAAGTAGACCATCGCCAGACCAGGACTAACACCAGGACTAGAATCAGGACTGAACAAGGACTCAAGCCAGGACGAAACCAGGACTAGAAGAACAACATCTGCTGCTCCAGAGATAAAAACAGAGAGTGAACACAAGTTAGTTTAAATGCAGCTCAGATTAATCTTGTTTAAAAGTTATTTTTTGGTAAAATACAAACGTGAATGGGTCTAGTCACTAATAGAAATCATCAGCTTGAAAATGTGTGAAACTACCTTTAAGAGATTTCACGACAAAGTAATGGTTTCATAATTTTCAAGCAGTAGCTAGCCTGCAGTTTGTTTTTAGCTTCTCTGCTAAAAGCTAACGAAGCTAACGAGCTAACGTAATTTCAAATACAAAACAAAGCGGAAAACGTCAAAATAATACACTTCTGAATCGATACGAGGTGAACGGATCAGAAACACTGTTCACAAAAGAATTTCGTGTCTTTACCTGATCCTGCTTCTGTGAGAAATAAAAGTTTAAATGAATAAAAACAGGAAAAAGGAAGAAGAGTAACGTTCGAACTCTCTTTGGCTTCTGTGAAACGCCACAGCGCCGCGCAGTGGAGGCGGCTGAGTATCACACTACACCTCCTGTTATTTTACAGAAATACAGTATAGTACTGTCATTTGTATGTGTTTAAAACATAAATGTGGATTTTCTGCGACATTGCTGGGTTTCAGATGACATCACGACATCTACAGGCCAATGTTATTACAATTAGATTGGAGGCAGCTGAAATGAATTAGTTTAATGCAGTTTATTTTTGTAATACAATAGTTTAATGGGTCTAGTCACCCCAGAAATCACCACTTTTTAAATCAGCGAAATATTTTTTGCAAAGTGTGTGCCCCCATCCACCACTACACTTTATTTTTGACTACAATTTATTACTGAATATAATAGGCCTAGATTATCTAAAGAAAATTGACACCATTTGCTAAATCTGGAGTATTTTTAAACAAATAATGCATCTTTTGCAATTGTTAGGTTATGTGTAATTTTGTACTTTAATATGTAGTAAAGTTCCTCAAAATTCAATCTCTTTGGAGCCTCAAAATGGAGTGTGGCTCCAGCCCTCTGCTTTCCCCCGTCCTCTCCACAACTGTTCCCTCTTCAGTGCTGAATACAACGAAAAACTTCATCCTCGCAGAAATACTAAGAATTTTTTGTCAAGACAATAAGCGTCATGTTCTACTACTACTACCGCTGCGGTAGTTTGCGTGATTAAATCTGTGTGTAAGTTCCGGTGTATACGTTCGTTAGCTATTGTGGTCATAACTCAATGAATATGTGTCTAATTGGCACAAAATAAAAACTGATTAATAGCTTTTGAGTTGTAGAACTTTATTTTTATATTTTAGGGCTGCAATTTGGCGCCCTTACCACTAGGCAACTGCCTAGTTGGCCTATGCTTAGAGCTGACCCTGCTCGGCAATAGCCTAATCTGGAGCTCTGTGACTGATATTTCTTTTAAGAATATAGGCCCTACATGTGTTTCGTTAACCATTTGAAGAGTTCATAGTCAAAAACAGAAAAACCACAAAATTGGCTCGCTGTAGGCCTATTGTTTCCACATTATCGAATAAAATATTGATCTCCATTCAGAATGTCCCAAAGTTTGGTTTTAACTTTCTATTTCTATTTTCTCACTTCCCCAGAAGGTTACAAATGTAGTTTACCTCAGTTAAAACATTAATTAAACCCTCCTTGGTAAAAGTAATTGAACATTTTGTCATTGATGATATTGGTTGAAGATAAAAAACACATTTTCAAAACGGAGACATCTTTTTTTGCAGTTTGCACTTTTCAGCAGTATTTAAAGTTAACAGATTTAGCTTTCAGTATTTAATTTATAACAACACAGTGACTCCTTTTATGAATGTTTTTTGAAATAATATTCTCTGATTCACCAGCAGTGGGCAGCAGAGAAACACACACAGGAGGATCGTGTGTGACAGCAGATCTGAAAACATTCTGTAAAAGTGTGTAAAGGTTTAGTTTTCACAGTGTGTTATTGTGGCAGAAGATAAAAATGATAATCGACACTGGAACAGTTTATTTTACGTCACACAAAATACACAAAAGTTGTCTCATAACGCTAGACAAAACATCTGAATATAACAAACCCCATAAAGCCCCTAGATGCATAGAGTTAACTATACTCAACAAAAATATAAACGCAACACTTTTGTTTTTGCTCCCATTTTTTACGAGATGGACTTAAAGATCTAAAATTCCTTCCAGATACACAATATTACCATTTCTCTCAAACACTGTTCACAAATCTGTCTAAATGTGTGATAGTGAGCACTTCTGCTTTGCTGAGATAATCCATCCCACCTCACAGGTGTGCCACATCAAGATGCTGATCTGACATCATGATTAGTGCACAGGTGTACCTTATACTGCCCACAATAAAAGGCCACCCTGAAATGTGCATTTTGTTTTTGCTTTATTGGCGGTCTGGGGACTCAGAACCAGTCAGTATCTGGTGTGGCCACCATTTGCCTCATGCAGTGCAACACATCTTCTTCGCATAGAGTTTATCAGATTGTCTATTGTGGCCTGTGGAATGTTGGTCCACTCCTCTTCAATGGCTGTGCGAAGTTGCTGGATATTAGTGGGAACTGGTGCACGCTGTCGTATACGCCGGTCAAGCACATCCCAAACATGTTCAATGGGTGACATGTCCGGTGAGTATGCTGGCCATGCAAGAACTGGGACATTTTCATATTCTCTGAAACGCCTTTGGAGACGGCTTATGGTGGAGAAATGAACATTCAATGCACGAGCAACAGATCTGGTTGACATTCCTGCTGTCAGCGTGCCAATTGCACGCTCCCTCAATGCTTGTGGCATCTGTGGCATTTTGCTGTGAGACAAAACTGCACATTTCAGGGTGGCCTTTTATAGTGGGCAGTATAAGGTACACCTGTGCACTAATCATGATGTCAGATCAGCATCTTGATGTGGCACACCTGTGAGGTGGGATGGATTATCTCAGCAAAGCAGAAGTGCTCACTATCACACATTTAGACAGATTTGTGAACAGTGTTTGAGAGAAATGGTAATATTGTGTATCTGGAATGAATTTTAGATCTTTAAGTCCATCTCATGAAAAATGGGAGCAAAAACAAAAGTGTTGCGTTTATTTTTGTTGAGTGTATATAATGCTTTGTCTCTTTTAAAAGGACTTTATTTGCACAAGTTTTTGTCCTTATTTTAATGTGGTGTCTTTATCAAAAGCACACCTGCAGTTACGTTTTGCTTCATTCACACTTGTTTGACACAAAAATTCTACTTATTATGCGTTTTTCAGTCTGAAAACACTATTCGTTCCACTTTGTGATGTCTTAAGTGTGATCTTTAAAGTGAACCCTGGCTATAATCACATGTTTACCCTAAAACACTTATAATATCATCACTTATATAAATACAGGATAAATACCTCGGAAATATTTGTAGTTTTATTAAAATAGTGTTTTAAAGAATTACCTGGAGGCTGCCATTTTGCTTTGGTTATGACATCAAATGGTTGTCTGTGTCTTCTGGTGGTTGTCAAGGTAACAGCCTAGGGAGCAACTATGTTAGGAGCAACCATGGCAACAACCAAAAGCAACCATTTGACATCATCAACCCAGAATGCATTGCACCTGGACAATATGGCTGCTGCCAGTGGCTCCAAACAATGACAATTTTATAAAAAATAGTAAGCGGTTATATATTTGTTTGCAATTTATTTTAGTAAACATGTCCAGAACTAGCATTTAAGCCATATTTATCTTCATAGTCAGGGATCCTTTTAAATGTAGAGACTGTCAGCTTCTTTGACATGAGCAGGAGCTGATTTCATAACCAGGGAGCTTAAAACCCCTTCTCATTCCGGCGGCCCTTCGAAAGGACGTCCCACTTTTTCTTTAAAAATTCTATTTTGTTCAGTGTCAGAAAAAAGCATACTATGAAGCGTCTGGAAAGGTTAACCAAACTCAGATTTCAGCTGTAAACCTCCAAATAAAAAGTTTTTTTTTTTGCTTGGAGAAAGTTCTCACTTCTGTTGGACATCAGAAGCAAAAACTACAGGGTTACAGTTTTAAAAAGACTCCAGCCATTTGTCTGTGCTCGAAAGGGATCAGGAACAGTTTTAGTTTGAATTTTTACCTAGTTTAGTCAGACGTGTGAGGGAAAATAGGCCGGAATGAGAAGGGGTTAATAACAAAAAGCTCTGCCTCCTATTGTGCTTTTAGAGACTCTAGGAACCACCAGAAGTCCAGCATCTTGAGAGCGAAGTGAACGGTTAGGATGATAAGGAGTTATTTCATCTTTGATATAAGAAGGGGCCAAGTCATTTAAAGCTTTATAGGTTAGAAGAAGAATTTTAATATTGACTCAACAGGAAGCCAGTGAAGATCTTTTAGTATTGGGGTAATGTTTCCTCTTTCCCATTCAAAAGCTGTAATATTCGTTTACAATTGAAAATGAAACCATATTCTGCCTCACAAGCTTCTGAGTGAGTTAATATTTGACATTTGCCTCACTGATAAGCTGCACTGACGCTTTCTGTGCACGTTTCACTGTGAATCGCTTGGTTTTCGTCCCTGTTTTGCCGAGAAAATGAGCTGTTTTTGAGGTGACAAATGTTTTTATAGTGAAACCCAAAGCAGAGGGTTGATTTGAGCAGCAGCCCAAACAGATGCACACGCAGGACTATCATTATGTGACGAGTTCAGCCTGAAGCAACAACACTTTCACACACGCTGAGAGGTGCAAATACGGACACTTTTTAACCTTAAATATCACAAACTACTGACATAATCTTGTGTCATAGTTATTTAGTCTGCTCTTCATTCTTTGGGTTGTATTTCTTTTAGGGATGCACCGATCCGATACCTGGATTGGATATCGGTGCCGATCCAGGACATTTTGCTGGATCGGGTATCGGTTCCATGATATCGGTTCAGCCGATATTGTGGCTGTGCCTTTAATTGGACATAATGAGACTAATTTACAGGCTGGTGTTGATCCATAGCAATTCATAATATTGGGCATTTTATTCAGGTTAAGTTGTGACTTGCACTATAACCAACAGTTACATAACACAATATGACCAAATGTATTAAGTTTTTATAAGAAAGAGAAGCAATTTCAGTCCTTTCACTGGTATCGGTTGATATCGGGTATCGGCAGATAGTTAAAGCCAAATATCGGGATCGATATCGGAACAGAAAAAGCTGGATCGGTGCATCCCTAATTTCTTTCTAGAATCGTGTGTTGTTATCAGAGTGAGTATTGTAACTCTTTCTGATCGATTAGACAGATTATTTAGGCTCATTTATTTGACAAGAATATTGCACAATGCAACAGACCAGAGAGAGCTCGAGGTTCATCTGTAACTACACTGTGTGCACCTGCAGCAGAAAGTACAGATCTACAGAAAACAGAATCACTGTGAATGAGGAACCAGACCAGAGCAAAATAACTGAAGGCTAAGTAATATCTCTCAAAAAAGAGATAACATTTCCTGAATTGGGAGGCTATTTTGAATTTGTTTTGTATTGTATTGTAGTAATGTGTATTTTGATCTGTTTGTATATAGTGTTTTTAAATTATTTTTTTTACTATTTTTTTTGTGCATGTGAAGCACTTTGGGCAGCTTGTGTTGTTGTAAATGTGCTATAGACCCGTTCAGAGCCTACGTCATTTTGGGGGCGGAGCCACACTGGTGCCCTCCGCAGAGTTTCCCCATAAGTTTCTATACAAAACGAGTAAGCTGTACTAACGATATTAAACGGTTAGAAAACTTAACAATGACTTCAAACGAAGCTCTGACCATTCCTAATGTGTTCCTTGGGTTTGCACCAGTGACACATTTTATAACTCGTAATTTTTTGGGGCTAACTAGCTAGCCGCTAAAATCTATAGAAAAAATGAGGGATCACCATCAAAACAAATACATGGCCTCAGAGTCATGTAAGTTTATCCTTGGAGTCTTTTATACAATACATTTCTATAGAAATCAGCACAAAATAATGCCAGATAGCTGCAGTTTACTGTGAGTCTAATTCTCCACTGATAATTGATAAATAATTAACACAACTTACACAAAAATCTTAAGCAATGTCACGTTAACTCACCTCCTGTGCTTTTCCGCAAATTACGTCGTCAAACTCATCAAGGGATTTGTAGCTCAAAGCTTTTCTCTTGTGCACATGAGTTTTTCCATCAAATATAAGTAAATATCAGGTCTGAATATCAGACACTTACTAACGTCATGCTAACATTCAGTAGATAACTGTACATGGATCTGGAGTCGCTTGCTGTTCGTTAAATTGAGTTTTTAAAGAGAGTTTTGCGATTTTTTAATGAAAATACACCTGCGTAGCTTGAAAAGCCTGAGACTGGGCACCACTCAGGGCACCAGTTAGCGCGCGCAGCCATCTTTGTTTACTAACAGTAAATGGGTCTATACAAATAAAGTTGACATTGACATTGACATTTAGACCAACTTTTACATTTTTTTACCCTTGTCAATTTATATCTAATTTTTTTGTTTAATTTTATTATTAATATACACATAATTGTACTTCTTAAGTTTCACTTGGTGTCAATGTTTCCTATGGGGCCCCAGCACTGTCCCTCTTTTAATTACTACAAAACCGGTCCGCGAGCCATCTGCTACCGGGCCCCAGAGAATCTCTAAGATGTATTTTATTTTTTATTTTATAGTTTATCACTACTTCCTTGTGCTTTACTATGAAAATATTGTGCCATTTAACCAAATAAACTGCAAATCAAAGCAATAAGAGCTAAAAATATGCACAATAGTCAGTTGTATGCATTTTGCGTTGTTGTTATTGGCGCTACCCAACCTCAACCGGTCCCTGGAAAAGAAAATTGTGCCTGTACCGGTCCTTGCAACAAAAAAGGTTGGGGACCACTGGCCTATAATATTTTTTTCTATCACTTTGCGTTTTATAAGCTACAATAAAAAAGTCAAATTAAATGTTGCTTTGACTTGACTGATTATGGTTCGTAGAAAAGAGGGCCCCTGTAGCTGATTTTTGCTTAGGGCACTCCAAAATGTTAGATCCGGCTCTGAGAGAGCTGGATCTAACAGAGGAGTTCACATGAGCAGGAAACACATGTGGCTTTTTGTTGACACGACTGTCTTTTCGTGATCAGTTGCTTCTAACAGTGACGTGCGGTCAAAGGAGGCAGTTCCAAATGTAATATGTTCCTATTTGCATATTTAGTTGATTTCTTGTGATTTTCAATGAGTTTTGTGATTTAAAACAGCAAAATCTCCAGGACTTGCAGATACAACGCAGATCTACAGCACTGAGGCTTGAATCACTGAGATCTGCGCAGACACAGACACAATGAACAACCCCCAGTCGCTGTCGGTAGGGAGGAGCAATGGGTCTGTTCACGTCTCTATGGGGCGCACCGATGTGAAAGAACATTCAGACAAACACGATCCAAGCAGCCAACAGTCGCCAAACAAATGCCGAGTGAGCATGCGCGTGATGTAATGCTTGACGAAAATGACGAAACATAATTTGTACGCGAGTAGTAGTTGTCAAACTTTGATGGCAAACAGATGTTTCTAGTCTTACCTCACGGATTAAGCTCAACTCGTATTTCCCTCCACAGTCCAGCCTTCGTACTGCGGTCCTCGTAACTCCCCCGTGTTTTCCTCGATCCAAATAGTAGACATTCTCCTTCATAGTTACGTCCCGTTTGACCCTGTGTAAATAACAATCCATGCTCGGCTAAATACTGTTTTTCCGTGAGTGTTATTTTCGGTTTTCCGCACTATATTCCTGCGCACTGATTCACTGGTTCTCCTGTGGCCACGGACCAATCAAACTGCTGCATTTACGGCAACTGGCGACACCGACTCTACCTGCAAGTCTTCAAAAACCCGCCTCCTCGACGTGCTCCGACAACCTCGTTTACACCAAACACACGTGAGCCACCTGTCGGCAAAAGTTGCCAAACTGGTTCAGACAGGCGACCCTCGGCTTGGTGTGAAAGACTCTTTATGCAGCGCGTTCACGCACTGTTTGTCCACTAAAAGTGATCAAATATGTTTCTAGACGTACTTTTTTCGAGTGCTAATTGTCAAGAAAGATAATATCATGTGAAAGTGAGCGCTTTTAGTGAGTTAATTTAACAGTAAACGGAGTTTGTACAAAGCCCAGGAGGGGCAAATCAGAATCTGCCACACGAAGCTCTGCGCGCCAGGAAATCTGGCGGCTTTCTACGGCCAAAATACGATTTAAATGTGTCTGTGTTAAGGCAAGGCAAGGCAAGTTTATTTGTATAGCACAATTCATACACAAAGCAATTCACAGTGCTTTACAAGGCAGGAAAATGCATCAACAATAATTAAATAATCAGCATAAAATTTACTTTAAAAAGAAGTAAAGAAATAAAGAGTGCAGACAAAGTATTTCAGTCATATGCACAGATAAAAAGACATGTTTTCAGCCTAGATTTAAACACTGTCACAGTGGAGGCCTGTCTTACATCATCTGGAAGACTGTTCCAGATCTTAGCTGCATAAAACTGAAACGCTGATTCTCCACGTTTAGTCCTGACTCTGGGCACCAGCAGGAGGCCGGTCCCTGAGGTCCTCAGAGTGCGAGATGGTTCATAACGCACTAACATGTCAGAGATGTACTTTGGTGCTAGTCCATGGAGAGACTTAAACACAAGCAGAGCTGTTTTAAAGTCTATTCTCTGAGCCACTGGAAGCCAGTGCAAAGACCTAAGCACAGGACTAATGTGATCGTACTTCCTGGTTCTGGTCAGGACTCGAGCAGCAGCGTTCTGGATGTACTGCAGCTGTTTTACAGCTCGTTTGGATAGACCAGTGAGCAGGTTAAACTTCACTGTGCGGTTAAACAAAGCCTTAATCAACTATATAAACCATCACAAGCAAATATTTAACAGCAAAAGATCTAAAAGATGTAATAATCTGTTGCACTGCAGTGACATCATCAGCCATTTAACTCAACCATTTGTTACCTGAAGAAAAGTGGTATGACACGGTGTCACTGTGTCATACCACAAGACTCTGAGCTCAGAGCTGGTCCGTGTTTCTGCCGCGGTGACAGTTTGTGTGATACGTGCGAGTTTGTGAGTCGGCAGCAGATTATGACACGACTCTGGCTTCGGCTCAGAAAAGTTACAAAAGTGTGAAGCGGAGCCAGACCCAAACTGTGAACACTTTTCTGTGCGGTTTAGACCTGCCACATAAACTACAGACCTGCTCCTGCCTCTGCTCCCTTAGTCTGGGTTTAGACCTGCTATAGTCCTGGTTTAGACCTGCTTTAGACCTGTTTCAGTCTTGCTTTAGCCCTGTGTTTTAGCCCTTTTTAAGTTTTGTTTTAGTCTTGTTTCAGTCCTGCTTTAGTTCAGACCCGGTCGAGTCCTGGTTCAGACCCGGTCCAGTCCTGGCTCAGACCCGGTCCAGTCCTGGTTCAGTGTATGTTTGTTTCCATAGCGACTTCTCCTCGTTAGACTACAGCGTGCCGCCTCTCTCTGTTTGAAGTTAATGACGGCGCAGTAAAAGCAGACGGAGGAACACATTTTCCTCTGGAGTCGGGGCTTTAACGGGCACAAGGCTCGCTGCTGGTGCGCTGCTCAAAGGCACAAGGGCACAGCCTCGGGCGCGCCGCCGCAGACCGTGTAATACGAGCTTAATACTGTCTCTGTCCGCCTCTGCAGGAACACAACGAGGGACACATGTTCAGGCTGGAGACGGGTTCAAGAAATGTACAAAAGTTGAATAGGCTGAGTTTACCTAGCAACTCAGTCCAGTCTTTTGTCCGGTTTTGGCTTGTTTTAGTCCTGCTTTAAACCGGTTTTAGTTTTGTTTTAGTCCTGTTTAAGTCCTGCTTTAAACCCTTTAACATTCGGGTCTTTTTTCCCTCACACGTCTGACTACAATTGGTAAAAATTCAAACTAAAACTGTCTCTGATCCTTTGTAGCACAAGCAAAAGTCTGGAGTCTTTGTGAAGCTGTGACTCTGTAGTTTGACAATCTGCTGCACCGTCTCTCACTTTGATTTTATGGATTAGGCAGTTTTTATTGGACAGACCACAACATGTGTTTTAATTGGTTTTAAATCCATCACACTGGTTTTAAAAACTGGACTTCCACAGGGCTGTGTTTTGTCTCCCATCCTCTTTTCAATTTACACCAATGAAATCAGAGGCCTGTACTACGAACATCACTGAACTGATCATGGATAAGTTTCTCTTCCCCGGGTTGACTAACCCAGATATGAGCCGCTCTGGATAAGCTGTCCTACGAAACGAGTTCACAACTGGATCTGTTAACCCTGGATTATCTCAATGAAGTCATGCGCGTTCACGGAGCAGAGGCGGGGTTAACGCAAACTGACCAATCAGAACACCCGAGTTGCAGACTTCAAACGTGAGGAAACGTCAATCATGAAGCGAAATATACGAGTGTTAAAGTCTAAGCAAAGGAAACACACTGCAGCTTCAAATGAAGTCTGCGCTTAATCAGCCAATCA
>CM076397.1:11179282-11301782 GCA_038363315.1 Mugilogobius chulae | reverse complement strand
AATTGACCAGATTGTCCCCTTCAGTGTTACATTATCAAACATTTTGTAATCAAACATAGTTTTGCTGGGTTAGGGTTAAAAAAAAGAAAAAGCCTCTACGTAGTTTATTTTACCCTAGAAAGGACTAAACCCAATGTGGAACTACATTCTACAATATCCCCAACACTAGGTCTGCTTCAGTAATGCTAAAAGATGTTTGAGGAGGAAAAAAAACTGGCTTTAATCTAATCTAGAATACATTTGGACCAATTTTGATGGCCTACACCAGGTGGACTGTGTTTAGTAACTCAGAGATTATGTCCAGTGTAAGTCCCCTTCGGTCTGACGTCATGTTGTCCCTCTTTGCTCTGCTTTACGAGGCTCCTGTGGCTCTTGTTAAACAGTGGTGAAACAGTGTGACTCCTCCTCCTGCTCCAAACTGTGGTCCTCAGCTCTGCTCCCTTCACTTCTTCCCTTCTCTCTCTCTCTCTCTCCTTCTCTCCTCCACACTTCTCTCTCCCAGGATGACTCCACTCCACACAAACGCTTTACTGCTGCTCCTGGCCTGCACCACCTCCCTCCTGCCTGCTGGTGGCGCTCAGGGCGACTTCACCTGGCGACACAATGGACAGGTTTTCAGCCTGCGCAGCCGAGGGTCACAGTATCGACCGGGACGCGCCAGAACCGACCGAAACGTGACAGTGGTTTTAGCTTCAAACACGGCTAGCGCAAGTCCCGCTAGCTCAAACGGCGCTACCTTAAACTCTGCTAACGGCACAGCTCTGGGGCGGCGCGTCCCGGTGTCGAGCGGGAGCACACAGATGCGCGTGGAGGCCAGCAGGCGGCGCGCGCAGGAGCCACCGGAGCAGTACGCCAGCGCAGACGCCATGGCAGGAGACGATCCGTACAATCCTTACAAAAACTCAAATTATTATCCCTGGTACAACTACTACAACTCGTACTATCGACCGAGACACCGCGCCACACCCCGGCACGGCTACGGCACCAGCTACCACCAGAACGGTAAGGAAAACAGTCTTATTTTTAATCAAAATAAGGCCACAGGTTATGTTCATGGAATCACAGATTTCAGCCACATTAGCAGATCTTTGGACTTGTAAGACTTGACTTGGACTTGAGTCAGACTTGAGTCACTATTTTGTTGACTTGACTTGAAGCTCTGTGACTTGAAACAACTTGGTGTTTCTCCTCAAAATATAACATCGGTACGACTAAAAGTTTGTATCATGTTTGCGTCCAGGTGTTACAATCCCAGGTGTTAAAAAACCAAAAGCCGGTGTATGTACAATATTTGCTCTACTTGGGTCACAAGGTATCTAGAATTTATTGAATGGATGTCATAGTTTCGACATCGACATTCTACTGCAATGATAATATAATAGGCTCTGTGCAGTTGGCTTGTTTTTGTTCAAAATAGTACATCCTGCACATACAAGCATTTCCTGTTCAATTCATTTCTATGAGGTTTTCGCTATATCAGTTTAAAACGAATAAATCTTCTTTAGATCAGACAGTTGTGGTGAATGTTACAGAAAACATGTTATAGACATATCAGAGGAATATTTCACCAGAGACACTTGTGTGTTTAAAAAGAGACGTGTTTGTGTCTAAACACTAACAGGAAGTGGTTGTATGTACAGACGTTAGCTATTTTGAATGTACACAAGCCAACTGAACTTCCGTGCACAGAGCCTATAACAACTACTCTATGGGCCAGATTTATCAAGCATTTGCTCACGTGCTAAACAGGTTAGGGGGAGCAAAACCTTGGCAGAGATGACATCTAAAGATGCAGAATTTGAGGTGGTTCATATTTGATTAGTATGTTGTATGTGCATATTCCAATAATAAAGCTTTTGTAAAATGCTCATAAATAAAACTTATATATATATATATATATATATATATATTTTTTTTTTTTTTTTTGCACTCGCAATTTAGCACCTGGCGCCCTATGTACAGCCAAACAGAGCAAAAGCATGATTATGCTACCGTGGTGATGTGCTACCAAGCTAGCGAAATATAACCATTTTTAAAGTTCAGTTTTTAGGTAAATTACACTAAGACTGATCATAAATAGCACGTAAATTATCGAGTTTATTGAAAATAAGCTCAAATATACAATCAAGGAAAAAAAAAACGCAACACTTGGGGGGCAGAATAATTTTATCTTTGAGATCCGCCTGCTTCATATGAACCCTACATCCATTTCTAATCCTCAGGCCAACTCTTGTGGCGTTTACACATTTTCGAGTCCAATAACACAACCAAACAATAGAGCAACCCCCAAACCAAAAGTGACAGAGTTTCATCAGACTGTCAATAGTTCACTGACCCGAGTTGGCTCCTGTAGACTGAAGTAAGAAGCTTAAAATTAAATATTTTTGTTTGTTTACATTTTTAAGGATGCAAAAATCAAGTATAGTCCCTTTAAGTCCAGACTTATGGCTGGAGTCACATAGGGTCGTACATTGTCATGCTGGAACAGAGCTCCCGCCCCAACTTGGTCCAGAAAAGGGAGCACCACAGGCCTCAGGATCTCTTCCCGATAATGGAGACCATTGAGGTTTCCTTCGATGAAAACCAGGTCTGTCCAGTGATTAGCCGACATGCTACCACCCCACCGGTTCACTTGGCGTACGCAAGGTTCAGCCTCTCCCAACGTTTCCTGTACATCCGATCTCGGCCATCTGCTCTGAAGCACTGGAACATTTTTTCATCACTGAACACGACTTGGGACCACCTCTGCAAAGTCCAACGATGAGTGCACCATTCGACCAGAGCTCTAAGCACTGATCCAACATAAGGCTGATACGGTGGAATATCGTCAGCGTTTATTGTTCTCACAATCAGTCAAGCCAAACCAAGAAATCTGTTCACCTGTCTTCAGCTTACTATGGACTCAATCATGATGTAACACATTTTTACAAATGGACTTGTTTTCTAAGGAATTTTCGAAAAGTTTCTTTTTTCCTTGAGTGTAGATTAAAATATAATTTTGTCCCAGAAGTGTTCTGCCTTAAAGCTTCTAAATTCTGAGGCAGAAGATATAAATTAATTTTAACCTGCAGTGTTGAAAAGGCACGTGAGTAGGTGTGTGTGTGATCAGGAGCAGGTGTAGAAACTGTAAAACTTCACAGAACTTTATTTGAAAAATGCCGCAGTAAAATCTGAGCCGGAGGAAACAGCTCTGACGGAGAAAGTGCTCGTTACGAAAGGTTTTAACTTTATCTTCAAACGAGCTTCTGTTCCAGCGAGACAGAAAACCAGAAGGAACGTGGTTTGGTCCACTTCTGTCCACTTCTGTCTCCTTGTAGAACGTCAGTGCTGGATATTTGAGAAGCTTTATTAACAAAATCACTGTTGCGAACCATCGACAAACTTCTGCTTCTCTCACATTTATCTCTGAGACAGACCTGAGGAGGTATATTGTGTAATTTTGCTTGAACAAACTGGAACATGCCCCCCCTACCCCCTTTTTTCTGACCAGAAATGTAATTAAAACTTGTCTCTCTTTGTCTTGGGACTTGACTTGGACTTCATTTTTCAAATTAGTCTCAGAAGAAAATCACATCAATAGTGTATGATTAGCTTGATTTTACTTTTTTTTGCGTAAATATGCCACACGTTGCAGCCCCAGTTCATTTCTATGGTGGTTGTAAAGATGTGTTATTATTTTTTTATACTTTACAAAATCCTTATTAACTATCCCAAGCACCAGACCTAAACTTACCCATTTTAGTAACTTGAAGCCTAAGCTAACCCGATCTCACCAGAAAGTGTACATTTACCACAACACAAAACATCGTATTTTGAGCACGATTTCAGGCCTTTTTTGAGTACGTGTGTTACACTGTACATTTAGCACGATATGAAAAAGAGTAAAAATACACGAGTTTTGGTCGTAGCCATGTGGGGATGCTTTCTTTAGGTTTGTCTGTTTCAACAGGCCCCTGGCATGTTTTGAGAAACACAAAGAGTTTAAGAGACAAAATTATGTTGTGAGAATAAAATCAAAGCCATCAAAAACTATTTTTCAATTAACATGGAAGTTATAAATTGTAATTTGAATCAAGGAACATTTGTGTGTTTTTCTGCAAATATTTGACTCATCCAAGTCCTGACAAATATTTAGTGTCTAAAACTTCAAGTTTAATCTACAAAATAGATTTTCTTTATGGCTTCAACTTTATTCTCGTATTAATTTTTTTAAAGAGTTTTTTTCTAGCAAAATTATCCTTCCTTAAAGGGAACCCTGGATATAAAGACAAATGTGGCTAAAACACTAGTACTGGTCATGCTTAATAAAATAAATTACAAACAAATGTATAACTGCTTACTGTTTTTTATAAAATTGTCATTGTTTATGTTGTTTTCAAGCCACTGGGAGCCGCCATTTTGGTTGATGACATAAAATAGTGTTTCCATGGTTACTCCCACAATTTCATCTGTGAACAGTTTCCACAAAAACACCTCTGACAGTGTCCAGTTCTGCCTCTTCCTCTTGATTATCTTCAGTTTTACTAGATTCCACATAATCGTTCTGTATTTGGCTTTGCTCAAACTGACAAGGTTTAACCCAGGAATTGGGTTAGGGTTAGGGTTAGGGTTAGGGTAACCCTAACCCTAACCCTAACCTGCTTAGTTACCTGCTACTGCCTGTTACCTTGACAACACTATATTATGTCATAACCGGAGCAAAATGGCAGCCTCCATGTCATTTCTTCATAACACCATTTTAATAAAACTACAAATACTTCCAAGGTATTTGTCCTGTATTTATATAAGTGATGATATTATAAGTGTTTTAGGATAAACATGTGATTATATTCAGGGTTCGCTTTAAGCTTCGACTTTATTTTCAGAGAACTTTTTGCTTAATTTTGAAATGTTACAAGGTTGTTATGGCAGAGCCAACCTTTTATTTGTACTGGTCTTCCATATTCTGTAAAAAATAAAAATGTGTTTCCAATAATGACATTTTTTGTACCAATGTTGGCAGTCCGGTCCTCCACCACTATTTTGGGTTGGATATGGCCCTTGAGTAAAAATAATTGCCCAGCCCTAGTTTAAAGGGTAAGTTTAGGCTTCAAGTTACTAAAAATAGGTAGGTTTAGGTCTGGGGCTGGGGCAGGTTAAGATTATGATCAGGATTTTGTTAATATTCATAAATACAAACACGTCTTAGCAACCACCATAGAAATGAACTGGGACTGCATGTCCTGCAATGCTGCCGTAAATGTACGCTTTCTTGTGACCGTGATGGTAAAGTGTCTGCGTCTCTAAAACTTCTTCTAAACTCATAATTCTGAATATTTAGGAGGTTCATGTTGCGTTAGGAAAGTGAGAAACCAGAGGCAGACCAATACTTCGGTTGGTCGACGACATACCTACAAGCTTGACTTTTATTTGGACTCATTTTGTGCCTGAAGAGTGCGCTCCGGTTCATGTTTTTTCAGGCTCATTTCTTCACAGATTTCAGAGTTGATGATGATGATGATAATTAGGCCGTTAAAAGCCTGTTTAATAAAAGTGCTGCTCACGTAAAGAGGATGAGGTTCGGGTGTTTCCGCAGCGTTTTCTCTTCAGGCAGAGTTTCCTTCATTAAACACATACCTGTCTTTATGGCTCTATTATCCTCACAGAGTCAAGCCTACTGTAGTTTAGCTAATGTGAACCAGAGACCGGGTCTAGACCAGGTCTGAGCCAGGTCTGGGCTGGGTCCTAATGTAAAGCAGGGTCTGAACAAGGGCTGTGCCAAAAATCAAAAGATTGTCGACATTGAAATTCTATACCTTTGCTCAATCTCAGTAATCGACAAGCACATTTTAATCTAAAGGTTTATCAGCCAATCACGTGGCAGTAAAGACACAAGTTTTTCTAAAGTAAAGCGAGTGTGCTCTAAAAAGTAAAGGTAGCCAGAGCTGTTGTGAGTTTTATCATTGTGCGAAAACAAATGTTATACTAACTCAACATTTGAGAATGAAATGTGTCTTTATAGGACACATAAACATTACATTCTGGTGAGTAAAAAATGCGTCTCAAGTTTCAGGAGACAGATTTCTGTCATACAGTTCAGACCTGATCCAAACAGCTGCTCTTGTCTCGTTTTGTTGTTTTTATCAAGGAAGATTCTCCAGCTATCTAGACGGACGGTTCTGCAGGTGTCATGCTCAGTGGAGGGTAAAATATCAATCGATAATTCCTCTTTACCAAATACAAATTGTAATGCTAAACTTAAACTGCTGTCTATTAGGACTTTTCCATTAGTACCTGCTTGGACCTGCTCTACTCTACTCTACTCTACTCTACTCAGCGTGACTTAGCCCTGGTGCTGAGCTTTTTCATTTGGGACTGATCACTGGGATCAGGTGCTTTTTCAGTCCTCAGGGTCCAGCGACAAGAGTAGATACTAAACCTGACGTCAGACGCACGTCACAAACTATATGATCCATCGTACAGCAATTCACGTCTTATTTCTACAAAACTGTGAGAGTTTACGACTGCACCTGCACAAACCTGTGGTATATACCGCATATACACCACCACACTTCAATAGCATATGATCAGCACGATTTCAGGCCTTTTTGTGTACAGTGGTCTCTCGCTCTATCGCGGTCCACTTTCCGCGGCTTCGCTGTTTCGCGGATTTTTTGGGTGCAATTTTGCAATTTTTTTCCCAGTGTGCGGTCCTATAGATGTGCTCTGTAGCGTGCTTTTCTCTCAAACACACTGTTTGGACCGTATCACATCGCAGCATTCACAGGCAACAGCACAGAAGCTCTTTTATAAAACTTTAGACAGTTTGGATCATGCAGGGGAAGCTGACCTGACGCTCGGACGTTTCTCCAGGTGAGGATTTGACTCTTTGAGCTCGTAGTTACGATGATAAGTTTGTTCACACTGGAACATAATTTGTGTAGTTCAGAGATGTGTTTGAGGAGCGTGTTGTGACTTCACTAGAGTCCGGATGTGTTTGAGGAGCTTGTTGTGACTTCGCTAGAGCCCAGATGTGTTTGAGGAGCGTGTTGTGACTTCGCTAGAGTCCGGATGTGTTTGAGGAGCGTGTTGTGACTTCGCTAGAGTCCGGATGTGTTTGAGGAGCGTGTTGTGACTTCGCTAGAGCCCAGATGTGTTTCGTGTCGGCTCTGGAGTCCGTGTGATCAGTGGCTCTGGAGTGGGCTGTGGAGCGCAGCGGGACGGGCAACGTGTCAAGAGCAGAGCAGGAGAACACACACAGCACCGTCCCTCTTTAAACGTCACATAAACGACTCGCGCTGTTGAATCTCGCAGTGAATCATGTGTTCAGTGCATTATTACCTGTACAAAAGACACTAAACATCAGAACCAGGCAGGTTATCAACTGAAATTACTGGTAAACAAAGAAAATCACTACTTCGCGGGTTTCGCCTGTCACGGATTATTTTTGGAACCTAACCCCGCGATAAACAAGGGACCACGGTATATATATATATATATATATATATTTTTAAAATAATCACGATTTTTGTTGAAGCAACGTGGGGACATTTTCTTCAGGCTTAACGGGAAAGTTTGGCTTCAAGTTACTAAAATTGGTAAGTTCGGGGCTGGGAAAGATTTCATCAATATTCAAAAATATTAACACATCTTTACAACCACCATAGAAATGGCTTCCCTCAGGGCTGCTCTTTGTCACCGGTTCTGTTCACTGTATTTATGGACAGAGTTTCTAGGCGCAGTCAGGGGACAGAGTGTCTCCAGTTAGAGGTGATGTTGTCCTGATGCTTCACCAAACCAGGACCTGCAACATGCACTGGGACGGTTTGAGGACGTATTTTGTCTCAGAGATGTGTTTTTCTTGACATATGTATGTGTGAACTTAGGCCTTCCTAACTGTTTTTCTTTACCTCTGGTCTCCTGTACGCCTTCCTGACTGTTTTTCTTAACATTTGTGTATGTATGACCTTTTGTAGGCTTTTCTGACTGTGCTTCTCTCGATCTCTGACGCTCTGTAGACCTTCCTGACTGTTTCTCTCGATCTCTGACATCTGTAGACTTTCCTGACTGTGTTTCTCTCAATCTCTGACCCTTTGTAGAACCTATTGACTGTTATTTTCTTGATCTCTTATAGTCTGTAGGCCTTCCTGATTGTGTTTGTTTTTACCTCTGACTTCCCATAAACCTTCCTAAGTTTCTTTTGACCTCTGACGCTCTGTAGGCCTTCGTGACTGTGTTTCTTTTGACCTCTGACGCTCTGTAGGCCTTCCTGACTGTGTTTCTTTTGACTTCTGACGCTCTGTAGGCCTTCCTGACTGTGTTTCTTTTGACTTCTGATGCTCTGTAGGCCTTCCTGACTGTGTTTCTTTTGACTTCTGACGCTCTGTAGGCCTTCCTGACTGTGTTTCTTTTGACTTCTGATGCTCTGTAGGCCTTCTTGACTGTGTTTCTTTTGACCTCTGATGCTCTGTGCTTTCCTGACTGTGTTTCTCTCGATCTCTGACCCTTTGTAGAACTTCTTGACTGTATTTTCTTGATCTCTTATCCTCTGCGGCCTTCCTGACTGTGTTTCTTTTGACCTCTGATGCTCTGTAGGCCTTCCTGACCTGGTCGCGGACACCACGTTCCTGCAGAGCGGAGCCTACGTCCAGAGAGTTCCCATGTACAACCTACGCTGTGCTGCGGAGGAGAACTGTCTGGCTTCGTGAGTTAAAACAGAAACACTCTGAGTTTGAACACGAGCAGAAATGTGCAGGAGCAGAGCTGAATCTCTGAGAAAAAAACATTTAGTAACGTTTACAGTCAAACAAAGACAGAAAGTGTGATTAAAGGGTCTTTCACACCAAGCCGAGGGTCGTCCTTCTGAACCGGTTTGACAACTTCTGCCGACAGGCGGCTCACGTGTGTTTGGTGTGAATGGCGCTGTCGGGGGTCAGAGGAGCACGAAGCACATCGTGGAGGCGAGGTTTTGAAGACTTGCAGGTAGAGTCGGCATCGCCAGCTGTCGCTGGTTGCCGCATAAGCAGCTGTTTGATTGGCCCGTGGCCAGCGAATCAGTGCGCAAGAAAATAGTGCGGAAACCCGAAAATTACGCTTATGGAAAAACAGAATTTAGTCGGGCATGGATTGTTGTTGTTTGCCGGGTTCAAGCAGGACGTAACTACGGAGAAGAAAGGCTACTATTTGGTCCGAGGAAAACAAAGATGGAGGAGTACAGCTGTAGTACGAAGGCTGGACTGTAGCGGGAAACAGAAGTTGAGCCTAATCCGTGAGGTAAGATAAAAATCTATCGCCACAAAGTTTGACAACTACTCGTGCGCAACTTCTGTTTTGTCTTTTTCGTCAAGCGTCACATCACGCGCATGCTCACTCGGCATTTGTTTGCTGACTGTTGGCTGCTTGGATCGTGTTTGTGTGAATGCTTTTTTACATCGATGCGCCTCAAAGAGACCAGAACAGACGGTACATCGCTCCTCCTACCGACAGCGACTGGGAGTTGTGTTGGTGTGAAAGACCCTATCTCATCCTGACTCGCTTCTCACTCTTATCAAGGAACCTGTTTTTTCCGTTTTTGGTTATTATTGTAGTTTACACGGAAAGATAAGACAAATAGATGACGTAGTCTCTATTTGTTGCACAATGAGAATATTAATTGTAGCAAGAGTTAAAAAACAAACTTTCTTATCAAAGGTCTTATCTAATACATTTGAGAAGAACACAGTCAGAGTAGTGTATAAAGTTGATAAAGTGACTGCAGTACATGAGACTGGTCCTGGTCTTGCCCCAGACTCAAGCACATTTGGACTTGGTCTTGTGTTAGACCCCGAGACCACTTTTTTATTGCTTTTATATTCAGTTCTCTTTTCTTTTCTTTTAAATGCATATGTAAAGCACTTTGGAGCAACATTTTTGTTGTTTTAAATGCGCTATATAATTAAAGTAGCTTGGCTTTTAGTTTCAAGTCTTTAAAACAAACCACCAAATACATCTTTATAAATGATCCCATTGAAAACTAATTTCTGGTCACAAAAAAAGAAATGTTTTAATTTGTAAATGTAAAATTGAACAACCTAATTTTGAAGAGAAACATCAAATTGTCTCAAATCACTGATGTTCAAGTCAAAGTCAAGTCCCAAAGTCTGAGTCCATTTTATCAAGTCAAGTCCCAAGTCTGAGTCCATTTTATCAAGTCAAGTCCCAAGTCTGAGTCCATTTTATCAAGTCAAGTAGAAGTCTGAGTCCATTTTATCAAGTCAAGTAGAAGTCTGAGTCCATTTTATCAAGACAAGTCCCAAGTCTGAGTCCATTTTATCAAGTCAAGTCCCAAGTCTGAGTCCATTTTATCAAGACAAGTCCCAAGTCTGAGTCCATTTTATCAAGACAAGTCCCAAGTCTGAGTCCATTTTATCAAGTCAAGTCCCAAGTCTGAGTCCATTTTATCAAGTCAAGTCCCAAGTCTGAGTCCATTTTATCAAGTCAAGTCCCAAGTCTGAGTCCATTTTATCAAGACAAGTCCCAAGTCTGAGTCCATTTTATCAAGACAAGTCCCAAGTCTGAGTCCATTTTATCAAGTCAAGTCCCAAGTCTGAGTCCATTTTATCAAGACAAGTCCCAAGTCTGAATCCATTTTATCAAGTTAAGTCCCAAAGTCTGAGTCCATTTTATCAAGTTAAGTCCCAAAGTCTGAGTCCATTTTATCAAGTTAAGTCCCAAAGTCTGAGTCCATTTTATCAAGTTAAGTCCCAAAGTCTGAGTCCATTTTATCAAGTCAAGTCCCAAGTCTGAGTCCATTTTATCAAGTCAAGTCCCAAGTCTGAGTCCATTTTATCAAGTCAAGTCCCAAGTCTGAGTCCATTTTATCAAGTCAAGTCCCAAGTCTGAGTCCATTTTATCAAGTTAAGTCCAAAGTCTGAGTCCATTTTATCAAGTTAAGTCCCAAAGTCTGAGTCCATTTTATCAAGTTAAGTCCCAAAGTCTGAGTCCATTTTATCAAGTCAAGTCCCAAGTCTGAGTCCATTTTATCAAGTCAAGTCCCAAAGTCTGAGTCCATTTTATCAAGACAAGTCCCAAGTCTGAGTCCATTTTATCAAGTCAAGTCCCAAGTCTGAGTCCATTTTATCAAGTCAAGTCCCAAGTCTGAGTCCATTTTATCAAGTCAAGTCCCAAGTCTGAGTCCATTTTATCAAGTCAAGTCCCAAGTCTGAGTCCATTTGATCAAGTCAAGTCCCAAGTCTGAGTCCATTTGATCAAGTCAAGTCCCAAGTCTGAGTCCATTTTATCAAGTTAAGTCCCAAAGTCTGAGTCCATTTTATCAAGACAAGTCCCAAGTCTGAGTCCATTTTATCAAGACAAGTCCCAAGTCTGAGTCCATTTTATCAAGTCAAGTCCCAAGTCTGAGTCCATTTTATCAAGACAAGTCCCAAGTCTGAGTCCATTTTATCAAGTCAAGTCCCAAGTCTGAGTCCATTTTATCAAGTTAAGTCCCAAAGTCTGAGTCCATTTTATCAAGTTAAGTCCCAAAGTCTGACTCCATTTTATCAAGTCAAGTCCCAAAGTCTGAGTCCATTTTATCAAGTCAAGTCCAAAGTCTGAGTCCATTTTATCAAGTCAAGTCCCAAGTCTGAGTCCATTTTATCAAGTTAAGTCCAAAGTCTGAGTCCATTTTATCAAGTTAAGTCCCAAAGTCTGAGTCCATTTTATCAAGTTAAGTCCCAAAGTCTGAGTCCATTTTATCAAGACAAGTCCCAAGTCTGAGTCCATTTTATCAAGTTAAGTCCCAAAGTCTGAGTCCATTTTATCAAGTTAAGTCCCAAAGTCTGAGTCCATTTTATCAAGTCAAGTCCCAAGTCTGAGTCCATTTTATCAAGTCAAGTCCCAAGTCTGAGTCCATTTTATCAAGTCAAGACCCAAGTCTGAGTCCATTTTATCAAGTGAAGTCCCAAAGTCTGAGTCCATTTTATCAAGTCAAGTCTCGAGTCATCAAAATAGCGACTAAAGTCTGACTCAAATCCATGTCATGACTTGCAAGTCCACACCTCTGCTGCTGGTAATTGAATAAAATTAAATCTTGATCTCGTCTCGATCTGTAAAAGTCTTGTTCTTGTCTTGGTCTTGACCCTCAGTGGTCTTGGTCTGGTTTCGGTCTTGGGACTTTGTGGTCTCGGAAAGGTCTTGGTCTCGATTATTGCAGTCTTACTATGCTATAGTATGCTGGTGTAACACAAAATCTAATAAAAATAAATGAGGGCCATATTAGATCCCCTGGTTGGCTAAATTTCCCCCTTGGACCCTCGTTTGGATTACAACTAATTGAACTTTTTACGTGTTTACAGTCCAGAATGATGGGCTTAAAACGTGGTTATCTCTCTCTCTCTTCTCATTTCTCTTCAGTTCTGCTCGTTACGCTCAGGACTACGACACCAGAGTCTTGCTCCGGTTCACGCAGCGAGTCAAGAACCAGGGAACCTCAGACTTCCTGCCATCGAGACCTCGTTACGCCTGGGAGTGGCACTCCTGTCACCAGTAATGATCTCCGTGCACCACACACACTCACACACTGTAGGGAGGTTTCTGCGCTGTTGATGGGGTCGAATGAAATGTACAAATAAATTCAATTGTCTTTTGAGATTAAGCGATTAGTCGTTTATGTTGTAAAAGGCGTAACACACAATATTTAATGACATTTGACCAATAGTTCAGAGGATAATGCTTAGGCAAGTAACATTTTCTTTCATTCATAATATCTTATCTGAACAGCAGCAAAATTATCTGGCAGTGGATCAAAATATTCTTTCTTGACTTAGGCGATATTGCATTTTCTGTTCTCACTTACTAGAAAATAGAAACAACTTAAAGTTGGGGTAACAAACTTTTTTAGTTATAAATTAGTAAACTTTGTGTTTTCCACTATAAAGTACATGATAAATGCAGCACTTTGTGAAAGAATGAGACCACAGTCTACTGTCTTAACTGAATAATAAAGAAATTTAGTTCTCATCAGGAGCCAAATGCTGCGCTCTGATTGGCTGAGCTTGGGGTGGTTGCTCCAGTTACACTTTATTGTTTGTTAAAAGACATTTATAAGCTATAACTGCATCTAAAATGAATACATGTTGATATTAAGCATGTGTCGAAAAATTTATGAGAGGAAGTTGTCACATTTACTTAGACTCCAAAGCCTCAAGTGCTGAGAAGAAGCTTTAGGAATCAGTCATTATTGTAAATGAGAATTATAGTTGTATATAATCTATGCTCTGTCTGTCCACAGTCACTACCACAGCATGGACGAGTTCAGTCTCTATGAGCTTCTGGACCAGGACCATCGAGCTGTGGCCGAGGGACACAAAGCCTCCTTCTGCCTGGAGGACACGTCATGTGACCCTGGATACTACAGGAGATACGCCTGCACCTCGCACACTCAGGTCAGGACCAGGACTAAAACAGGACCAAAGCAGGACTAAAACAGGAACAAAGCAAGACCAAAACAGGACTAAAACTACAGGAGATATGCCTGCACCTCCCACACTCAGGTCAGGACCAGGACCAGGACTAAAACAGGACCAAAACAGGACTAAAACAAGACCAAAGCAGGACTAAAACTACAGGAGATACGCTTGCACCTCCCACACTCAGGTCAGGACCAGGACCAGGACTAAAACAGGACCAAAGCAGGACTAAAACAAGACCAAAGTAAGACTAAAACAGGACTAAAGCTACAGGAGATACGCCTGCACCTCCCACACTCAGGTCAGGCCCAAGACCAGGACTAAAACAAGACCAAAGCAGGACTAAAACTACAGGAGATACGCCTGCACCTCCCACACTCAGGTCAGGACCAGGACCAGGACTAAAACAGGACCAAAACAGGACTAAAACTACAGGAGATACGCCTGCACCTCCCACACTCAGGTCAGGACCAGGACCAAATCAGGTCTCAAGCAGGTTTGTTCTGTTGCAGGGTCTGAGTCCGGGTTGTTATGACACTTACAGCGCAGACATCGACTGTCAGTGGATCGACATCACAGACGTGGCTCCAGGAAAATACGTCCTCAAGGTTCTACTTTTATTTAAACTTATTTTCATTATTTAAAACTATTGATTTTCAGCCACTGGGGTTGAGATTCCATGTGGGTTCTGAGGATGAAACTAAAGGACTATTTTATCACTTTGAAGTTGTCAACATTTTGTGTTTGGGGGTCACGACTGAAAAGGTTGAGAGCCTCCACCAGAGCTGAAGTGTGGCTCCATCTGGTGGCCAAGAGAGACATTTCATGCCCTTTTGTGTCCTCCATAATTCAGCACTTTAAATTGTGACATGATTATTTTAGCTTCACTGGAGAAAAACACACAGACGTATTGAGCCCATCTGACCTTTTCATAAATTTTTATTACAGCAAACACATTTTAATGATAGGGAAGTTTACTTTTAGTAGTTTGTTTCCTCAGTGATGCATTGTGGTCTTTTTTTACACAGATAAAGTACTATTTTGTCCCTTTCTGTCCCCAGGTGACAGTGAATCCTCGGCACAGAGTCCCAGAGTCAAACTACAACAACAACGTGGCCCGGTGTGACGTGCACTACAGCGGCACGAGCGCGCACGTGTCCGGCTGCACCACCACAGCGTAAGACAAGACACCACTGCTGAGAAAAGTCCTGTTCATGCGCCATTATACACTCAAGAAAAAAGAAACGCAACATTTTAATTTTCAAAAATTCCATAGAAAACGAGTCTATTTGTAAAAATGTGTTACATCATGATTTGAGTCCATAGTAAGCTGAAGACAGGTGAACAGATTTCTTTGTTTGGCTTGACTGGTTATGAGAACAATAAAGAGTGCATTACAGGGTCGTTTATGTTTGAAACTCATGTTGACTTTTACCGCTGGTTAACTGTGCTCAAGTCTTCTCTATAAAAGGCACCAGAATGAAGCCAAAAACACACTTCTTCACGATGCCACGATTGTCTCAACCAGAGAGGGATGGAGCTATGGACGGTGTTGTCTTGTGTCTCCAGGGTGTTTGGAGTCACTGCTCTACCATTAGTCGTCTTGTTCCTCTAACGACCGCCCTCGTACTGGTGGCCCCCGTGTAACGACCGCTGCACAAGACCAACCGCCCCCCCGCACATCTCCGTGACAGGTTCAGCCTCCACCAGGTCCACAGCCGAGACCATTGGGACACACCACAGGCCAGTGTCTCCAGAACCATCCGTAATCTCCTCCGCGCTGACGATATTCCACCATATCGGCCACATGTTGGATCAGTGCTTAGACCTCGGGTCAAATGGTGCACTCACATCGTCGTTGGACTTTGCAGAGGTGGTCCCAAGTCCTGTTCAGTGATGAAAAAAGGTTCCAGTGCTTCAGAGCAGATGGACGAGATCGGGTGTACAGGAGACGTTGGGAGAAGCTCAGCAGCAGCTGAGGGCGGCACTGGTGGAAGAATGGATCAACTCAGACACTACTGCCGATCCATGAGGCGACAAATAAAATGGCCTTGATTCCTACAAATATCTGGGAACGATCTTTGAAAACCAACTTGATATTAACACTGCATCTGTTGTCAAACGAAGTCAGCAGAGACTGCACCTTTGAGTGTCGTTTTCATCAGTCTTTTATCGAAGGCCTTTTGTGTTTCTCTTTTATTTGCTGGTTCAACAACCTCTCTGTGAAAGACAAAAACAGTCTTAATTCCATTGTTAGAGTCAGTTCAAAGATCACAGGAGCAGCAGAGAGACTTGGCTTCTTTCTGTAATGCACAGATTTTACAAAAAGCCAATGGGATTCTTAGCTCAGAGAACCACATTTTGCTGTCCCTTATGCAAAAACAAACAGGTATTTTACATCTTTTATTGCTACTTCTATTCGTCTTTTAAATGGACATTTTTAAGGAATGAGTAAATTGTATTTTACTGTATTGGTTCCCGTAATGACCTCAAGCTCCTCTTTGTTCAGAACTGCTCTGTTGTGTGTTCTAAGTCTTTCTTTGTGGATGAGCTTTTTTTGCTGCTCGAACGAATTGCCCCTCGTGGGATTAATAAAGTCGTCTGAATCTGAATCTGAGTGTTTCTCGGCGCTCATCAGATCCAGAATAGTGTCATAACCCGGACATGCACATAAACACAAACACACTCAATCACACTCACGTCATTCAAGTCTTTATCACCAGAGAAAACTTATGCACTAAATATGAAATGTGCTGTTTCTAATGTGTTTTCCTGTCCTGCGTTTCAGACACTGACGATCGGAGCCGGAGGAATCAATAGTACTGCATTTGACGCTTATTTAAGTTTTTTTTTTTTTTTTTCACATGTAGATGTTAGGAAGAGGACTTATTTTTACTGATTTAATAAAAAATCTGAGCATAAAAGACTATAATTTAGAAATGTTTAGGCCAGTAGTTTGTTTTTTAAATGTTTTTGGTGCTAAAAATGTCATAGTTTTATTTTATTTTCATTCGCTGTGTGTATATTTAATGTCTCTGCTTCATTCATAATAAAAATCCATTCATAGTAAGACGGTTGTAATTTCTTGTTTTGTGAGATTAAAGTGAACCTGCACATTTCTCCACACGAGGTCACTGTCAAGCTACCTTTGCTAAAATACATAATAATACATATAAAATAAACTGTATTGTAGTAAAACGTGTGATAATGTTTGCTTTTTATGTTGTTGTAACTAAGCTTTTGTTTGAAGGTGAACTGTGCTTCAGCAAACTGCAAAGAGTGGGTCTGGTCACCACGCCAACTCAACTCCAAAACGAACCGTCCAATCAGATTCGTTTATTTGTGTGACGCAGAGGAAACAAAGGAGCTGATTGGTCGTCTGTCATTTAGACCAAAATCTAACTTCACTCACCTTTTTTTTTTTGCTTTGCTCATTGATTCTGCAGAAAAATCCGCCATGTTTTTTTCAGTTTTACGTGATATTTTTTCATTAAAATTTTTTGTAGTAAGAAGCCATGTTGGTTTTCATATGGGAGGTGATGCATGTCCCTGATTGGCTAATAAATCTGTCAATCACAGCCACTGAAATTCGAAAGAAATAAAGGTGGGGCAGCTGATTTACACACTACAAACATGATTTAGGTTTTAAATCCGACAAAATCTTCTTATAAATCCTTCGACACATGGCTAATATCAACATGTATTTGTTTTGGTTGCAATTCTGGCTTATAAACTTCTTTTTACAAATAACAAAGTGAAACAGCTCCAGACGAGAACTAAAACTCTTCATTATTCAACTCAGACAATACTCAGTGGTCTCATTTTTTCACAAAGTGCTGCATTTATCATCTACTTTTTAGTGGAAAACACAAAGTATGCTAATCTACAAGTAAAATAGTTAGTTACCCCAGCTTTAAAGTATGTTTTTGTCATTTTTATGTCTTTTTTACACTAAAATAATAATTAAAATCAGGGTTTTTACTTTGGGCTTGCATGGCCACAAAATGGACTGTTGTTTGGCCCAGAGCAGAACCTGCTCATTTTTGTTTTCCTACAAAAAAATATCCTGTAGTTCACAAGAGTCTAACTGGGGATGATTTCTGATTATTATCGATAGTAACCCCTTGATAAAAACATGCAACAATTTGAAGTGCAGGTCCCAGAATGCACTGCAGCCGAGTGCTGACGGGAGGAGCCACATCAGCCAGAATGAATAATAAGTCCATAAATATAGTCTTATATTGCTGAGATGTGACTATAAAACCTAAAATGCACTGTAATGCAGCAAGTTGCACACAATTTGTCCAAAGTTTTCTTGGAGTGACAGTTTGTACAATATATTATAATAATGTAATGTGTTAAATTATCTTTTTAGCACAATTCCCATATTTGAATATTACACAGAAGGATATTTTAAGCTGCGGCCCTCGACCAACTCTGACTCAGAACGTTTTGGCCCCATGTTTTCATATTATGGAATAAAATGTATTTATCTCCATTCAGATCTACTGAACAGGAAGTTACACAGTGCACCTTTTGCCTAAAGGGGACCTATTATGTAAAATCTACTTTTCTGAGTTTGGAATCATGTTACAACAGTGTCTCTCATCATTAGTTTACCCAAAGTTGTATTTGGATTGCTTCATGTATGTTTCTTTGTCTTGCAGCTGATGCTACAGTGGTCTGAAAATCCCTGTCTTCACCTACCAACTATCCCCACCCACTTGTCTGCATTTAATTGTGTTTATTCAAAAAACAGGATTGTGAGTAAAACATGTAAGGTTCACAATTGTCATGTAGACACTTTCCAACAACAAAAATAGTAATTTTTACATCTGGGGCTTTAAATTAAATAATAATAATTAAAGTTAAGTTTTACAATGAAAAGGGAGGGCTTACCAGTTCTGCAGTTTTGAACAGGAAGTCCATGAATCTATTTCTATTTCTAAACCTATTTAACACATTTTTGTGTTTTGCAATGAACAAAATAGGAACTAATTATCTATTTATGAAACAGTTTCTTCCTAAGTATATGGACAAATCATAATAAGTGTCCTTTAAGCCTCTCTTATAATATAAATATGAGATTAAACTCTTTTCCAAACACAGACAATGGTTGAACACATAAAACAATATTTGAAATATGCTATACACTTGTGTCTTCTTTAGTCAGTCAAAAACAGCCCAATAATCTCTGAGAGAGAGAGAGAAAAATAATATAAGAATATAATGCAAATTTGATTGACATTTTACGTTAAATTCACACACAACTTTAGATATCATTTGTTTTATGGAGTTACATAATCCAAGCTAAATATATACTGTATATTTTTAATTCTAACAAAGAAAAGTAACGGGACTTCAAACAGAGATCGTCTATTGGACAGAAGCTCAAACGGGACAAGTTTAGATCTAAGAATTTAACTCTTCAGACCTAGCTTATTCTAAATATAAATGTGGAAGACATAAGATTAAATAACAAAATAAATCTTTAATCCAAGTGAGTAAATTTAACGCGCATTACGCACGTGTAGCCAAGCGCTAAACGTATTTAAGATGAAAAAAATAGTTACGAGTTCAGACTTCAGAGTGTTATGTCTTTGCGCGGAAAAGAGCGAAACAGAAGCGAAACAGAAGCGGACAGAAGAGCAAAGAAGCCGAAAAGCAGCGAGCGGTTCAGAAGCGTACAGGAGCGAACGAGACGCGAAACGGGGGCGAACAGGAGCGAAAAAGAAGCGCACAGGAGCGAAAAGCAAGCGGAAAGAACCAAGAAGCAGGCAGGAGCGAAACGGAAGCGAAACGAGAGCGGGCCAGACGCGTACAGGAGCCAAAACACGGGAGCGAAACAGAAGCGTGCCAGCAGCGCCCAGAAGCGAACAGGAGGAAAACCCAAAGAAAAGACGCTGGGTTCTGGAGTCGGCTAGCGGTGCGCGGCTAACCATCTGCGCCCCGAAAACCTACTTTCTCCTCGGATTTACTCATTTTCACACAGGTACGACTTTTTACACACACCAAACACGTAGATATATATCATTTCTAACAGCCACAGTGTTTAACTTTACAACATTTCTCTGTTTTGTTCTTATTTTTCCACGCGAGACCGTTAGCTTCCCCGTTAGCATTAGCTCCAGCTGGCTTCTTCCACACAGGATTAAATTGGCTGTCACTAATTTGGCTAATCTTGTTTACTCTCGCTTTTTTACGCCTTTTATTTTAACACATCAGCTCGCAGACGTTACGTAGCGTTTTCAGAGACTGTTATTCGAGATGGTAATTACAGTAAATGAGCTAAAAGTGACCCAGAAGCGGTATTTTGGTGTTGTTTACTGAGCGTAATAACCACGTCTGACTCTGGATATTTGTACGCGACTGCAAAAGTGACATTTATCCAATTTGCGGGAGAAAATAGACACGTTTTGACCTTAAATGGCCTGTTGTGCTGTAATACGTTAATTACAAGTTTACTAACAATAGTTTTTTTTTGGAAATCTGATGCTGTTTTTCATTGGAGAGTTTTATAGAAGTTGTATAATGAATTCACGATGGGAATAAAGCAGTTCTCCTTTGTTTTTAAAGGTTCTGTATGAAACAGAATTGAGTCACGTGAGATTTTGGCCCTGTTAGAATGTTTTTCCCTCATCAAAACCATATATACATTTGTATCTTGTTTCATACAGAAATATTTAAGTAAAACTGCTTTTAGGTTGTCAATAATCTGCAAAACTCAAAATGCCCTGTTCCTTCTTCTTCTGATTCCAAGTCATTTTAAGCAAATCTAGTTATATAGTTTTTGCAGTGTAAAACGCACTTGAAGCAGTGACACTAATAAGAATTTGCAAAACAACCTTGATTTTCTTAGAAGATTCCTAAGAAAGACGTGTAAAAACTCTTATTGTTGTAACTTGTGAACTTATTTAGGAGCTGTACATTTTCTTGTTGGCAAATAGATTATAAATACATGTTTTAAGACATTACTGTAAAGTTGTAATACTGTCAATTCATTTAGTTTGTATTAAAGCTTGAAATGTGTTTTACTTCTACAGCAAACAAAACAAAATCCCTGTAACATATTTGGAAAATTCATTCTGTCTTCTTCTTAGTTTAACTAAGTTTACTTTTCTTGTAATAAGACAGTCGTAATAAGCTAGGTGCTCATTTACCTGACAGTTTCGGCGGCAGGACTTCCGCCTTCGTCAGAGGTGACGTCTGGTGTAGTGACGTCTCTCCTATAGAATCTTCCCAGACAAGGCCAGTTTGACAGATTTGTCAGACTGACCACGTCTGTCCCCGCCTGGTGAAGGTCTCTGGAGAAGTGAGTCCCATGTGTGAGCCAAAGAAAAAGCTCCTTCATCTCTGTTGATGGTCGCTTCCTGATCTCAACAGTCTCTCGTATCCATCGTTTGTATTTGTGTTTTCTTCTGTTCCAATTATTTTTGCTTTGTCCCAGTCCATGATGTGGTTTTCCCTTTTGCAATGGTCAGATATGGCGGATTTTAAGTTTTCTTGTGTTGCTTTTTCTTTCTCTGCTCTTGTTAAACGTCCTTGTGTTTCTTTTTTGCACTCTTTTTGGTGTTCCTTTCTTCTTGTGTCAAATGTTCTGCCGGTCTCTCCAATGTAGGTTTTATTGCATGTTTTGCACGGAATTTCGTAGATGACATTGCATTTATTTTCTGGCTGTATTTTGTCTTTTGGGTGAACTAGCAGTTGTCTGAGTTTGATGTGGGGTTTTATTATTGTGTTGATGTTATGTTTGCCGAGTGCTTTTTTTACCTGTCTTATTACAAGAAAAGTAAAGTTAAAATCCCTGTAAATTTGTGTCGTTGCTCTCCTCCAATCTAAAGCAGTCCTGCCTATTCGGAAATAAACTCTGGAGTTTATACTACTGTTGTCAATCATTCAATTTTTGTGCACAAGACCCTTGTTTACTACTTTAAAGGTGCACTGCGCATCTTTTTGGCCAAAAAATAAACTTGAATAAACGTATATTTTTGTCATTTAGATTCCTTTGTTAAACTAAATAATTTATACAAATCTGCGTTTTTACTTTGAGCGGGCTTGCATGACCACTAAATAGTCTATTATTTGGCCTGGAGGAGCAGAACACGTCTGTTTCTGCAGAAACACAGTTCATTTAGCTGATTTTGTTCATAATATGGCAAAAAATGTATTCATCTCCATTCAGAAAGTCCCAAAGCACAGTTTAAACTTTCCAATTCTGCTGAATTGTGTAGATGACACAGTGCACCTTTAACAAAGCTTTTGACCAGAGCTAACAGATTTTCAGAGCTACAAGCAACACACTCACAAAGTCTGTGTCAGGTTTCCCAGAGTAAGAAACAATACATATTCAAACAGTTCCGAACAAAACCTACATTTTTTTTTTTAAATCTCTCCAAAACTTGCTAATTTACACTGGTTTAAATGGACACGTCTTCTTCTGCCTCTGACTCAGCTCCACTCACCAGAATTCGATGCAAAGTTTACTAACATGCAAAGAGTTTATACTGCCTCCATCAATAACACAAAATGTACATGAATCATAAAACTTATTTTCTCATCCAGTGGCATGTTGTAGAATCTAGACCAGTAAACGTTTATTTAATTTTCTAAATTCGTTTTTTTGAACAATTGTTTAATCAGTGTACTTCAAAGTTGAATGATTTTCCAAATACATGTATGAGGTTTAAAAATTACTTCTCCCTTGTTTGTATTAGCACTTAATGACATCACAAGGTGCAGCAGGATGTTTTCAGTTGAAGAGCAGAACGCAGCTTAAATAATAATAACCAAACATGACTCCAACTGTGTCTTTGATGAAGAAACAAGACTAAAACAGTCACTAAATGAATGTAATACTGGTCCTTTAAACCTTGTGTGGAGTGTCTGGGTCAAAGGTTACGAGTGGTAGTTTGTTTGAATCATTTTTACCGTACATTATAGTTTTCTGAGGGCCACATTTGTCTTCGAGCCGCAGTTTGGACACGTCTGGTTTAGAGAAAACTGTGTCGCTGTGTTTTCACTAAGAAGCTTTAACACGTTTTTATCAGAGGAATTTCACCTGACGCAGAGCTGAGAGTCGGAGGAATCTGACCTAGTTTAGCTCCTGGACTCAACCTGATTGTTATTAATCTGCTTTTGAAACTACTCACTTAACAAAAACAGCAGCTAAGATAAACACGTTTACGATTTTGTGACCTCTCAGTGTCAGTTTTTGTGTGCTAAATGTTAGTTTTGTGTGCAGATTTGTGAACCTGACGATGCGGCGAGGACATGGAGGCGCCTGAATACCTGGATCTGGACGAGATCGACTTCTCTGACGATTCTGTGGTCAGTGCCCTTGTCTAAAAACGTTTGGTTATTAATCCTATAAGAATCTAAGAAGACAAAGAAAAACCTATAAAATGTCTTTCAGAATTCTGTTGGAAAATATCCGAAGCTAATTGATTATGTGTATTTGTCCTATTGGACATGGTTACAAACCTATTGGATATTTATTGTCTCTATTGACAATGTGATGTAGGGCTGTGCAATTAATCAAATTTACAACTTTACTTATGATTATTGCTGTAATCGTTTACAAAAACTGTGTAATCGAGTTATTAGTCGTGACTCATAAGTGAGTTTGAAGCTCAGATATTTCCTTGAGTTGTAAATGTTTCTTTACAGTTGTAGAAATGTTTACAATGGTCCATTTGATCTCACCCAGGTCCTTTGATCTCTTCACTCTCTGCTCTGCACTCCCTCTACAGGGTTCATGCTAGAAAAAAACTTTGAAAATCAATCGAAGTTTGCAGCAATCGAAAGGGCAGAATCGATCAGTTTTGCACATGTAGATACTGACTTAAAACACACACACTGTATGATACACACAATAATAGTCACAGTGTTTGAAGAAACAAAGTGTGAACTTGTGCAAGACCTGAATGTGCTTTATTATGTTGTGTTAACAACTGATGGATGAACCTCTAATGATGGATATTAAATATTATATAATTACAGTTAATGTAATCTCTGCATCAGGTAAACAGTGGCAGAAAAGCAGAAAAACTATAACAGCACTTCTGTTTTTTCTCACATTTCTCACTGACAGAGACTAGTGATGGGACGAACAACACGTTAAATTTTTTATTTTGCCAACAAATTTGCTATTAGGCTCTAGAAGCATCTGTGGTTACCATGGAAATAATGGCAAATCAGCCATGTTTGTTGCAGTTTAGCAGAACTTCCATAAAGAATACATTAGACATTAACCGTGGAACAACCCAGTAACTGCTGGATCAGTACTGATAAATGTATCTATCACCCTGTAGTGTCAGATCAATTTAAACGCTATTTTTTCTGTATTTCCCTTAGTTTAACATTAGACCAACGGAACATTCAGTCATCTATGACGTCACATTACCGAGCCTAATAGGCCTGTGCATTTTGCATACCAACTCATTTTAGCATTTACACAAAGTTTTAAGCAAATTTTCTCTAAATTCAAATTAATTTATTGAATGATGAGATCATATTTTAAATAAAATACTAGCAAAGAGATGTAAAAATAAAGACAGATTCTATATTATTGCACAAGCTGATGTGGGGTTTGCAGCATGTAACCTTTTTCATCTTATTTTCATTTTGTTTACCTGCAATTATTTTAAAACTTCTGCAGAGGTCACTAGAGAGTAGGGCTGGGTATTACCAAGAGCCTTCCGATACGATACGTATCCTGATACATGTATATGCAGATATAATTTCCTTAATATGTCACCTATCAAGTCTCAAATGCAGAGGAATTGTATTTTCTAACTACTCTTTATGTTAGACACAAGTGTCTTATAAATAAGCCTTTGTTCAGCTCAATAGATTCAGCTTTAAAGCTGCAGTCCAGGTTCAAAAGTGTAAATTATATGAATTTAAATATGTCGATACGTATCCCGATACACCTTTTTGTAACAATACGCGTATTGCCAATGAGCTTGTCACGATATATCCCCGTATCCATACATTGAGTACAGCCCTACTAGAGAGTGACCAACACAGTGTCAACACAGTTTGTGTAATGTGTCAATCCACTCCTTGGGGCATCGTAATCCCATCACTGACAGAGACTTTTGGAACACACACAGACAAACTCAGCACCTTTCTCTGCTTAAATAAGATGTTTTTTGTCTGTTTCATGAGCAAATTATTTATATTATTTATATAGTAAAACGTCCTAAATCTCCAGGCTAGCTAAAGTTGCCGTGACAACAGATCAGACCCGGATCAAGTGCAGTGATGTGTGTTGTTGTGTTTTCACAGTATTCTGTGTCGTCTCTGAAGAACATCCCGGAACTGTCGAGAAGAAGCGACGGAGCTGAGGACAGAACAGGTCAGAAATAACTAAATACAACAACAAGAGAGGGAGAGAAAGAGAAAGACAAGAGGGAGAAGAGGAGAGGGGGAGAGGGGAGAGGAGGAGAAGAGGAGAGGGGGAGAAAGAGAAAGACAAGAGGGAGAGGAGGAGAGGGGGAGAGGGGAGAGGAGGAGAAGAGGAGAGGGGGAGAAAGAGAAAGACAAGAGGGAGAGGAGGGGGAGAGAGAGAAAGACAAGAGGGAGAGGAGGAGAGGGGGAGAGAGAGAAAGACAAGAGGGAGAGGAGGAGAGGGGGAGAGAGAGAAAGACAAGAGGGAGAAGAAGAGGAGAGGGGAGAGAGAGAAGGACAAGAGGGAGAAGAAGAGGAGAGGGGGAGAAAGAGAAAGACAAGAGGGAGAGGAGGAACAAAAGAGGAGGAGAAGAGGAGAGGGGAGAAAGACAGTTAGTAGAGGAGAATGAGAAGGAGCGAAAGAGAAGAGAATAAGAAGAGGAGCAGAGGGAGAGATTGAGAAGAAGAGGAGGAGAAGGAAAGAATGAGAAGGAGAAGAAGAGAATGAGAAGGATAGGAGGAGAAGGAAAGAATGAGAGGAGGAGAAGGAGAGAATGAGAAGGAGAGGAAGAGAAGGAAATGATGAGAATGAGAGGGAGAAAAGGAAAGAATGAGAAGAGGAGGAGAAGGAGAGGAAGACAATGAGAAGGAGAGAAGGAGAGGGAGAGGAAGAGAAGGAGAGAATGAGAAGGAGAGAATAAGAAGGAAATGATGAGAATGAAAGGGAGAGGAGAGAATGAGAAGAAGAGGAGGAGAATGAAAGAATGAGAAAAAGAGGAGGAGAAGGAAAGAATGAGAAGGAGAGGAAGAGAAGGAAGAATGAGAAGGAAAGAATAAGGAGAGGAAGAGAAGGAGGTGGAGAGAATTCTTGTCCATCGTTACCATGACGCTCCTGTCCCTCACCAAACACAGCCCATAACCCAACCCACCTCTCTGCTTCTCTCTCTTATCTCTCTCTCTCTCTTCTCTCTTTCTCTCTTTGTCTCTGCTTCTTTCTCTCTTCTCTTCTCTCTGCAGCCCCGGCGGTTCCCTGGAGTCGCGGCGTCTCCTCTCACGCCCTGTCCGACGTCCACAGTAAGTTCCGTCCGGTCAAACGCGTGTCTCCTCTGAAGCACCAGCCGGACACCAGCTCCGAACCCGAGGACCAGAGCCAGCCCAAGTCCTCCTCCTCCTCCGCTTCCGACGCCGCCAAAGATGAACCGCAAACGGAGAAACCCGCCTCGCCGCCGCAACAGGCCCACGCCGAGCTCAAACACAAGCCCGCCGGCGCCGCACACAGCCTGTTTGGAGAGCTGGAGCACTACGACCTGGACATGGACGAGATTCTGGACGTGCCGTACATAAAGTCCAGCCCCATGTCCACCACACTGCCCCGAGCAACACAGGTGAGACCAACACTGTAAATATAACAACATTTATCATGGTTATTCTGCTCTGCTCGGGCCCACAGACTCACAGGAATTGTTTATTTGTTTATTTCACCCTCCCAACTGAGTGAAACATATTTTAAAATTAATTTCTGGATTGATTTAGCATCGTCTAAAGAGGTGTTTAGCTTGTACAAATTGACCACGGCGGAAAAAAAAAAAATGTGGATGTGTGCAATAATTTTTTAGCAAAATACGAAAATTTTGAGGCTCTGGTACAATAATTTACAGTAACATTTCCTGTCTGGCAACACTGCACAGACTATGTCCTGCTGGAGCTCACGTCCCGACTGACAAGACAGTGTGGCTGTGCACAGTTTACTAAACATAGTATACACTGCTAGAGCTGTGCAATATATCGAATTTTAGATAATATTGTGAATGTTGTTTCTAAGATATGCAAAAATTAAATATCGAGTATATCCTGCAGCAAAAAAACACTACCTAAGAGCAAATTTCTAATGAAAGTTAAATAAATGATGCTCCTAACTTTCTAATACTGTAGTTGCAACCAGTTTATTTTCCAATCAGAATTAATACAATAAGTAATTCAGAGCGCTTCACAAACCGCACAATTATGATAGGGCCTATAATGAAAGATTCCTGCACTTGTAATTAATTTGACAAACATTTGTTTGATATTTAAACAAACTGAAAACAAATAAATAAAATAAAATAAAATAAAATACCAACTTAATTTTGAAAATAAGTGAATATGTGCTTAGAATGAGAAGTATTTTAGGTCGATTTTTTATTGGTTTGAATTAAGATGGCTAAAGAAACAAGCATAAAGCATCTTGTTTTACATGATATAAGAAAAATACACACTGACTTCAGTTTATTTAAAAAAACATCCTTCTGTTCTTGAAATAAGGGCAACATTTTTTGTTGTATTGTCAAATTTTTATATTAAGAAAGTCAAAACATGAAAATCACAATAAACACTAAGTCAGTCGACCATTTTTGGGCATTTAGGAATATTTAAGACTTAGTTTAACTCATTTATGTTGGACTAGCAAAATATCGCCCGAAATATCGTTATCGAGATATTGGTTTTTGTCAATATCGCCCAGCTCTATACACTGCTCAGAAGTCTCTGCAGGACCAGTAGATTCCTGGGTAAACGAGTCTGTGAGGGGTTTTTTTTATGTTGCCTTATACTGGAAAATGCACTCAGACCAGACTTGAGCTCTCACTGCTGTATCAAAAACAGGATTGAGTGTGGGACAAATGCTGCTGTTCTGCGGCTGCCTGCGAGGCTCTGGCTCCGGACTCAGAGACTGCTCTGTCTTGTCCGTTAACTTTCTGTCACGTGAAAGTGTGGTTCATACGGCGCTCCATTGTACTCACAAAAAATAAATATTGATCTCGTAATTACAAGATATTTTCTAATAAAATGATCTCAAGATAATTTGTGCGGGTACATATTCTGTATACTCGCGCGCTTCGTCTAGGCTAAGTTAGTGACTTAATCCACAATATGATTAGTCTTTTTTGTGCTAGCTTGATTTTTCTAACTAGCTGAGATTGTGCTGGTGGATTCCGTTAAATTAAATTAAATGTTTGGTGCACAATGTGGGTGCACGGTAGCCAAGTGGTTAGAGCTCTGGCTTCCCAATAAGGAGATCGTGGGTTCGACTCCCGGGTCGGACCATATCAACATCTCACGATCTCTCTGGGTGGAGTTTGCATGTTCTCCCCGTGTCACCGTGGGTTTTCTCCGGGTACTCCGGTTTCCTCCCACCTCCAAAAACATGTATGTTTAGGTTAATTGGGCATCACTGTAAAAATTTCCCTTAGTGAGTGAATGAGAGAGTGAAAGTTTGTCTGTCTAACCCTGCGACAAGTTGGCCACTGTCCAGGGTGTTCCCCGCCTAAGGCCCAAAGTCACTGGGATAGGCTCCAGTCACCCGCGACCCCTAACGGGATTAAGCGGTAGAAAATGGATGGATGGATAAATTAAATGTCTGAGATCTTCACTGCAATGTGGACATTTATGATCGACAAAAAAAATATAAAACTGTTAACGCATGACTGTGGACTCAAGATACAGTTAGCAGATGGATTTTTTCAACTCCTGCGGCGGCTGCAGGTTTGAGCTTCCACTTTGCAAGACGCAGCATTTTCAGACGCAGAAACTCGTCAACAGACACTCCCAGACGCCAATACGCGCCGCAAATACGCTTGACTTAACATTGAAAATGGACGCAAAAACGCAAAGACACGGTCTGGCCTGAATGCACTATAAGGCTTCATTTGATAAAGCTCTGGTCTGATTTAGTGATGATTAGTTCTCTTGACCACAATCGCTAGAAAGGCAAACACTGATGTTTTCTCATGATGAGTCATATTCACTATTGATAATTCGTATTAGCCCAGAGCTCTCGCATCAGTAACAGCGCAGAGGAAAACTTTCTCAGGAAGAATGAATGAGGAACTGGGTTTAATGTACAGAGATAGAATAACACATCAACATTAACTCTGGATATAACGGACACTTGAGAAGAGAACTTCAGCTTCAGGTAAGAAATCCTTGCCGTGGTGATTAGTGATTATTACAGATGTTTCAGTGTCACTCAGCCTCATTTTTTGATGCGTGTCTTTTAATTAAAACCTCACGTCTGCAGCCATGGGGCCTCCGTGTGATCCGACTGCAGCGACACACACACCTGGCTCAGACCTGGTGGACCAGAAAATTACATAAGTTAGCTGCGTCGTTCTATATACCGCAAGACAAAAGTATTGCCTTCTGCACAATCCTGTCTATCCTAATCTTTAATACTTGATAAGAAAATAAAAATACATATACCAATAATAAACTAATCCAGAGTGGTTATTTTCTCCAGGACAAAAGGAGCTCGGCGGGAAACAGTGTGAGTGCTGCTGGGACTTTGGAGAGGAACCAGAGAGGCCCCAAAGCCTCCGCTCTGCCCCACAACGAGGCTCTGGCCCTGGGCAGCAGCAACAGCAGCAGCAGCGCTCAGACACCGGTGAGAAACAGAAAAAACTCTTGAAGTATATCTTTATTTACGTCTCTTTAACTCTTAACAACAGAGAAGACTTTAAATTAAACATGAAAACAAAAAGCTAATGTGACAAAAAAACGCAAAATATAAAGATTTTTTTTTGTTTTTTGCTATACAGTGAACTAAAAAACAACTTGAAAGGGATTTTTTTCTCTCTCACACCTCGCCCTCTCTTTCCAACATCTCTCTTTTTCTTTTGTACCTTCCTTCCTTCCTTCCTTCCTCTCGCTTCCATCACTTCCCGTCCACCCCCTCTCTCTCCCCTTCTCTCTCTCTCTTTCTCCTTCCTCTCCTTTCCTCCCCCTCCCTTCCTCTCTCTTCTCTTTCTCTCCCTCCCTCACCCCCATCTATTTCTCTCTTCAACCTCTCACTTTACTCTCTTTCCCTCCCTCCTTTTCTCATTCCCCCTCTCCTCCTCTCTCCTCCCTCTTTCTTTCTCCCTCCCTTTCTCTCTTTCTGTCCCTTTCCCCTCTCCTCTCTCTCTCCACTTTTTCTCTTTCTCTTTCCCTTCCTCCCTCTTCTTCTTTCTCCTTCTCTCTTTCTGTCTCCCTCCCTCCCTCCACTCCTCTCTCTTTTTCTCTCTCCCCCTCTCTCCTTTTCTTTCTCTTTCTCTTCATTTCCTCTCTCCTCCTCCTTTTCTCTCTCTCTCTCTCCCTCTTCTTTCTCTTTCTACTCTCTTTCTCACCCCCTATCTTTCTCTTTCTCCCTCCCTCACTCCCTCTCTCTCTCTTTCTCACTTTCCCTCTCCTCTCTCTCTTACTCCTCCCTCTTTCCGCCTCTCTCTCTCTTTCTCTCTCTCTCTCCCTCTCTCTCTCTCCCTCTCTCCCTCTCCATCCCCCCTCTCTCACTTTTTCTCTCTCTCTTTCTCTCTCTCTTACCCCTCCTCTCTTCCTCTCTCTCTCTCTCCTCTCTCTCTCTCTTTCTCTCTCTCTTACCCCTCCTCTCTTCCTCTCTCTCTCTCTCCTCTCTCTCTCCCTCTCCATCCCCCCTCTCTCACTTTTTCTCTCTCTCTTTCTCTCTCTCTTACCCCTCCTCTCATCCTCTCTCTCTCTCCTCTCTCTCCTCTCTCTCTCTTGCTCTCTCTCTCTCTCTCTCTCTCTTCCTCCCTCCCTCTCCTCTCTCCCTCTCTCTCTCTCCTCTCTCCCTCCTCCTTCTCCTCTCCTCCCTCCTCTCTCCCTCTCTCTCTCCTCTCTCTCCCCTCCCTCCCCCCTCCCTCTCTCTCTCTCCAGTTCTGCGTCCTGTCTCCGGTGAAGTGGTCCGACCTGAGGAAGTCTCGCTCCATAGATCCAGACCTCCATCACCTCCACCGCCCAGGGGCCTCGGCCGGAGCTTCACCCCCACAGAAGTGCACTGTCCTGGGCTTCTCAGCTGCTCCTCCTCCCTGTCCTCCTTCTCCGACGCTGGATCTCACTCAGGTGCTTAAAGCTAAAGTGTCCATAAGCTTTTAGAGACCGCGGGAGGCCCCTTAAAAAACAAAATGGAATATACGTCTGGAATCATTTCAAGTTGCAAAACCATTTAAATTGGGTTAAATTGATTTATTTTGGTGCTATGTTGCTTTATTTAACCAAAATTTTCAAACATGCAAATTTACATCTTGAAACTAGGGCTGCTCGATTATGATAAAAATAATAGTCACGATTATTTAAGTAATAATTTAAATCTCCCTCCCTCACTCACCCCCCTCTATTTCTCTCTTCAACCTCTCTCTTTACTCTTTCCATCTCTCCCTTTCTCACCCCCCTCTCTCTTTCCTCTCTCTTTCCTCTCTCCCTACTCTCTCTCCTTCTCTCCCTCTCCTCTCTCTTTATCTCTCTTACCCCCCTTCTCTCTCTCTCTTCCTTTCCTCTCTCCTTCTCTTTCTCTCCTCCCCTCTTTGTCTCTCTCTTATCCCCCTCTTTCTTTCTCTCCCTCTCCTCTCTATACACTCTTTTTCTCTCTTTCTCTCTCTCTTTCCTTCCCTCCCTTCCTTTCTCTTTCTCTCCTCTCTCCTTTCACTCTTTTTCTCTCTCTCGCTCTCTCCCTCTCTCTCCTTCTCTCTCTCCCTCTCCTCTCTCTTTCCACTCTCTTTATCTCTCTTACCCCCTTTCTCTCTCTCTTATCTTTCTCTTCCTTTCCTCTCTTCCTCCTTCTCTCTCTCTCCCCCTCTCTCAGAAATATTTGAGAGCTTACAAACTTATGGATCACGGTTGGTTAATAATCACAATTACTCGATCACACCATTTTGTAAACGGTTATAGCAATAATATCGATACTCGTTTGAACAAGTATTGATATTTTAAGCCCCGCCCCCTCCCCCTTCTCGTACGCTAAGCCCCGCCCCCTTCTTCTCTCATTGGAGGTGGAAATGATGAAACTATCAAATACTGTATATACAGCCTATAGACTACATAAACAGCAAATGTGTCTGATAATAGAACAAAGCCCAATCTTAATGTAAAAGTTCATGAATCAAGTTAATAATAAACAAATAATATATTAAAATACTATTGTTTTAATAATATCAAAAGAAAAACATAAATAAAATAATAATAATTAAAAAATACAAATACTTTCATAAGAAAAGAAAAATTTAAGTTGGCTCCATGGTAAATTTTAGTATCGTGACAACTCTAATTCACACCGGACAATTTCTAAGCTGACGCCCAAAAAAAACGCTCCAATGCAAAGGCGCTTCTTTGAGTTCTCGTTTGTTTGCACAAGTTTAGACAGATCACGTTCAGAGAGAGAAGGAGAGAGAGAGATAGAGGCTTGTTGCATTTATAAAACGTAGCTAACATACCTGATCGCACAAGTTTCTCCTCTTCCAGACAGTGTTTTTTGCTGTCTCTGTCCTCCTCGGCTCGTCCAGTGTCACGTCGTACAGCAGGTTTAAACACAACAATGAGCATTTTTAATAGATCAGTGTGAGCGCATTGTCAGTCCAGATCATGTCCCATGTTGTTTGTTTTGTTATGTCGCTAGAACAAGCGGCTAAGCCTTTGAAAAAAGCCCCCAAACAAGAGACCTTTCGTATTAAAAGACTTCAGTAAACAGTCCTTTACCCTTGATGTGAGAGGAGAGTCACAGAAGTGTGGTCTCTGATTGGCTGACGCCAACTTCCAACTCGTCAGAAGATAGATTTTTCGCAACTTCACTCGAATCTGCAGCCGCCGCAGGTTTGAGCTTCCAATCTGCAAGACGCCGCGTTTTCAGACTTAGAAACGTGCGTCAACGGATTCCCCAGAGACCAATACGCGCCGCAAATACTCTTGAACGCTCCAGGCACGGGTTTTCATTGACTTATCATTGAAAATGAACACAAAGACGCTGTCCAGTCTGAACGCACCAAGAGAGTATTTGGAGGTTTCTCTCCTGTGTCTCTGTTACGACTATTTGTCAGGAGCACAATCACAAATTTACCGAATACTTCAGTAAAAACGTGAATGCAAATTGTATTAATTTGGAATATACCAAAACTTTATATTTTGCTCATTTGTGTTTCTATAAAAGAAAATAAAAATACCTATTTTTGCTTCTAATACTGTCAAAATTATTATGATTTTGTCCTTGTGATTACAATGTGACTTAAATAATCAATAAATCTAATAATCTTGACCTCCAGAGAAGCTGCTGTCGGCTCGCGTGTTCCCGGACGTGCAGAGGCCTGGGCTGGAAACGGGAGGCTCCGCGCTGAAGTTTACCCAGGGAGGAAGCACCGTGTCCAGGCCGGACCAGACCAAAGCCTGGGCCTCTGCGGGACCTGCTCCGGAGCTGGACGAAGAGACCAAGAGGAACCACAACATCCTCAACATCGTCAGGGAGGGACAGATCTCTCTCCTGGTGAGACCCAAGTCCTTCTGTACACCTGGTTTAGACCTGCTTTAGCCCCGCTTTAGCCTTGTTTTAGTCCTGTTTTTGTCCTGTTTTAATCCTGTCTTTCTTGTCTTTCTCTGCCTTGTTTAGTGACGTTCCTCTCTCTGTTTCTCTCTCCTTCTCAGCCTCATTTGGCGGCGGATAACCTGGAGCAGATCCGAGACGATCAGAACAATAATCTCCTCCACGTTTCGGCGTCTCAGGGCCACAGCGAGTGTTTGCAGCACCTCACGTCTCTGATGGGAGAAGACGGACTCAACGAACGCAACACGGACCAGCTCACACCTGCAGGACTGGCTGTTAAGGTCTGTGTCACTGCTGCCAAGCTAACCGGGCTCTAACACATGGGTTCTCGCAATATTGATAGTAGAAATGGTCATTAGCCTGTTGCGTCAGCCGGGTTAATTTCACTTTGTGGATACTGTCTGACATCATTGGGGCTCTTTCTTCGCTTCACAGGAGGCAGGGACATTTTTGATTTAACCAATCACTGCTTTTTGGTTATTTTGTTGTGCAGGAAGTAGAGCATAAACATGTGTGTGTAACTGATTGTTGCTGTTTCTATGAAGTAAACTTGCAAATTAAAAGGCACAATATCATATTCTAAGTTAATATTTGATGCAAGGTCAAACGAGGAGAATGTATAGAGGGATTTTTTGTTTATCAACAAGGGCGATGCACGCGCACCCCGCCTGTAGAAAGAGCCGCCGCTCATAGACACAAACAGTGGAAACAAGTGGAAAAAGTGTTTATCTGTGAGAAAACAAAAGTTATGCTACTAAGGCAACATTTCTGAATTAAATTCGACCCTACGACTCTTAAAAGTTACATTAAAAAAAACAGTCTAAGCTTCAGGAGACAGACGTCTGTCAGACCGGTTCAGACCTGATGGAAACAGCTGCTCTTGTTCTGTTTTGTTGTTTAATTCAAAGAAGTTTCCCCGTGTAAACAGATGGAGAGGAGCTCTTTCTGCATAACGCAAGCGCAGTAGGGTGGGAAGTAGGGGTGTGAATTGCCATGAATCTGGCGATTCTATTCGTATCACGATACACACCTCACAATTCGATTAATTCCGATTAATCCCGATACTGACAAAAACGATTATATATTGCAATTAATTGATAATTATTTCCATTTGTATAGATCTATACTATTAAAGTACACGTAAAAAACAAAATGTTATTAAATAATTAGTGTGCCAAAGGTTAACATTAGATTATCTTCTTAAAGACACAGTGCTGCCCTCTACTGTCCTGGCTGAATATGCACATTTTGAACCACTATTCACATTGAATTCAGTTGAAATCAAGGATACAAAGCATCCTCAATAATATGCATGACGTCATCAAAAAATCAATATCGGAATTTTAGTATCAATACGAGTATCGCGGGATCGGGTATCGAGATGTATCGCCGAATAGATATTTTTGGATACCCCTAGTGGGAAGTCACGTTGACCGAAAATCTCTCTATCCAGTCTGCTGTCTCAACTCGGGTTGGTTCTGACCTACACAATACTCCGCTCCTGCTCCCTGATTGAATGACCGTATCTCTTGCTTTTTAGGAACGGTCTGCAGTTCTGTGATACCTGACCTAGAGCTGGAGTGAAAGCACTAGGTGGTGCCAGCCTGGTTAACTTTTAACAGCGCTGTGGCTAGGCTAGCTCCAGTTTGCCTAAAATGAATCTATATTTAAAAATCACAAAGCAGAGAGCAGATTTCAACTGAATATTCACTGCAGCGAATTCAGAGCTTCACATACGAGAGAAATACTTCACTAAGGAAAGACTATGTGTTAATAAAAGTGCGTCTTTTTGGTGCAATGCTAAATGCTAACAAATAAATTTTACCTAAATATGAAGCAGACACTTTGATAAAAACGTATTAAATGCACAGTCAATTGTCTTTGTAAAAAGCTAGTTCAGTTTGTAGAGTTATTTAACATTATTCATTGAGAGTCTATAGATTCTAGATTTGATACTAGCTTTAATATCGCTTAGTTTGCAATTTTTGATACAATCTTACTTTATAAAGGTTTCAAAACAGTTGAGAAAACGCTCTGACTGAACAGCAGTGATCAAAATTGTGTAATTTAAATTTTTTTCTACGTAAACACTGGTTCGTCTGTAAATCTGCACCTAGAACGTTCTTAAGTGACGTTATCTCTGCTCAAAATGTGCAAAATATTGTATCCAAGAGACTTTTGTATTCTGAAGAACTAATCGATTAATCTAAAGAAATAATTGTCCAACTAATTATTTACCAAAATAATTGTTTGTTGCATCATCCACTGACTTCTCCCCTTTTCCAACAGATTTCTATACATTTATTTTTTACATACATCCATACATCTATTTTTTTCTTCTCACTGTTTCTCCAGTTTTTCCTACCGAACAGTTTTTCTCCGACAGTTTGTTCTGGCTCTGCTCCGGTTTGTCCAAAACGTGTGACTAAACGACAGGAAGTTTAGTCTGCGCTGTCAGAGGAAAGCACGCCGTTGATTGGCTGCCAAACAGGAAGTGTGTATCCGCAGATAAAACACAAAAGCTTCAATCTCGAGTCAAAATCTGTCAGTATCAAACATTTAAAAAACAGAATTCCACTTCACAAACTGTTGGACTCGGCTGTTCCACCTGAAATGATCTAATGCAACTAAAATGTGGAAAATATGGAAGAGAAAGCAGGATTGTGACAAGACTACGTTTAAAATGACACTCTTGGGTTGTTCTAATAATTAAAAACCGGTGGAAAAAAGTAAATAAGAACATCAGTATCATGACTCACTAAGATATGTAATTGGAGAAACATGATCAGACTTCTGAGTTAATAACTTGTTCTAATCAAAAACTGCAGAGACATGAGTGACTGGGACTTAATCTGTGGCTCCACAAAGGTAAAAAAGGCTGGTTTTCAAGTTTAGTCCAGGGATTCCTCTCGTTTGCGTGTCCTGTGCTGTCACTGTCCATAATTCATAAAATTCCTCGATTCTGGCAAAAAACACAAGGCTATTTCGACCATAAATAACAACAAATGAACTTTATCTTTACAACAAAACAAATGCCATTTCCACAATAAAAATAGTCTGTTGACACGACTCAACCAGGATCATAGAGTCGTTGACTGCTGCGATGTTGTAACTTGTTAAGCTTTGGTCTCTCCCCCGGGAGATCCGGTTAGGAATCCCTGGTGGCATTTTTCTTTCTTTTCTGCACAACATAGGGGGTATTCCATGAAAGTGGCTTATCGAGGCTTATCCTAAAATCCTGAGCTGTAGCTTCATCTCCAACTTAAGCCTCAAGTCGTTCCATGAAAGAAACAAGTCTGGGTCTGAACAACGATAATTCAAGCTGAATATTAATCTGCGCTATGAGCTTTGCTCCCGCTGAATGTGACGAGACCAGATCAATGGAGCGACGACATCACCGAGAATGAGACAGAAAAAGTGTTTTTCCTCATGATCTGGCTCAGGAGCCAAAGTGCACACTGACTTTAGTTTGATTTGCAACGCAAAAGTTTTCAGTTTATACTGGTTTATTCTGATCCGGAGAGTGAGAGGAAAGACTCCCCCTCCCCTCCTGTTCACTGCTGGAGAAAGACGAGGCAGTTTACTGCAGAGATCCAGAAGATTTATCATCGTATTTGTGAGAAGGCTAATCATTTTCTAATGCAATGTGCGGTTTTCCACTCCACACGTGGAACTAGTCCTGCTGCGGAAAGTTGTCACAAAGTTGTAGCGTAACTCTTCACAACCAGAACTGACCAATCAGAGCAGAGGATGTGTGTCCATGGTGTGACAGGGTCAGAGACGAGGGAAGGAGGTGCGATGAAGCACTTCTGTGAGCAAAAGCAGCAGCACAACTCCACAGCTCTCACAGTTTAATCATACTTCCTTTGAGTAAGATACATCCTTTAGAGAAATGGCTCTTACAACCATGTCTCTCCAGCGAGAGCGGCTCAAAAAAAAAGGAAGAAAAGAAACAGCAGGAGTGCCTCTTTGGTACCAATGCCAAGTGGATAAAAAGTGACTTTATAAGTTGTGTTGGGACAGACAGAGCGATTTCACACACGTGTGGAGGTTTGTGGGAATAAACATGTGATTTAAGTGTTTCTTTAGACGTTTTTTGAGACAAAGCTAAAATAATCAGGTCTAATCCAGGTGTGTGTGTTTCAGAACGGGCATCTGGAGTGTGTGCGCTGGATGGTGAGTGAGACTGAGGCCATCGCTGAGTTGAGCTGCACCAGAGAGTTTCCCAGCCTGATTCACTACGCAGCGCAGTACGGACAGGTAAAGAACTGTTTTTATTTAACACACAGCAGTACGGACAGGTAAAGAACTGTTTCTATTTAACACACAGCAGCACAGACGGGTAAAGAACTGTTTCTATTTAACACAGCAGCACAGACAGGTAAAGAACTTTCTATTTAACACACAGCAGCACGGACAGGTAAAGAACTGTTTCTATTTAACAATCTCCGTTTACGTGTGACAACTTCCTATATTGATATGTATTTCTCAAAGTTGGAGAATAAATTAGAAACTGCTGCTTATAAGAAATGTTACTAGTATTACCTGAGAGAGCACAAATGAATGGGTCGTAGATACTTGTGTGTCTGATGTGTGTGTGTGTGTGTGTGTTTCAGGAGAAAGTTCCGTGTCTGATGTGTGTGTTGTGTTTTGTGTTTCAGGAGAAAGTTCTTCTGTGGCTGCTGCAGTTTATGCAGGAACAGGCCATTTCTCTGGATGAAGCCGATCCTCAGGGAAACACGGCTGTGCACACGGCGGCTCAGCACGGACACCTCACCTGTATACAGGTAAATATATATATAACAGCACAGACACCTCACCTGTATACAGGTAAATATATATATAACAGCACGTACACCTCACCTGTATACAGGTAAATATATATATAACAGCACGTACACCTCACCTGTATACAGGTAAATATATATATATATATAACAGCACGTACACCTCACCTGTATACAGGTAAATATATATATAACAGCACGGACACCTCACCTGTATACAGGTAAATATATATATAACAGCACAGACACCTCACCTGTATACAGGTAAATATATATATAACAGCACAGACACCTCACCTGTATACAGGTAAATATATATATATAACAACACGGACACCTCACCTGTATACAGGTAAATATATATATAACAGTACGGACACCTCACCTGTATACAGGTAAATATATATATAACAACACGGACACCTCACCTGTATACAGGTAAATAATATAACAGCACGGAAACCTCACCTGTATACAGGTAAATATATATAACAGCACGGAAACCTCACCTGTATACAGGTAAATATATATATAACAGCACGTACACCTCACCTGTATACAGGTAAATATATATATATATAACAGCACGGACACCTCACCTGTATACAGGTAAATATTATATAACAGCACAGACACCTCACCTGTATACAGGTACATATATATATATATATATATATATATATATATATATATATATATATATATATATATAATATATATATATATATATATATATATATATATATTATATATATATATATATATATTATGTATGTATGGAGTTTGCATGTTCTCCCTGTGTCACCGTGGGTTTTCTTCGGGTACTCCGGTTTCCTCCCCCTCCAAAAACATGCATGTTTAGGTTAATTGGGCATCACTGTAAATTTCCCTTAGTGAGTGAATGAGAGAGTGAGTGGTTGTCTGTCTAACCCTGCGACGAGTTGGCCACTGTCCAGGGTGTTTCCCGCCTAAGCCCAAAGTCACTGGGATAGGCTCCAGTCACCCGCGACCCCTACGTGATTAAGGTAAAAATGAATGAATAATATATATATATATATATATAATAATATAAAAAATAAAAAAATATAAATAAAAAAAAAATAATATAAAAATATATAAATAATATATATATATACAGCCGGACACCTCTCCTGTATACTTTGTTCTTTACAGCACCACAATGGACCAAAGTGCTTTTCAATAGGTAACATTTGTACAGTATATACAGTCAAGTTTTAAAACTAGTTGAAAAACTGTTAGAAGACACACATTCCAAACGGTCAGTTTTGTGGCTCAAGAAAACAAAACCTTTGAGGACATTTAGTGTTTGAAGTCTTTCAGAGGCAGATGTGTCTGATGGTTGTTTGGCTGCAGTTTGCACCAGTGACGGCCTTATTTTGGGTCAAAGATCGTCCAGTGCTTAGTTTTTTCAGTTTACTTTTTTGTTCCACAACTGTCAGAAACGTCTCATAATATAAATATTTAACTGTGTTTCTCCCTCAGACGCTGGTGGAGTACGGCTCAAACGTGACGGTGTTGAACCAGCAGGGCGAGCGAGCGTCTCAGTGCGCAGAGAGACACGGACACACTTCCTGCGCTCGATATCTGGTCGTCGTGGAAACCTGCATGAGTCTGGCCTCACAGGTGGTCAAGCTCACCAAACAGCTCACCGAGTAAGTCACAGCCGCAGAGACGTAGAGTTACAGTTTTAAGCTCTGTTCATACATCGCACTCATAAAAGTACTGCGTCTTATTAGCCGGTAAAATGGCAAGACTCTGAAGCTAAGCATGTTGGGCCTGGGCAGTACTTGGATGGGAGACTGTAGGGACAAACTCGCCGTTGTGTCCTTAGGCAAGACACTTCACCCACATTGCCTGGTCTGGATCTGGTGTGAGTATGAATGTGGTGGTGGCCAAAGTGGCTGCCTCGCTTCCTCGCTTTCAGTCTGCCCCAGGGCAGCTGTGGCTACATTAGTAGTTTACCACTACCCAGAATGGAAAGAATGAAATCCAGTGCATTTTTATTTTTATTAAAATGTCTTTGTTTTTGATCCATTTTCACTTCATCCACATACTGTGTTAAAGTGCATGTGTTAATGTGGCTTTACTTACATCTCACTAACACATTTTCACTTGATTATATTTTGGTAATTAAACTCTGGGTTGTATTGTTCCACAGACAGGCGACTGAGAGGATTTCTCTACAGAAGCAGCTGCAGAGGCTCATGGATCCAAACAAGGCAGAAGGAACTCCAAACAGGTCTCCAGGGTCAGTCTGACACATACACGTACACATGCTAATACTAATACTAATACTAATACTAATACTAATACTAATACTAATACTAATACTAATACTAATACTAATACTAATACTAATACTAAACAAACTGTAACATGTTAGCATTGTGGCCTTATTGCTTTGCCACTGCCAGTTTGTCAGTGACAGCCAGGTCTCTCTCTCTTTCTGTAACTGTGACTGTGACCTACACATCTTTAAATTGTGCAAGATTTTGAAATCATCTAGTCCAGTGTGATCTCTAAGACAGTGGGAGTAGACCCTAAACTACTTTGACCAGGAACAACCACGAACAACAACCTTGTGAATTTTAGAAACCGATCACTTGAAAGGACACAAAATACATGTCAAGCCCGTCCCTTCAGCGTTACCATGGTAATCCTTAAAAACTCATAACTATAAGGTGATTATGAGCTTGAGCTTTTCCACACATGGTAACTACTGTATATCTGGTCATAGTTTTATGTTTGGATGTCTACATTTTCTCATTTTAGTCCATCTGTCCTGATGTAGACCTGACTTTGCCTTTGACCCCTCTCTCTTTCCCTCTCTCATTTGTCTCTTTTTCCCCTCTCTGCCCCCCCCCCTCTCTCCCTCTCTCTCTTGCCCTCTCTCTCTTTCTCCCTCTCTCTCTTTTCCTTTCCCCATCTCTATCTTTTGCCTCTCTCTCCTCTCTCTCTCTCCCTGTCTCTCTCTCTTTCTCCCTCTCCCTCTCTCTTTCCCTCTCTCCCTCTCTTTCCCTCTCTCTTTCCCTTCTCTCTCTCTTTCTCTCTCTCTCTTTCCCTCCCCATTCTCTTTTCTCTCTCCTTCTCTCTCCTCTCTCTCTCTCTCTCTCTCTCTCTCTCTCTCTCTCTCTCTCTCTCTCTCCCCTTCCCTCTCTCTCTCCCCTTCCCTCTCCCTCTTCTATGCACAGTTCCCATCATGCCTCAGTGGACGGTTGGTCTGAGCTCCTCCTCACGGCCGAGGTGAATCCCGGTGACGGCGCGTGGACGGTGAGACAGCTCCAGAGCAGGGACACGTGTGAGGCCGCCGTCCCCAGGGAGAGGCTTCCCGCGGCGGGTACGATGAGCCGCGACGCCCCTGGAGCCTCCGGAGCCACCACCGGAGCTCGCAGAGACCGACGAGAACTCAAACTGTCACGATTCAAGAACATGAGCCAGAGAACCACCAGTGAGTCTGACAGTGAGGCGGCGACGAACGCAGACGCACAAAACAACTGCAACCGTGAGTCTGAAGCTTTAGTGGTTTTATATTATGTCTGTGACTAGAGCTGTGCAATATATCGAATTTTAGATAATATCTCTTTCTGGAGTCCCCCAGGGTTCAATACTGGGCCCAGTTCTTTTTACTTTTTGTCTTCTGCCGCTGGGTGCAATTTTTAGAAAGTACGGCATTTCCTACCACTTATACGCCGATGACTGCCAGATTTATTTGCCCATCTCCAAGCGTGCAACGGGCCCCTTAACACCCTTGTTAACTACCTTGAGGACGTCAAGGCTTGGTTGGCCCAAAATTTTTTGTGCTTGAATGAAGGGAAAACCGACATTGTTTTATTTGGGCCCCCTGATCCCTTATTCGACTTGGGCCCCTTTAAGAATAATGTTCATCCCTTCGCCACCAACCTTGGCGTCACCATGGACAGTGATTTTAAACTCAACAAGCAGATCAGCACAGTCGTCAAGTCGGGTTTTTATCATCTTCGTCTTTTATCGAAAGTTAAGCCGTTTTTAACTTTTAAGCATTTTGAACAAGTCGTGCACGCTTTTATTTCTTCGCGCCTGGACTACTGTAATGCTCTTTATACTGGCATCTCTCACAGCGCACTTTCTCGCTTACAGTTAGTCCAGAACTCCGCGGCGCGACTTTTAACAGGAACCAAAAAACGAGATCATATCACACCAATTCTTGCATCTTTGCACTGGCTTCCTGTTAGTTTTAGAATCGCTAAGCTAATGTCCTATTCACATGGGACGTCTGTAAACTTTAAATTACTCCACAATGTCTGAGATATTCGATGTCTGTAATTTTCTTGTTTTTCAGACTTTCTGGAAATGGTGACAGATGATTTATGACAACAACCTTTTACTTCATAAAGAGCATTTTTTGTGTTTTCAGTTTGTTTTAACGTGAATTAGCTAAACTTACAGTACCTGAGCTGCGGCAGCGTAACCGTTGCTCCGCGTCACGTTGTTGAGTCGTTTATCAGAATCACATCCACAACTTCAGGTTTCTTCTGAAACAGCGGTAGACTCTCGTTTAATCCATTTACGGTGATAAAATCCAAAAGCGTTCTGTTAAAACTTTTCCCAAAACATCCATCTTCTCGACCTTCCGTTGCCACGACAACAGGCTTGTCTGTACTCTGACAGACCGGTTCAGCTTGAAGCTTGAAACAGTGTTTTTCTCGCCGATTTTTCACCTGAATGTAACTTTTAAGGGTCGTAGGGTCAAATTTCATTCACAAATGTTGATTTAGCAGCAGAACTTCTGTTTTCTCACAGATAAACGCTTGTAGTTAGCTGCTTTTTCGACCTTTTTCCACTGTTTGTGTCTATGAGCAAAGGCTCTTTCTGCAGGTCAAGTGTGGATAAACAAAAAAAATCCGTCTTTTGTTTTAGTTAAAGTAAAAGATTCTTGGACTTTCTTAAACACTTCAAGACATTTTAACTTGCCTGAAGATTAATTTTTTTGCAGGATTGGTTAGGTTTTATAAAATACTATAAATACTGACCGGCCTTTCACAACATAAATTAAGAATCAATTTATAAAAAAAATAAAATAAAAAACTGACAATCAAAAAAATCTTAAGTATTAATCAGAATTCTAAAATTTGACATTGTGACATCTCTAAACTCTTGTCTCTTTTCTCAGATGGTTTTGCGTCTGAAGATGTGAAGCCGGCTCCTGCCACGCGCCCGTCGCACCTGCCGCACCTGCCGCTCTCCCCCGACGACCAGTCCGTGCCCGACCACCTGCAGCTCATGATGAAGAAGCACCTGCCCCACTCCTCCTCCTTCTCCTCCGACCAGCGCAAATCCGCCTTCACCCTGCGCGAGTCCAAGTCCGTGGACGGCTGCAGCCTGTCGGACCACGCGCACGACGCCCGACACCCCGAGAGCGCCGCCACCAGCCCCAAGAGCGCGCTGAAGTCGCCCTCGTCGCGCAGAAAGACCTCACAGAACCTCAAGCTCAGGGTCACCTTCGACGAGCAGATGATCCACAAGAACGGGCAGCAGCAGCAGGGGGCGGAGCTTAGCAGAGCGCAAGGGGCGGAGCCAGGCAAAGCGCAGGGGGCGGAGCCAGGAAGGACCCAGCCGCAGAAGCGTTCGTTCGGGTCGTTTAGGTCCATCATGGAGTCTCTGAGCGGCAACAGCAATCACAGTAATAATAATAGTAGTAGTAATAACAGTAGTAATGTCAGCGGGACTTCGACCAATCAGAGCTCGCCTGGGAGGAAAGGAGGAAGTCCAGGGGGCGGAGCTAAAGGAAAAAGCCGGACCAGCAACGTTTAAAAGACAATTATTATGCAAAAACAACTTCTTTTTTTTTCTTCATCACAAATTTTCACACGCTCAGTTCTACCTATCTTTACAGCATTATGAAAGTTTGTAATAACTATCATGTAATAACTATCATGTAATAACGTGATACTATCAGGTAATAATGTTAAAGGTAAAATATGACACAAAATTACCTTAAAATTTAAGTTTTAACCTGATTATGTAGAAGATTGCGTAATGTAAATACATTTTGTAATAACCATCGTGTAATAGCGTGGTATTATCAGGTAATATTGTTAAAGGTAAAATGTGACACAAAATTACCTGGTAATTTTTTTATCCTAAAATGTTTTAACCTGTTTTTTAAAATACACAAACTGCCACAAAATTAAGTGATATTATAAAGAAATTGTGATAAATATTTTATAACATTTTTTCTTGTTGTTGTTCATGATGGTTAAAACGTGAAACAAAATATTCGACAATACCACAAAATTAGATTAGATTTGAAATCATTTTTTAATGTTTGAACCTAAAACTATCACAGAATTACAAAAATATTATACAATTTTGTAATAACTATCATGCAATAACGTGATACAGTAAAAAAGAGACACAAAAATGCTTGATAATATCACAAAATGATATACTTTTTAACCATAGAATCTGAAAATTATTTTGTATCACGTTTGAACCTAAAACTATCACAAAATTAATAAATATCATAATTTTTTAGCGCTATCAATGTAATAACGTGATATTATCAGGTTATAGCGTTAAAATGTGACACAAAGTTACCATAATATAGGGACATTTTATAATAACTGTCATGTAATAACAATTATGTAATGTTAATTTTGTTGTTGTTTATGATTATGTAATTTTGAGTTAGTTTCAAGTTAAAACGTGACACAAAAATACCTAATCCTTTTTTTTATTATAAAAGATTTAAAACCGAAACTATTACAAATTTGCGTCACATTATGAAGAAATTTCTGATAACTAACTGGTAATAACGTGATACATTTAAAAAGAGACACAAAAATACTTGATAATATCACAAAATGACCTGATACTTTTTTACCATAGAATCTGAAAATAATTTTGTATCACGTTTGAACCTAAAACTATCACAAAATTAATAAACACCATAATTTTTTTTAAGCGCTATCATGTAATAACGTGATATTATCAGGTTATAACGTTAAAGGAAAAATGTGACACAAAGTTACCATAATATTATAGGGACATTTTCTAATAATGATGTAATTGATTTTGTTGTGATATTATCATGGCATTTTGAGTTTATTTCAAGTTAAAACGTGACACAAAAATACTTGATAATATCACAAAATAACCTGATACTTTTTTCTGAAAATGACTTTGTATCACGTTTGAACCTAAAACCATCACAATATTACCTGATAATAGAACATTATTACTTAAATTACAATTTCTCTAAATAATTTTGCAACATATTTTAACCTGAATCACCTGTTATTACCTGATATTACCATGTTATTACATGAATAACACTGGGCTTTAGTAAAAACTGTTTCTACTGGATTTTTTTTTTTTTTTTTTTTTTTTTACATTTTTAATTCATAAACAATAAAACTATTTAATGTTATCTATCTGAAAGAGTTTAGAAGAGCTGTTCATTACTTTCTGAGGCCACAACAACATAGCATGCTAACAGCACTTTTTGTTTGTTTACCTTAGATTTTAACCACGTTTTATACAGTATTTCAGAAAGCAAGTTTATTTCATAATTTAAGTTTTAAATAAACCTATAAACATGTGGAAGGTAATGTGTTTCTTCTGATTTTCAATTTCTATTTATCAAAGTCAGACATGTTTTTTTTTATTGTCATCTGACCAAACAGGTGATTCTGTCTGTGGCCTGCAGGTGGAGACATAACACAACTTTTCTCTGGGATGGGCGTTTAAAGTTGAAAAGAAACTCAACATGTCATTAAAAAAACAGAACAATTCAGATTTTTTTATTTCACTGAACGCGACAGTATTTGTTACATTTGTGCGTTTTCCTGTGCTGAAGTGCCTGGAACAGAAGCACAAACCTGATTAAATGTGTTGAACAAGGAAAAAAATAGGTTTTCATCTGAATTTTGAAAAAAGGTGTGATTGTGAAAAAGTCTATAAAGTCAATTCAGTGCCGTGTGTATTTGCAAATAAAACAGTTTTGTAAATGTTTAGAGTTAAATTGAGGGAGTAAAAGAGAAAGTAGAACACACAACTGTTTATTTCTAAAAACATTTTTTTAGTGCTGCAGCTAATGATTATTTTCTTATTGATTAATCTATCGAATAATGTTTCAATTAATCAGTTAGTTAAAGTTAGGGATGCACTGATCGATCCGATATTATTAGGATGGTATTTCGATGCCGATCTAGGAAATGTTGCTGGATTGGGTATCGGCTCCATTATATCGGCCGATATTATTGTTTTGTCTTTAATCAGGCATAATGAGACTAATTTACTGGCTAATATTGATCCAAAACGTCTCATAATGTTTGACATTTTATTCAGATTAAGTTATTTAGTTGTTACTTGTTTTAGAAATAAAAACACAATATGAATAAATTTCTTATGTTTTGAAAAAAAAAGCCATTTCAGTCCTTACACTGGTATCGGTCGATATCGGGTATCGACAGATGCCTAATTCCAAAGTATCTTTGGAATTTAGCCGGTAACCCCAAATAAAACTCCTGTTTGCCCTGAACCAAAACACGTGTCTATACATGCCAAGAAAATGGGCATGTAATAAACACCCAAGAACAGAAAGAAGCGTCGTCATGACACGATATTTTACATAGACGCACAGTCTATGAGAACATGTTGACGGTTCACATTCGATCATTCCCCTGGTCTGAAAACTTTCTCTTGATGGTCTGAGACTGGGTTTCTCACGTGTTTCTGATGCGCTTTAGGTAGAAATACAGCGCAGATGTTCAGAGTGTGTAGATCAATAGAGGTTATGCACTAACGTTTTCTGGTCTCAGAGTGACATCGGTCGCTACATCTGGTGGCGTTTAGTCCAAATGTGATGGACATCAAACGAGGGATTTTGGGCTAGTCCTGAAACAATCCTCTTTAAAAAAAAAATCTCTTTTGTAATCTGTTGTAGACGCAGCGATGGCTATAACAGCAGGAAAAGTCTAGCTTCTGAACCTGTTTTTTTTTATAAGGAAAAGTTGTCAAAGTGAGCGAACTAGCTACGTGAACAGAAGCTTCGTGCACACCGAGACTCAGACACAGCGCCTCTGCCTGGACTAATGAGCACAGCGAGTCTGCGTATGTGCGCAGAGCTTCTGTTCACATAGTTCACTCACACTTTTACAACTTTTCCTAATGGAAACCTGGTTCAGAAACTGCTCTTTTCCTGCTGTTACAGCCGTCGCTGCGTCTACAACAGATGACTAAAGAGTTGTTTTTTTAAGAAGATTGCTTCAGAACTTGCCCAAAATCTCTCGTCTGAGGACATCTGTGTCACCATGGCAACTACGCCATGATGTAGCGACCAATGTCTGTCTGAGACTGGAAGACATTAGTGCATAACCCATTAAAGATGAGACATTATTTAAAGGCAAAACTCAAAAAGCGATGCATCGACGCGCTCCACATGCCTCGACACTTTTTCCTTATCGACGATTATTTATTCATTTACTTTTGTGTTTTACATTTTAAAAAAGTTTTTATAATTTACTATGTTACTCCTTCAACTTCAAATAATAACACTTACAAAACAATGTTACTATTTGCAAAGACATGTGGTACTGAACTGACGCCATGAAAGTCCAGCAAAAACTCAAGTTTTCAAACTATACAATGTCTTTGATCTTTTGTTGAACACTTTCTTCACACTGATCGGCCGATGTTTGAGAGATAATTCCAGTCACATTAATAAACGCTACATCTACGGTAATCTGCTCATTTTTACAAGTTTCCAAATCCTTTTTGCTGGACCGAACGTTAACATTCTGATATTTATGTAGCTGCACTTGTACAGTCTGTTCTTGTGTTGGTTTGGGGTTCCATTCCCAGCCCATGAGCAGCACACTTCTGTTGTTTTTGTGTAAATATGTTTCATATTTAAAGTTTTGTAGTGTTTTTTATCTTTGCAGTATTTTTCTGTAGCGTAAATCAAACAGACGACAGGTCCAGCGCCTTTGGAAAAATAAAGAATAAAGATGTTTTATTCACAAACTGAGCTGAGTTAAGTTTATTTTTACTGACTTGGAAAAAGAAGTATATTTGCATTTTTAAAATAGTTTAATCACGCGGCATATTTTCATTCACTTCCTTCTAAAGCTGCCTGAGTTCTGCCCGGTAACACTGCTGTAAACACTCATTCTGATTTCTGATTGGTCCAAACTGTTAAATGACAAAAACCGCCTCATTTATATCAACTGAGCTGTCCTCCTTCATTAACATTTGTCACATTTTCACAGAGATTTTTACTTCACGTGTTTTTTTTAAAATGAAGATATTTGTGGCTCTGATTCTGTTTGGAATTCTAATCACTAACTGCACATCCAGTAAGTATTTCATTTGTAACTTATCAATTTATTTCAAATCTAAAAAATAACAACAAATACAAACAAACAAAAAAGTTTAGTTAAGTTTTAACTAGAGCTGTCCATTTTTTTTTTTTCCTGAAATTGTTTTTGCCCGTTAAGAGATTGTCAACACATTGTGTTGATTTTTGCACAATTCTTGCGTCCAAGTTTTTTTAAAATACATTTTTAGTCACTGTGTTAAATATAACACAAGTTGTGTTGACCTTAACTAGACACACTGGTGTGTTAAAAATTAAGCCACACTGAATACTGTATGTGTTTTAGGAGTGTATAAACAAAGCTTAAATATATATCTATCCTTTAATTGTATTACTCACCACAGTGCTAAAGCACATTTTTAGAAACCCTGTATAAATGGTGCAGGTGGAAAAATACAATATAGATAAAGTTCATTTACCAGAAGTCAGAGCATCTGCGCCTCCTTACATAACTGGAATGAACAGACCAAATGGCATCTCACCAAAACAAACATTACAAGAGAGACACTGGTTGATTGCTGTAATGTGAAGTTAACATTATGTTTTGATTAGATGTATTTTCTTTTTGTCTCTCACACGCAGAAAATAATAACAACCACGGACCCTAATACAGAAACACACATTACAAACTCAGCAGAGCAGATTACACAGATGATGTTTTATTTGCTCTTGTGTTTTTGAATGTGTGTTAGTTTTGTGTTTGTGTGTTTTTGTGTGCCTGTTTCAATAGACCCATTCAGAGCCTATTGTCATTAAAAAGCTGCGCACACAGTTTCCTCATGACTTTCTTTACAGAATAAGTAAGTTGTACTAAAGACACTACAATTAGAAAACTCAACAATGACTTCTAGAAGGCTAGAAGTCATTGCTGGAAGTGGTGTCGCTAACGTCACGGTCACATTCAGTAACTGTACATGGATCTGGAGTCGCTGTCATGCAGGTCCTGATATGGGGTTATAATGAATTTTAATTTTGCTTTGCTGTTCTGTCTGAAGCCACAAGTTTTTTTGTTGTTGTTTTTTTTATCCATTTATTGAGATATTTATTGAGAATAAGTTACAGTAACATCAACGTGTAGACATTTAAATCCAACACTAGTCCTTTAAAAGTTAGTACAGGATTATGACTGTGATTCATCCGTCTCCCCTTGGCACAGAATAAAGCAACATTTAGTTGTTAGTTTCAATACAGTTTCCGTATTGAAACTAACAACTAAATGAGTTCAGTGTCTATGTAAGTATTTATTATAACAAATACACCACTTCAATATTTATTAAAGCAAATATTTATGACCTCATTTATTCTTCACAAGTGGTTCAATAAATAATGCAAAAAGAGATGGAGAGAGTGGACATCCCTGTTGTGTACCCCGGTGCAGTGCGAACGGCTGAAGTGGTACCATTAGTTGTAACTGTTGTCTTGGGTGTAGCGTTGAGTGTCTTTATCCAATGAATGAATGACTTTCTGTAGCCAAGTTGATGGAGTGTATGAAATAGAAATGTCCAATTTACTTTATCAAATGCTTTTTCAGTGTCTAATTATGTAATGTTTGTTTTGAGATTTGAGTGTTGTGAAATGTTTATTAGATTGAATCATCTGTGTAGTATGTCTGAAGAGTTTCTATTATTATTAAAACCAGTTTGATCAGGATGAATTAGAAAGGGTGTGGCTTTTTCCAAGTGCTTTGGTAATCATCTTTAAATCTGTATTGAGTAATGAGAGAGGTCTATAGCTGGGTTTTTTTGGGGGGGTTTAAAAAAGATTGTTTTACCTGCTGTATTATTGTGAAGAGGGTTGCAAGATGTGTTTTTCATTTCAGTGACTGTGCGGATGTAAAGTGGTGATAATAAATTCCAAAAATGTTTGTAAAATTCAGGTGGGTTACCGTCAGGTCTAGGGGCTTTAATAATAGGCATATGCAAGAGTGCTTTATGAAGGTCTTTTAAGAGTCTAGTATATTGGCTAGGTCTGGGGGCAATTTTGGCAATTTCACATTTTCGAAATGTTTTTGAGGATTTTAGGTTTTTGACAAAATAGACGAATTGTTGATTCCTTGTGTGTCGTGAGTTAACTGTTTTTCTGTTGTTTGTATTGCTTGGACTATTGATTTGTCCTTTTTTCTTTGTAAAAAGTTAGGTAAGTACTGTATATTAGAGAATTTCTTTATATACAGTATATATAAGTTCGTAATTCAGTTCAATTCATCATAAAATAATTTTTTTCCTGTTAGATTTTGTCTAATTGCCGCTGTTCATTTACTAGCTTTCCTCGAGGGAAAAGGGTGCCATGCTCGGCTTTTATTCATTGACTTTTCGTCTGCTTTTAATACAATTCTTCCTATAATTTTAACGAAAAGACTATTAGAACATTTTAGCTTGAGTAAAAACCTTGCTGGATGGATTTTAGACTTTTTAACCAACAGGACACAAAGAGTCAGAGTTAACAGTGCCTTTTCTGATACACAGTGCAGCTCCACCGGCTCACCACAAGGGTGCGTGCTTTCCCCCCTGCTCTTCATCTTGTACACTAACATGTGTCAAAGTACTTTTAAAGATCGTTTTATTTTGAAATATGCAAATGACACTGTAATTGTGAGCCTTCTTAATGAAAATGAAAATGGACATGGCCCAATTGTCAGTCAGTTTGTTCAGTGATGTGAAGAGTCTAATCTCAAGCTGAACACTTCCAAAACCAAAGACATGGCCATCGATTTCAGAAAGACAAAAAACACACCAGAGGTCACAACCATCTTTGGTCAGAATGTCGAGGTAGTGCAGAGCTACAAATACTTGGGCACTGTGATTGACAGCTCACTCAGCTTTGAGGAGAACTCACAAGTTGTGTTAAAAAAAGGACACCAACGTCTTTTCTGCCTCAGAAAACTGTCACGTTTTAATATTGATAAAACAATGCTTTCCTTTTTTTTATCTTTTATCGAATCAGTTTTATCTTTTTCCCTTGTGGCCTGGTTTGGTAATTTGGCGCTGAAAGACAGAAATAAAGTCAGTCAGATTATTAAATGGTCCAGTAGACTGATTGGTGAGCCTCAGCTGAGTCTTGAGGCCCTGTACACCAGGCAGGTACAGCGTGTTGCCTCTAATATTGTGAGCTGTGACTGCTTCATCTGTTTCATCTTCTTCCTTCAGGACGCAGGTTCCAGGTGCCGAGCTGCAGGACAAAGCGTTATAGGAACATTTTTGTTCCATCTGCAGTGATCCTTCTTCATAAATCTTAAGATTTTATTTATTTGTATGAGAGTTTATCTTAGCTATTGTAACCTTTCTATTTATTGATTTTTTTTTTAAACTTTTGAGCCAATGTGAATGTCCGAATGTCTGTTTGTGTCTGTTATGTTGCTGTCCTTGACACCAAACCTGAAATTGCTGCACAACAAATCTACCTATGGGTACAAATAAAGTCAACTGAACTGAACTTTGGCTATTGCCTTTTTTACTGGTTATGTAATAATATTTTAATTTTGTGTCATAATCGTTGTTCTAATTCTTTTTCTTTTCTTTTTTGTAAGATAAATATGAAATCATTTTCCGCGCAAATTGACTCTGGAGAATCATTCAGTTCCATGTAGAATGTCCACTCTTTCTTATCATCTCGTTAAATTCTGGGTCTTTTACTAATGAGAGGTTGAAGTGCCATCTGTAGGTGGATTTAATGGTTTGATTAAACTGGAATGTTGGGCTGACAGGTGCATGGTCACTGATTGCAAGGATAGGTGTATTGTAGTGTCTGTAATCTTTGATAATTGTGTACTACTTAAATAAATTCGAGAAGAGGATTGATGAGCAGCTGAGTAGTATGTCTATTGTATTGCCTGAGAATGAGACAATGTCCAACTATCGCCAAGCCCAAATTCTTTCATATACTTTTTTATTTTGTCGATGGATTGCCAGTGGTCTTCAGATCTCGTACAAGAATTATGTTGGATGTTTCATTTAATTGGGTCAATGTGTTGTGGAAAACGTTGGTGTCATCATTATTGGGGTCTTAAATGTTGACTATTGTGAATTTATGATTGGATATTGTGGCACTGATAATAACATAATGCTCCTCAGTGTCAGTTGTGAGTGAAGTAAGACTAAATAAGAGTTTATTATGGATAAATATTGAAACACGTCTCTGTCTACTGTTATGTGAAGGAGAGTATGTTATAGTCTTTGCATTGTAAATAGTTTAGATCTGCATTTGATAAATGAGTTTCTTGTTTGTCTGGTTTTATAGTTTGGAAATGATTAAGAATGCTTTTTTTTTTGCTTTTGATTGAATGCCATGCACATTCTGTCACAAATGTTACTGTATTTTGTGTCTGTGAAAACATATATTTGTACCAGATGTTTTAATGTCGTACTGTAAATTAAGTTGTTTCTCAAAGATAAAAGATTTCAGATGAATGGCACATAAAGCAAGCAGGTCCAAATAAGGATTTAACCGTTGTTTATCAGTTACTATGTACAGTTTGATGTACTGTTTGATCATCATAAAGTGGGCGGAGTCGCATAGGAGTCAGGATGATCTTACAGCAGACCTTTGTGATGTTCAACAGGCGATTGCAGTCATGAACAGTAATGGCTGAGAACTAACAAGTGAAAGAAATGTTATAATGCTTTCTATAAAAGTGCAATAATTTTTCTGCACCACTGGTTGTCATGTTTCAGATTTATTGTTGTTTTAAGACTGATTCTGATGTGATTTTCTGTCCACAGAGATTCACACTTTGAGAATGATTGAAACGTCACTGTCAGAAGTCCCAAACTTCCCCGACACTCTTCTTGTTGTTGAGGTGAATGATGTGGTGATTGGACACTGTGACAGCGAGGTCACAAGACTGGAGCCTAAATACAAGTGGATGTACAAAGTGACCAATGGTGATCCATATTTCTGGGGCACTGTGAATCAACTCTGTGTGTGGGATCTGAAGTTTGACAAAGAAGCCAAAGAGAAAGTAGAACAATACCTCAATCAGACTGAAGGTTTGTCATGACATTTTTGATTAATCAAAGAAGCACTTTCTGTATAAACATGATTAATATTTTATTTTACTGGACATACAAATACTAGCAAGCATGATAAACACAATACTAGCACATTAAAATCATAAAAGTCCCCCTATGTCATAGTCATGATTGTTCTGCATGTACAGTATTTGGGTGTAGTAGACTGAGTCGGTGTGTGCGTCAGAGCGCCCCCTATTGCCTCATATAATAAGAAGTTAATTAACATCTGTTATTTTGACTCCAACTTTCATCAGTGATTTCTAGTCCGCTGAGCTCTTTATGTTTGTGGCATCAGTGATAACTGACATTACATCTTCCAAAGCTGACAAAACAGAGTGTAATGATTACTGTATGTCCCGCCCATCTGAATGTTCATGCCAGGACAGGCTCCAGCAGAACAAGCATTGCCTGGTGGATGCTAAAGCTACTTCAGTCTCTCACCCAAAGACAACATTCCTTTGGAAGACGACATGCCTCAGTCACACTAGCTTCTTGTAAGAAAAGATGAATAACCAATGACTGAACCAATCAGACTTGGGCTAACTATTGGATTCAGAAGTGTTGTTCACAGGATGAACTTTCATGAAAAGTGACAGAATTTCAATACAGTGTTTTGGTACAAACTGACTGTCCCTTGGTGGACACAGATGATTGACACCTTAGAGTGGACGGACCTATACCACAAAGTTTGTGTCTATACCTGGCAGAAGCAGAGCTCACTCAGTTCTCATTCGGGAGAACAGACGTCCTGAAAAATTCAGAACAGTTCCAAAATTCACGCATGTGTCTTGAATCCTGAATCCTGTTTCACCTGTCCCGAAAATCATCTGAAGTTCGCTCCTCTCCCCACCTCCAATCTCTGACCAATTTCATATTATTTCATCTGGTCACCTTAGTTCTCCAGGGCTGGACTGGCCATCGGAGAACCGGGAGTTTTCCCGGTGGGCCGATGCCGTTTTGGGCCGGTCCGGTCTGAATAACGTAATACACATCATATGTTACAAGCAAACAGCTGCCCAGCAGCCCAGCGCAGGGAGCGCACCGGCCCCGCCCGCGCGCGGCCCCCGCTCATTCACGGCAGAGAGTGATAACTTCACACGTTGAGGTGCACGTGTTTTCGTGTTTGCGTCTCTCTGTTGTGTTTGTGTGCAGCGCTCCGGGCTTTGAGTGCCAGACCGCGCCAGACACACACAGAGAACGGCCCCGACACTGCGCGCTCGCTCAACTGGGACAGAGCAGCACCGACAGGCCGCGTGGAGAGGACACTCAGCCCTCAGTGAGGAGGATGATACAGGTCGCGTGTCCGCGGTATAACGTCTAATCTACCGCATCATTTTACAAACGGTGGCTCTGATCACGTGTGAAATAAGCACAGCTCAGCTTTGGAACGAGTGCAGCCTTTTCAATTCAGCCTGTGGAGCTGACTACACTGTAAAACTAACACTGCAAAAATATGAATTCATAAATAATATAAACTTAGTTGGCTAGTAGTAATTGCACAAAATAAAGTTAATATTTGTTGGAATTAGAATTTTATTGCCTTTTTCTTAATGTTAAAAGGAATACAATTTTAGGTATGTTTATGCAGTTTTTAAAGATTTTCATAGATAATAGTCTGATTTTTAGTGTTCACAAATCTCAATTTTGTTATTGGTTTTATATATATATATATATATATATATATATATATATATATATATATATATATATATATATATTATATATATATATATATATATATATATATATATATATATATATATATATATATATATGCGTGGGCCAGTCTGAGGCAAAAATTCCAGGGCCGAATTTTTTTCCCAGTCCAGCCCTGTAGTTCTCAGTTCCTTTTTGAAAGCCCTGGCCAACATGGAGATGTAGCTAGTGATGGGCCAAATGAAACGGGCGTTTCAAAACAGTACCGAAGCTTCGAAGCGCATGCGTTTCGAAGCAGTGCTCCGAAACGTGATTCAAAACCCCAGTCACGTGACCTAAGTGTTTTATGAACCGCAGTAGTTTCGCGAGTGTTTCACTAGGGGCTTGTGGTTCGAACAGGAGTTTGATTGACGGTGTTTTGAACGAACCACAGAGCAGGACAAGCTGTGCCAATCCACTTCAAAAGGTTTAAATGAAAACTTAGCACGTCTGTCCTTGTGGGTTTGTGAGAGGCGAGAGTAGCGATTTTGAGAGGGATTTTGACCATGATATTTGATAGTAGGCCTAGTTAGCCAGATAGTTAGTTTGTTAGGAGTTTATCGTTACATTTCAGTTATACTGTATAGACATACACTGACACATTGTTAGCAGTAATAACATTCAATAGACACACAGCATAATACGATAGGCTGTCTTGCCAGGTAGGGTTAGAAAAGATAATTAGAAAAGCATCAGAATAATTCAATATTTCTGCATTAGTGCAATTAAAGCATTTGTTGCAGATATTAGCAGACACACACTTATGAAAGGCTCATGTTTTTAAACCAATGCATCAGTAACATACACAGACACACAGAGTTAATTTAGTTTTTATTTAAAGGGCAAATCTAGAGAAACATATAAAACCAAGATTATCTGCACCAAATTATAGCTAAACAGCTTATGTGAACTTTTATTTGGAATTTAACAACGATTGAGCAGTCAACAAATAATATTCAGTAGCTTTTATTAAACGTTTTATTTTACAAACAGAAAGTCGTCCACCATATCACACACGCAGAAGTGAATCTAATAATGACACTTCGCCACTAGAGGTCACTGCTGGGAGGGTTTCGAATCATGTTTCGGAACTTCGAATCATTTGGTTCAAACGTTTTACTGCTTCATGGGGCTTCACTTTGCCCATCACTAGATGTAGCTGGAACACAGGCCCTGACACCTATGAGAAGGTCTGTCTCCTCCAAAATCTTTCTGGTGAGAAGATGAAATCGTCCAGTCAATGAGCACCTCCAGCATACCAGCTGCTGTCGACAAACACATACACTACCCAGGGGCGGCTCGTCACTAGGTGCGACGCACCGCCAACAAAAAGAGAAAAAAATGAACGAGGTGTGTAGTTAAAATTGATCAAAACCGATTAAAACCTGATTAAAATGCCATCAAACATCATTGTCCAATCAGAGAAGCTTATTTTTGTCTGCCGGTACATAGTCCCGCCTCTTTTGGTGCGATTTCCGCCTGACTTAAAATCACACCCACTGCTTCCATTGAATCTAATGTAAGAGCGTTTTTTTCTAAGTTTCAGCCTCACAATGCAAACTAATGGGACTCGCGGGTGCATGCACCAACGCTGCGCGTCGTCACGTACGTATGCGTGACGACGCAAGGCACGTTCATCTGTCAGTCAAACAGTCAAGAGAGCGCGGCTAGTGCTAGTGATCCAACTCACAATATTCGGCACCAAACAAGCTATTTTTAACAACTACAACTCCCGAGGCCAAATTAAAGCATCAGACACGTTACAACAAAAGGTGGGAGAATGTGAAATTGTGTATTTTTACCAAGTTGGACTCAGAGTTGTGTATTTTCTGAACTTTTCAATCATGCCATCCATGTCCATGTTTATTGTGGCTCTCGGGCTGGTTATATTGTCTTAAATAATAACAATTTGACATGTGAATATTATTATAAAGCCTGTTTATGTATTGTACTTTATTGACATAAGTTGGCCACATGCCATTTGATTTCACGTGAATGCCATCTAGTGGTGGAAAATTATATTATATTGATTGATTAGACAATGGGCATTGGGCTTTGATAGCTGGCAATGCATTGACCATAGCACCCCCAAAGAAATTAGTCAGGAGCTGCCACTGACACTACCTACTAAGAGGTCATCTCCGGGCACTCCTGTTTCCACACCAACCAATAACATGCAGGTTAGGGAATGCTTGGTGGTTAGGGTTAGTGTTTTTAAAACTCACTTCTGCTGAGCTGCTCCTGTCACTGAGTGAGGGGGAGGGGCTGCTGTGTGAAAAACTTTGGAAGACATCTATCTGTGAAAATAATATATAGAATAAAAACCATCTGACAGCTCCACAGAGAAGCAGTAGTGACCAAACATAAGCCATACATATGGACCTCAGGTCTTCGAATCTGGTCTTATGATGCACATTTCACATTTGGCTGGACAAACAATTAAATTGAGACTAAAGACGCAGACAGAGACTTACTTTGCCCACAACTACACCTCAAACAGACATTGATAGCACGAAATATGGACAATGGGCCTCATTCACGACACGTTCTTACGAACAAATTTGTTCTTAAGGGCTGTTTACGAACATTTTTGGCATTCACAAAATTTGTTCTTAACGGAAAATGTTCGTCTGTAAGAACAAATCCTACGAACACTGAGGAGCACTCGTAAGAACAAAAAATCAGCTGTTTCAGATTTTTATTTCTTATAGAATTCAGTCAAAAATTTTAATTCCTACATGACTGTAGGTTATGTATTTTTATAAATTATTATATGTAAAATAATTTTAGAAACAAAAAAGTCATCACTCGTGCTTAAAATGACTCCTTTAATAAACCTGCAGCAGCCTGTCCCAGCCTCAGAGCCTCTGTGTTCTAACCCCCACAGGACTCAGGACCCTGTGTCCCCCCAGGACCAGAGCGCACGGTGCTCTGTGCTCCCCGCTACAGCCGCTGCCCCCCTCCCCCGCCCCCCCCCCCCCCCCCAACACGCGCGTTCTACCGCGACGTGAAACGCGATATAAACGGCAAAAGCCCAGCGTTATTTCAATACATCTGTGATGTGAATCTGTTTCCTCTGAGTGTGTTCATGTGAGTTTGGACATTTTTAAAAGACGCTGACGTTTTTAATCAGCGAAAGCGCTGCTTCCTTTCTTCCTCCTCTGCAGCAGCGCTTCCTTCTCCCAGCTCCGCTCCAGCAGAAATCTTGTGAATGACGCGCTGTGTCCGGCCCCTTTTGCCATATAAGGAAGTATGCATTATTCATTTTTATGTAAATAACCGTTCGTAGCTATGATTTGGTGAATTTGGCGTAAAGGCTGTTAGGAAGGAATTTGGCTCGTTACGAACCCGTCATGAATCACACGTAGAGTTTTCGCAGCATCTTCTTAAAGTGAAAGTTACGCACAGATTTTACGAAGATTTTCATGAATGAGGCCCAATGATCCTAGCGAGTGATGTGCTTTTTGTGTGGGCGCGATCCTGATGTGCGGTGAGGTTCGCTGCTCTGAGGCTGCGCACAGGTCTATTTGCTTACTTGAATGTTTTTTATTAACTTTGCAGACGTATCTATGAAACCTTTGCTTTAGCCTAGATATGCACATGAGCTATTGATGTGAGTATTTTCTAAAATAAAAAATGACTAACATAAAACACCGCATTGAAAAATATAGTAAGATAATATAGTAAGAAAACTAAAACAAGACACAGAAGAAAAGGAAGAGAGAATTAACAAAACAAGATAAAATTATTAATTATAAAATGTTAATTAATGCATATAAACAGTAAAAGAGAAAAAAGAGAATAATAGTAATGCTAACAATAGTTAAAATAGTTCTTTCCTTTCTAATCCCCTCAGTCCTCCCACTCTCCGCCGCCACACCCCACCTTGTCCTCCAGACCATCCGGCCCCCAAGCCACCAGAAGCCCCCGGATGCACAGCAACTCAACCCAACAGGACCACAGCCAAACACAACAGAACCACAACCAGATCCAACAGAACCACAGCCAGACCCAATAGAACCACAACCAGACCCAACAGAACCACAGCCAGACCCAATAGAACCACAACCAGACCCAACAGAACCACAGCCAGACCCAACAGGACCACAGCCAGACCCAACAGGACCACAACCAAACACAACAGAACCACAGCCAAACACAACAGAACCACAGCCAAACACAACAGAACCACAGCCAAACACAACAGAACCACAGCCAAACACAACAGAACCACAGCCAAACACAACAGAACCACAACCAGACCCAACAGAACCACAACCAGACCCAACAGAACCACAGCCAAACACAACAGAACCACAGCCAAACACAACAGAACCACAGCCAAACACAACAGAACCACAGCCAAACACAACAGAACCACAACCAAACACAACAGAACCACAACCAAACACAACAGGACCACAGCCAAACACAACAGAACCACAACCAGACCCAACAGAACCACAACCAGACCCAACAGAACCACAACCAAACACAACAGAACCACAACCAGACCCAACAGGACCACAGCCAAACACAACAGAACCACAACCAGACCCATCAGGACCACAGCCAGACCTAAAAGATCCACAGCCAGATTTATGTCACTAAGATGTGCATTAAATTAAGGCTATAGGTTTTATGAAAGGGTTAGACACAGCTCAGTGCAACCAGCTGTAACCATCCTCAAATATACAGTATCAAACATATCTTGTGTCGATGAACAGCTGAGAGAAAGCCATGTCTGTAACGACGAGTGTGTGTAGAATCTGTGGCTATATGTGCGCGCATGCATCCAGAGATGTGATGAGCGCGCCGTGGACCGTCCGAGTTGATGAGTGCGTGTGCGCACAAAGAGAACCTGCGGGTGTTGCTGCGCAGAGAAATAAAGTTTGCTGTTACCTAAACCATACCGTCAAAGTGGCTTTTACAACATGATGTGCACGTCCCAGTTTCACTTTGTATTCAGCCGCAGTTCACATTGGATCACTTTCCGGGACTGAAAACTTTCTCTTAATGGTCTAGACTCTAGAGCACATGGTTCAAACTCAAAGCTCGGGGGCCAGATGTGACCCTCCACTTCATTTCATGTGGCCTTCAAGATCTTATAAGGTTTACTTTAATTTTATATTAGTGCAGGAGTAATCTGGATGTCTTAACCTAATGAAATGATTTGTCTGAAGCTTTTGAAGCTTTATCATTTCAGCAATTATACAACACTCAAATACAACTATTATCTGTAGTATGTCAAAGAATAGTGAGGTTAATTTCAGTTACAACCGGCCCTTTGAGGACAACCCCAATGCCAATGTGGTCGTTTGTCAAAATAAGTTCGACACCCCTGGTCTAGAGAGTGTGTTTCTCACGTGTACTGATGCACTTTGGATAGAAATACAGCACAGATGTTCATAGCATGCATGGATCAATTAAAGATGGGACATTATTTAGAGGCACGGCTCATAAAGCGATGCATTGACGCGTTTCACATGCGTCAACGCATTTTCCTAATTGTAATCGACTAATTGTTGCAACTCTAAATTTGAAGATAACATATCTGCTCTAAACTTACTCAACAATGTTTTTAGTCCAAGATGTTTCACCTGTAATCCATTTGAACAGAAAGCCTGCCTCCAGAAAACAGGTGATCACAAGTTGACTGCACTGGGTAAGGAAAACAAAGAGCACATGTATTTCCCGGTCATGTGACCTTCTCTGGGTTCTAGTAGTCAAGAGTATTCCCCCCTCTGCTGGTGAATCTGTGAAACTGCATTATGGTTTTAACTGCAGGCAAAGTCAGCACGTGCATCAGAGAGCCCGAAATCGCTGCAGAGAATAAAAGGTCTATGACAGAACTAGATTAATTATTGGCAAGAAAGAGTTAACTAATAACACTGTTAATAGTGTGAGGGCTAGATTAGGCTGTCCACGTCCTTTCAGAGAGTATTATTTGACTTTGTGAATGACAGCTAGCCCATGATTTTCAAAATTGACCTTCTCTTTTAATCATTCTGGTTGTTTCTTTTTTTTTAAACCTTTTAAGTTGTTTTTCGAGTGATGCATGCACATTTAAATTTAATTTATTCTCCATTGATTCTCATGTTGTTTGTGTTTTAGGTATTCATGTTTGGCAACGTGTCTGGGGCTGTGACTGGGACGATAAAACAGATGACATTTTTGGGTATGATCAGTGTCGATTTGATGGAAAAGACTATATTTCCTTTGACTGGAAAACAAAGACCTGGGCCACTGTTGAACCCTTTACTGATGCGGGACAAGAAAATGCAGACGAAAACATTCGATTCGATGAGTGCATTAAGAAGCTAAGGATTTTACTCTACTACGGAGAGAAAACTTTGAAGAGAACAGGTGAGACATTTGTAAAACAAAAAGCTTTGAATAAAAAATACAGAAAATATTGGGAAAGTGTCTTCAGACTTCAACAGTGGCAGAGTGGTTAGCTCTGCCACTGTTGAGGAGGGTCTGGACTTCTTTTGTAGTTGTGTTTGTTTGTGAATCTTGTCTGACTTTGCTCTCATTCCTGTAGCACTAAAGGTTCCAATCAAATATAGTATTGTAGTCAAAACAAAGTCCATGTAGAACATTTTAACTTTGTAAATTCAAGGCAAGACAGAACAGCCTGATACAACACTAGCCTGAAGTCTGAGGTTCAGTCCATGTGCGTTTGCTGTCTTTAGAGCTCCCCGGGTGTCCTTCCTCCAGAAGTCGTCCTCTTCCTCAGTCGTCTGCCACGCCACAGGCTTCTTCCCCGACAGAGCCATGCTGTTCTGGACCAAAGACGGACACGAGCTGCTGGAGGACGTGGTGGACCCTGGAGAGATTCTGCCCAACGCAGACGGAACCTTCCAGACCAGTGTGAGCCTGAACCTGTCCTCTGTCCCTCCTGAGGACTGGGGCAGATATCACTGTGTGTTCCAGCTGTCCGGGGTCAAAGATGACTATGTGACCAGACTGGATCGGACCAATATCAGGACCAACGGTGAGACACTCTAGCTGAGTTTCTGTTGTGCTTTTGTGCTAACACCACGGTGGCACTGTGGGTAATGCTCTACATTTTAGCAAGAAGGTCCTGGAATCTCGAGGGGCCAATGCCTTATAGGCTGTGTGCACGGAATTTCAGTTGACTTGCGTACGTTCAAAAATGCTAACTTCTGTATGTACGACCACTTCCTGTTAGCGTTAGCATTTAGACACAATTATGTCTCTTTTTAAACACACAAGTGTCTCTGGTGAAATATTCCTCTGATATGTATAGTCTTTAACATGTTTTCTGTAACATTCCCCACAACTGTCTGATCTAAAGAGGATTTATTTGTTTTAAACTGATGTCTAATCCAATCCAATCCAATCCAATCCAACTTTATTTATATAGCACATTTTACCAACACAAAGTCTCCAAAGTGCTGCACAGAATACAAAAAAAGCACAAATTCTTAAATATAAAAAATAAAAATACCAATAATAAAAAATAAATAATGAGTTAAAATCAAAAACCCCATATAAAAAATAAATAATAAAAGACTGTCAGAGGACCACACAATTCTCATGCCGGGTTAAATGCCAGTGAGTAAAAGTGTGTTTTTAAACGAGACTTAAAAGCATCAACTGAAGGTGCAGTCTTTATATGAGGTGGAAGAGCATTCCACAGTTTTGGGCCGATGACAGAAAAGGCCCGGTCACCACGATATTTAAGTCTCGTTTTCGGGACAACAAGATGGAGCTGGCCCTCAGATCTGAGCGAGCGCGCCGGAGTGTAGGGGACAATCAGGTCTGATACATACTCAGGGGCCAGTCCATGAAGTGCTTTAAAAACAAACAATAAAATTTTAAAATCAATTCTAAAACGAATGGGGAGCCAATGTAATGAAGAAAAAATAGGTGTAATACGTTCTCTACGACGTGTACCGGTTAAAAGACGAGCTGCAGAATTTTGGACTAACTGTAAGCGTGACAGGTTAGCTTGGCTGATCCCAGTGTACAACGCATTACAGTAGTCAAGACGTGTAGAGATAAAAGCATGGATCACCCGCTCCAAATCACTAAAAGATAAAACAGACTTCAGTCTAGATAAAAGCATAAGGTGGTAAAAGCTGGATTTAACCACGGCATTTATCTGCTTGTCAAACTTAAAATCTCCATCAATGATGACGCCAAGGTTGGTGGCTGTAGGTTTGATGAAGGGCTGAAGAGACCCAAAGTCTAGATTAAAATCAACATTAGAGTTAGCCCTAAAAACAACAATTTCTGTTTTAGATTCATTTAAATTAAAAAAATTCACAGCCAACCAAGCCTTGACGTCATCTAAGCATTTCAGCAGGGGTGCCAGGAAACTATTTTCTGTCTTTTTCAGTGGGAGGTAGATTTGTGAATCGTCTGCAAAAAAATTATACGATATCCCATGTTTTCTAAAGATTAAACTCAATGGCAGGAGATACAGTGAAAACAAAACAGGTCCTAAAATGGAGCCCTGTGGAACTCCACAATTTAAAGGGGCCCGAGAAGAAAAAGAGTCCCCAACTTTCACATAAAAAGTTGGGGACTCCTTTTATGTAGTGAAAACCTAATTGAAAAGCATTGGACAGGAAGTGTTTGTATGTACAGGATGTGCTATTTTAAACCAAAACAAGACAACTGCACGCTTTGTGATCTAAAAACACTGTGCTTTTCACCTGTATGAAGCCAGTGGTGAGTAACAACACAAAGTGTGTTTGTGGGGTTATTTGGGCTCATGTATATTTTCACTCTGTCTGTTCCAAAGTCACTTTTAGCAATAACGTCTGATTTACAAATGAAGCACTGATGTATTCATGTGTAGAACAGGTTTTCTGTGACGCTGCTTGTATTTGTGTGCTCATGTGTGTCTGTCGAAGTGTGCATCTTACAGCATATGCATATGACGTGGTACTTTGAATCATAAACAGGAGGCAGGAGTACCAGTATTTGTGTCTTTGCATGTGATGTCTTGTAGGTCGGATGTAATAATGTATGAGACAAGCCATAAGCATTTTGTCCACACTAGTGGACCTCTTGAGGCTGAAAACCAACCACGACTTTTTACTAAATACTGCTGCAAGATGTACGGTAGATATTAGGTTGTTATTAGGCTGTTGTGCCCATGCACAGCACTTGCCCCATGAAACAATCTCAATCCACCCCAAAGTTGAAACCAAAGTTACGCTCTTGGATTCAGGAGGGGAGTTTCTATTGCACAGAAGAACGTCCAGGCCAGATCAGAATCAGTCCAAGATGGAAGTGAGAAGCTCAAAGCGCACATCATTCAAGATGACTATAAAGCAGTAGGTCTAAGTCTATCAGGCCCATTCACAACGTGTTTGTGAACAGGTTAGGGCAGGTTCCTCCCAGTGGGCGGGGCAAAGCTTAAATAGTTTAAAACTCCAGTTTGTCAAATGCTTTCATCGGTTTAAAAATAACTTCTGCATGAAAGTGTAACACTCGCTAAACACAGCTACCAGGTTACAAAAGTCTCAATCTTTTAAAACTTCTAAAACTTTGCTAAGCCTTTGAAGTAAAAAGTAAATGCAGTGTTCCTGTTGTTGATCTGATTGTTTAAACTGTTCTCTTACCTTCTCAGTCATTTCAGCCAATCCCCCGAGTCCTTCTGTGGGTCCAGCTGAGCCTCACTGCTCCAACACTGCTCTGGTGGTGGTTCTGGGAATCTTCACCATCGTCACCATCGCTGCTGTTGTTGTGTTTGTGATCAAGAGAAAGAAAAACCCTGGTATATTTCCTTCTCACCCTGGGCTCATCTCATGTGGTCTTCTATCTGGAACATTCTACACAGTCTTCTGTTTCACTTTACTTTACTAATCTCAAGTACAATATCTGAAGGTTTTCCAGGCTCTCTCTAAACCTTCTCCAGCTCTGCTCTGGTAGGCTGATTCCACATTTGCAGTCTCATTTAAAGCAGTGTTTTATGTCACTAAACTCTGAGAGGAGGGTTATGGTTAGGGTAATACTTCATGTTGGACTGTTTTGAGTTTAATGTCTAATTCTCCTCGTGGTGAAGACAAACAAATGTAAACTCATGTGATGTGAGGTAAAGAGTGATCCATCAAACACAGCAGTTATCTGTTCCTGCAGAAGAATAAAAGGTATTTTGGACTTCTGTGTGTTTGCTCAGGGGCAGTTTATACGACTACGAGTTTTCACGAATCCGTGACGTTTCCATGCCAAATTGGCTTATCTTTTACACGACAACGAGCTACGTGTTCATTGAATCGGCGTTCCACTGGATACGATTCAAGAGGTAGTTTCGCCGAGGACGTTCAGTGGAGACACCGCGGTGTAAACAGGAAAACACAGTTGTCAATGAAGACGGTCAAGTCACTGACGTGCAGTAGCCGCTACTTTAACACAGTAGAAGAAGACTGCCCAGTCACCTAAAATGTCTCTTAAACCAAAGCACCTTTCATTCTCATAAAGTAAAGCCAATGCGTCCAGCTTTCTTACCTGCGTATTGCAGAGGAGGAGACACAAAACTAATCCAACGCCTTACCCGGTAAAAGCAAGCCGTCTTCCCCGTGTTTGTGTCCAGATCTCGGCGATCTGCGTCTTCCTCGCGCACTGGTCCTCGCGCACTGGTCCTGGAGCCTCTGTTTTTCCTCGCGCGCTGGTCCTTGTTGCTTGTTTTGCCATTTTATTGATCTGAAAAACTTGTAAACCTGTCAATGCTCGTGTTAGGTTCACGGTAAGGTCATCTGGAGTCCTAGCACAATACCGCCACCTCCTGACGCGGCATAAGAACTACAGCATTTTCGGTTTAATTGTGTTTCCATGTAAAGGAAGATTAGCTGGACACAACACCATGTAAACTGTGAGCACAAAACGTTACGACTGTGACGGTTTTCTGGGGAACGATGTCTTGTACACTAGGCCTCAAGCTCCTCAGGGATCCACAGACCTGCAAAAACGAAATGCATCTGAGGCTTTGCGTCTGAAATCAGAGTTGTTCAGTGGAGCAGCAGATCTGCAGCTTGTGGAATCAGCCTTGGAGTTTCTCTAGTTTCTCATGTTTAAGGTTAGGATTATTACCACTTCCACCACATCCACTCCTCTGCTCTTCATGTCTGGATGGTTTGTCGTGACTTTTCTGTGTCTAAGTCTTAAAGATCTTGGCTCGGTCGTTCTCTCTCACTGTTGGAGGTGTTTCTCACTTTGACTTCGGGGTTTCCAGTCCAGACTCTGCACAGATGTGACTGAAGGTGTTTTGTTCTCTTGTTGTCTCTAAAGATCTTGTTCTATTTTTGTGTCACAGGTGTGATTGTTCTGGACGACACACTTCTGTAAGTTCTCACGGTGTTATGATGGAAATTTTAGGATAGAGTTCTCAAACTTTTCAGACTGGGACTCCCAAAATAGCAACCAACCAACTCGCGACCCCCACAGCAAAACGAATTTGTAATCATTTCAAATAGGAAAACCATTAAAACTGAGTTAAATGTATACTTTAGTATTATATTGCTAATGACTAAAATTCACTCAAACATTCTGCTCTCAGGTAAAAAACAGACAAAACACCAAGTCATAAAAGTAGAATTATTTTTTTAAATCATCTCGCGACCTCCAGATTTTTTTTGGCAACCCCCACTTTGCAACACAGTTTTAGAAAAACATCTACTGAGGTTTGGAACAATTTAAATATTACCTACATATACAGTAACTGTATTTTATATACATATTGCAGGTATTTTTCTGTATTTTAAACGTGTAAATTAATGATCACTGTTATACAGATTGTTATCACATTGTATCTGTTTGAAATGTATCACTAATTGTCATTAATTTCATTATAGCTCACTGACAAGTATTTTAGATTTTCGAAATTTTACTTCATTTGGAAAATTTGAAAAATAAACTGTCATCATTGTAGCCGTTATGAACCACCAGTGACATATTTCAGACTATTTTTTTAATCTTCTTTAAAAAGGGACAAAGGTATGCAGCCCTTCCCCCCAAAACTGATCAAGTTTTACGACAGGAAGGCCTGCTAGCCACTCTAACACTTTCTGTCCCTTATCAACAACAATTCAGCAAAGGGCTGTGGACTCTACCCCAAAGCCCCTGCTGTGACCTCACAAAGGCTGGCAGGACATTATAACTCATTTACTTTCATGGGTATTCTCATGTATGTTTTCATATGTTCTCATGTCTGTAACCTTGTGAAATATGCATTTGGAAATGTTCTGTTCTTTGTCATTTCTTCATACATTTTTGATTGTGACAGTCATGCTTCATATCTGATCTACCAACACAACTGAAGATCTAGCAATTGAGATGTCAAAATGTTTTGATTGAATAAGTTAATAATAGCTAACTGTTTACTGATTTAATTTAAGTAAGGACATACATTGTTGCCCTCAAAGTAAGCCACTCCCAGGTCATGAGAGTCCGCCTCTTTTCAAGACTCCACAAAACCCACCAACTTCAGTCTTCAGTTGGTCACACTTCTACTTGGAACTTCCTGGCTTCTACCTTCTTCAAGTGCTGAACGGGGGTTGGAAAAGCTGTGAGGGCCTCTGGCCCTTGGCGGCCCCCTGCTGCAAGAGCTGAGATCAGGCCTATAGACTGTTCTTCAACCAGCATCATCATGCTACAAAATGGAACTCTCCAACTACTGCTAAAACCACCGAACAACAGTAGCTGCACCTTCTGATCATGACCCAAATGAGGAAAGGCTCCAACTCCGTGGACACAAAGGAGCAACACATCTCTGACCTCATGGGACGTAAGACCAAAATGGTGGCTGAACACAGAGTGGCTAAAGAGTAGTTAGGAAGTCTTGTTAGACCTAATTTGAACCAAATCAGATCTTACCATTGAAACTAGTGTTTACTGTAACTGTTTGGAAATTAATGATGAATGTTTAAGTTTGTTTTTGTTTATTAAACCACACAAAATGTTACTGGTTATGATTTTATAATTAGGAATTTATCACTGTCATGAGAGAGCTGCGCCTTTAGAGAGACGACGAGGCGTGTAGGTTTTTAAATTTTGAGTTAGACTTTAAAGGTTAACTCTGGTGCCCCAATTTGATTAATTTCATTACTTACCTACACATTATAATAACTAATAATAATGCCACAATTAGCCGATTTTTAGCTTATTATATTAAAACAAATGCATAAATCTACTACATATCTGGTGCCCGCGTGAGGCTGGTATCACAGTAATGCAGTAAGAATAAATCCACTACATCATTTACCCTCACATTTTTCATTCTACTATTCAACTACTTAAAAACTCTTCAATATTTCAACAATCTTCAACAATCTTCAACAATTTAACAAATCTTTCCAAGTTTCATACGTTTGTAGACCTTGTCCACTCGAAGACAAAACAAGGATAGTTTTAAAAACGATCTGCGTAAAGATGGAGCTGCCTTATTATCAGCGTCCACATGAATCAGTAAAACCAGCCTGAAGCCGGTGTAATGCCTGTATCTGACCAGAGTGTGGCGCTGTGACACTGACAGGAAGTAGAAATGACGCAATAAAGTTTAAAAAAAAACAAACGGTTTAACGTAAACTAACCCTTAGCGGAGACCTCTTTTAAACTTCACAAACATTCTGAATGAACAATGTGGATCTAAAACCTACAGAAGAGACACAGAAAGTGGATTTATGCATCAGAATCTTTGGAATGTTTTGACACTGTTTCAATACGGATTTAATAGAGATTGTAGATGAGTTATTTTTGTTATTTTTTGTGTCTTCTGTGGTTTACGGTGAAATGAGATGCAGATCTTCACAGTGAACATCATATAAAGGTCAGAACATTCTGCAGATGAGACGTGACTCTATAGAGCAGTGATGTCATCAGGGAAAAAAAAAATCGAATCCAGCAAAACTGCGGAGACACTATACCGGAGTTTTGAAATCTTTTCACCCTGAGACATGGTTTCAGAAATCTTCGTTTTCAGTCCTAAAACTCCTGCTTCGTGTGGACGATGTTAGTTAAGGACACATATTTGTGCTGAAACGCCTGAGCTTGGACAAGTGTAGACAGGCCCTAAGTCTTCACAAATTAGGCCCGAGCTCGCAGAGGGGCGTAAGGCCTATTCCTATTTATTCTGCAATGATGATAAACCAAAAATAGTCAAAAACTCATTGTTGACCAAAAACTCTAAAACTGTGTTTTGGATTTTTCACAATAAAAGCACAATAAAACAGTTGAAATATTCTGTAACAAGGTCATTACTCCTTACCATGTTTATGACTCTTCAACAAGTTCAGGACTCTTCAACAAGTTTAAGAGTCTTCTACAAGTTCAGTGCTCTTCAACAACTTTCACAACCTTGTGCAATCATTTTTTTCACGTTTCGCAGTCACTCGCAATTTTGCTTTTTCATCATCACAACGCCCAGTCTTATTTCCAACAATAAACTGACCATTTATTCATTTCTACCGCAGACACACGCAGAAGCAGGAGGACTGAAAACTCTTCCAGCACGTTTAACAAAAATGTGATTCCTTCTGTGACAGTAAATGAAGTGAGCGCGTGATTCATTTACAAAAGCTAAACCAGTTTGTTTAATAAAGACTTTCTCCGAGAAGTAATTAAAATATCATTACAGTGCCAACTTGAAGTGAAATGTGGAATGTACTATGAATCTTGTTTAAATGCAGTTTGTTGTTGTAAATCAAAAAGATGAATGGGTCTAATTGTATAAATGCTCCTCGTCTGGACCCTCGTCTGGACCTTGCATCGCCCTGGGTCTCTCTTCCTGCTGCGTCTCGCTCCACCTTTGAAGTTATAATTAGGCTGCCGGGCAAATCCACCTGTTTCCTAGAAAGAGTTTGAACTCTCATGAAACAACAACAGCTCAAAGTTGTGGTGCCTGATTTTCAACAACAGAATTAGATTGTATCTCTAGTTCCCAGCTCTCACTGACTCTTTGGCGCATTACGCTTGGTAAATTCATTCTGTCTAACTTTGATTACAATCGTATGTTTTTTCTCTGATAAGACAGTTGTAATAAGCTATAAGCTCGTACCTGACAGTTTCGGCGGCAGGACTTCCGCCTTCGTCAGAGGTGACGTCCGATGTTGTGACGTGTGTCTCTTAAAGGATGTTCCGAGGCGTTGCCAATTTGACAGATCTGTCCAACTGGCCACGCCTGCCCCCGCCTGGTGGTCTCTGGAGAAGTGAATCCGCTTCCGCGGAGCACACGGACCATCAACAGAGACGAAGGAGCTTTCAATCTAGCTCACACATGGGATTCACTTCTCCAGAGACCACCAGGCGGGGGCAGGCGTGGCCAGTTGGACAGATCTGTCAAATTGGCCACGCCTCGGAACATCCTTTAAGAGACACACGTCACAACATCGGACGTCACCTCTGACGAAGGCGGAAGTCCTGCCGCCGAAACTGTCAGGTACGAGCTTATAGCTTATTCCAACTGTCTTATCAGAGAAAAAACATACGATTGTCTTTGGCGCATTGTTAATAATATCCACATTAAGATCTTCAACAGTGACTTTAGAACATTTTTACAGACAGTCGAGTGAAGCTGAGGTGGACACAAGCACACGGCTTTATCTATGAACAAAATAGTTTATTATTAAATTCAGACAGTCTTTAGATAGATAGATAGATAGATATATGTTTGTTTTGGGGCCATGATTTTTGTTTATGTTATTGTGCAAATGACAATAAAATCAATTTTTCCTTTATTTGTTATCATTCAAACCACCAAGCTGCTGACAAAACGCTAAAGTCATTTCAGAGATGCCAAATGAAAACTCTTCTTATAACAATGTATTGCGTTGTCACTCAGTGTTTGCCGTCCATGTTAAATGGTTATTTTTGGGCCTAAAATGCTGTTGCAAGAATGTAAAACTAAAGGGTCTGTATAGTCTTCTCGCTCCTTTTGTCTTTACAAAGAACATACTCCAGATGTTGAAATATGTCCCAATGTTTAAGTCATAGCCTACATATAGTCATAGGCTACATTTAGTAGGAACCAAAATGTTCACTTTAAGAAAAACAGTTATTTCAGATTAAATGTTACTGTAGTAGTGAGTAAAACTAAGCTTTTCCACAAAGAAAACCCGTAAGTACATCACACAGTCTGTATTATACAAAGTGGCTGGGTCTTTTCACCTCAGACATCACCAGATCTAAGACTATGTTCTTTTAGTGAATATTTCTTAGCAAAGTAGAATTTTAACTGTATAACTGGACATCATCTGAACCTATGACATCGTCATATCAAACCTAGTTTACAAAAATGTTACTTGATTAGCCACAACATTAAAAAACTGGCCATGCCTGGCCCGGTCTGCTTTGTCTGGATCCTGTAACAGAAGAATAAACTGCTTCATTTTTATATCTCAACAAGCTCGGATATTTGGATTATTATTTATTATTCTCACCAAGCCATTTACATCCTTCTCCATAATGATATACGGAGAAGAAGAGAAATAGTTTCCACAACAGGCGTTTAATGAAATACTTCGAGCTGATTGGGTGAGCGGCCTACCTTATTTGTGCTTAACCAATCACAGCAACAACTCGTAATGGTGTATCTAATGTCCCTTTGATAGAACAAGTGTCACACACACTGCTCTTCTTTCAAAAAGAAATTACTCCGTATTTCTGCTAAAACTGCATCAAAAGCAGCAGAAACACGAACATCCACGGGAGCAGCCATCTTTGTTTAGCTTGAATCAGACTCGGCGCTAACAGCCCGTGTTAGCTCCGCCCTGCTACAATGTGATTGGGCCGAAACATCGCTGTTTCAGACTCTCAAACCAATCGGGCGGGTGGAAGACCAGATGGTTTATCTCGTGTTTGTGAATTCACAAATATCACAAGATAAACCATCTGGCTGGCCTGGTTAGGAAAATTGAGTACTTCATCCACCACTGCTGTTGTGAGTCCATTCAGTTCAAGCTTATTCACAATAAATCAGCAGAAACATATATGAATCACTTTTATTTCCACATCTGTCAGTAGAGCTGAAGGTGGCCTAGGATGACTTACTTCCATGACTTTGTGCTTAATTTCTTTTTGTTGTTGTTGCAAACAAATGCTCATACTGTGTTTGTTCTTTCATTAGTTGTTTTGTTTTTACAGTGGTGCCTAATCTAAGCTCCTCCTGATTGGACGACATTTTGTGTTACGCTGCCTTCTGAAGGAAGCATCCAAACTGACAAATGAGGACTTAATGCACTTACACTGATTGTTCATTGGTTTTATACCGTGCTTTACTGTGAATAACACTATAATATATAACAAAGGTTTTATTTTTTTATCCAAATCCTCTGCTATGTCCCGTCCTGACGCAGCTCCTGGGGTCAGAGGTCGTTTGTAGACGGCGATAAGAAAAACATTTGCTTTATCGATCCGTTCTGACGCGTCGTTTTTAACTCCTCTCTTTATTAAGCCCGGAGTCGTGCGGTTAATGCGGGTTATTGATGAGGATCCATAATTTCTCCATAAGTCGGTTCTGAAGCAGGTCCAGGGAGACTCCGGGCCGGTCTACGGAGAGTCCCAGACCGGGTCTTTAGAGTCTGGACTAATGCTCTGCGCGTCGATCCACATTTCTCACCCGGAGTCTGAAGAATCACGGCTCAGATCCGACGCTCACGGTCATTTGTTAAACAGAAGAGAAGCTCGTTTCAGTCCAGGCAAGACGAATGTGGCTTTTGGGACTTTTTATGGGATTTAATTTAACGAGAAACGCCAATTAGGAAGATCTTAAAGAACAGGACTGCTGCAGGAAAATTATGGGAACGTGACATTTGATTTATAATTTAAAGTGAACAATTTGATGGACATATTAAATCACGTGGCTCCTGATTTCTGTTCATTCCTCCTCCTGCCTTTGTGTCCTTGAGCAACACTTCCTCTGCCTGTGCTTCAGTGTGTGAGTGTGTTTAAGAGAGAGAAAGACAGAGGGAGGTGTGGGGGGAGGAGAGAGAGAGAGGGAGAGAGAGAGAGAGAGAGAGACAGAGGGAGGTGTGGGGGGAGGAGAGAGAGAGAGAGAAAGACAGAGGGAGGTGTGGGGGGAGAAGAGAGAGAGAGAGAGAGAGAGGGAGCTCATCCTTTAAATCACTTAAAGTAAACAACATCAAATCGACCCAAACTGACGTATCTTTTCCAAATTGGTGTCAGATGTGAGTTTGACGCACGAGGCGCAGGTAAAAGGCCCGTATGAAGAGAGAGAGAGAGAGAGAGAGAGAGAGAGAGAGAGAGAGCGGCGGAGGATCAAAGCGGTTTTCTGGCCGCGCTGTAATTGGCTCGTGCGGCGCTCTTACCGGAGCACGCGGGGGGTAAACGGGCTGTTAGCGGGGCACGTGCTCGTCGTGCGCGTGCACGTAGCTCACGTATAGATTTTTGTGTCTGCTTTCCGCTCGCGCGCGCCGCGGCCTCAGTCAATCACCTTTAATTGACAGCGCTGCGCCGCGGTGCATGCTGGGAGATGACAGGCCGTAACGAGAGGCGCGCGCACGTTCGGCCCTGGCGCGCGCACGAGCGGAGGGCGTCATTCATCAAAAACATTTAGTGAAAGTGACGGCCGCGTGTGATGGATCCGCACCGCGCCGCGTCGCACCGCATGACCTTTAACTAAACCAGCACCGCTGTCACCGCGAGACGGACGAGCGGCAGGAGAGTCTGGACCAGGACCGGGTCTGAACCAGGACCAGGTCTGGACCAGGACGGGGTCTGGACCAGGACCGGGTCTGAACCTGGACTGAATCAGGACTGAACCAGGACCAGGTCTGGACCGTGTCTGAACCAGGTCTAAACCACAACCGGGTCTGAACCAGGACCGGGCCTAAAACCTGGACCGGGTCTGAACCAGGTCTAAACCAGGACTGAACCAGGACCAGGTCTGGACCGGGTCTGAACCAGGTCTGAACCAGGACCAGGTCTACTGAGTCTGTACCAGGACTGAGGACCAACGGCCTGCGTGTCTGCAGGGTGACCACACGCTCTTATTTGAGCAGTGTCTTATATCTCAACAAATGTGTCCAAAACCATTGATTTGTCCCAGTTTTAGACCTTTTGGAAACTGAGCAGTGGTCATTGTGGAAATATTGTGGGTTTTTTTTTAGTTAAAACTGAGGAAAACCCAGTCAAAATTCTCTCACATTTCACGCACAAGTTAATTGTCAAACAAAGGTGAATGAGCCGAGTGCATAGGCCTAATAATATTTTAGGCTTACACAATTTTGCGTGTCTCAAAAATCTGGTCTAAATCAAACCAAATCCTGCAGTTTCTTGTGTTGCACTTTAAACACATTTAAAGAAAGTCCAAACTCTCTGATATGAAAAACCCGGATCAGGATTTTGTCCAGACTCACAGGGTCACGTGGAGCCTCGAGGCCTCAGCGCAGTCCCGGAAGTGTCCAGCAGGAGGCGCGTCTCATCCACATGTGAGACTTCTACTAAGGCAGCACGTCTCTGAACTCAACACTCGGACCTGTGGCGGGAGAAACTCGTTACATAAATACTACATTCCTCTTTAACTGTGTATTGTTACTCTTTACTTAGTTTTGACTCCTGGTTGTGTCTCAGAATTCAAACAGGACAGATCTGATGCTTTTGTTGTTCCTGAGCTCAAACATTTACTCCAGAACCAATACAAACTGTCATGTGCTTCCCACATCAGGAATTGAGTTAGTGTTCTGTCTACTGTGTGCAGAGGAAATGACACAGGGGAAATTATCAGTGTGATGTTGCCTCTGATATGCTGCAGCTGCTGAAATGCTCCAAACCAGTCTGAAAGATTTATAATATAATAATAATCTATAATAATAATAATATAAGGGCTTGAATTAGGTTGATGACAGGGACAGATTTTTCAGAGGCTCTGGGCTGAGGGCCGGACTGCAAAACCAAACTACAAATGTGTTTAAAATCCTCAAATTGTTACTATTTCCTCCAAACAAAAAGTAAACCTGGTCTATATTTGGATCACATCAGAAGTAAACTTCTTGAACAAAACTAGACCGGACAGTCTGTAGATTAAACCAGGATTTTATAGTCTTTACCAACCAAAATCTCGTTTAGGGCCACCAAAAACCTAGAACCGGCCCTGGACGTGAGACATTCAGAACAGTGTTTTCTGAGGCTCAGAGGAGAAAGAACAGGATCTGACAGACACAATCCAGTTTGTGAAGAGGAAGTGATGTTAGGACAAGATTCTAAACTAAAAAAAAAAAAAACAGATGTGCCCTTTAGATGAAATGACCTACACAGCTGTAAACTATAAAGAACAGTTTATTCTATTTAGACATGATATCAGACAATAATGACCTTTTAGTGCACAACAAGCCTTGATTTTAGGGCTGTAGCTATTCATCAACTTATTGTCTTAAGTCAACTAAAACAATCACAACTGAAACTGTGTTTTCCATTAAAACATGCAGCACTTAGTGAAACAAGGAGACCATTGTGTACTGTCTGAACTGAAAAATAAAGAATTTTAGTTCTCTTCAGGAGCTGAATGCAGCTCTCTGATTGGCTGAGCTTGGGTGGTCCTCTCCAGTTTTTAATTGCAACCAAAATGAAAACATGTTGATATTAAGCATCTGTCAAAGGATTTCTTAGAGAAAGTTGTCAGATTTAAACCACAATCGTGTTTGCAGAGTGAAAATCAGCTACTCCACCTTTAACAGAACTACTGTGTGAAAATTCATGTAAAAAAAAATCTAAAAAAAACAATCCTGATTTTTAACAATGTAACACTATTTGTAAATATTCCTCAGTTATAAGCTTTTTGTCACCATATTTACACTTACATTAGGTTAAAAATGTACACTGTTGCAGAAGTCCCAATGCACAATAAAAATAATCATTTTCTATATGGGGTCGCTCAAAATATTCCTAGCATTAGCTCTGTTTCAACATTGTAAAATAACTACTTAAAGAGGCCTATTATGTAAAAACCAACGATTCAATGATTTGAACCTTGTTATAACTACTTTCCCTCATCATTAGTTTACTCACAGTTGTATTTGAATTGATTCATGTATGTTTGAGTAATCTTGTTTTCTTCCACAGCTCTTGTTCGAGTGTTCAAACACTTCCTGTTCTTCACCCCGCCCACTTTGTTCTTCACTCCGCCCACTTTGTTCTTCACTCCGCCCACTTGTCTGTCTTTACTTGTTATAATTCAAACATTAACACTCAAAGTAAAGCATGTGTGGTTCAAACTGTCCCAGAGTCACTTTCCAACAATAAAAATGAGTCATTTAAAATCTGTTGCTTGTTACAGTTACATTTTAAAGTGAAGAGGCGGGGCTTAGTACTTCTGCAGTTTTAAACAGGAAGTCACTGGAGCTGTTTCTATTTTTAAGCCGTTTTCGATCATTTTGGGGTTTTACACTGAACAAAATGTAAATTGCTGATCTACATATGTTCTAGTTTATTATAAAAGACGATAGGGCCCCTTTAATATCAGATTTTTGTAGAAGAACAAAAAACATCTGGACACTGAATAAGAACTAGAACAAGACCACATACTAAGACTATTATCCCACTCAATACAGTAAAAAAACAACTAGGCCTACTGCTATATTTTGAATTGTTTGAAAGATGGGTGATGGGTTGGATTTAACTGGGCCTGAAGTTGATTAAATGTTCCAAGTTGCACATAATTTGTTTGTGTTAATGTTCTGTGTGTTTGTGCGGCTCGGCGTGGAGAATACAGACCGTGTAGTTTTAGTTCTGCTTCATTATCTCTCGTCCGTCACTCGGAGCTGTTTTGTTGTTGACAGAATCCGATCGATGCCGTTTTTTTTCTTCCCTCTGACATTTTACAGGAGGATGATTTTGTCCCCGGAGTCTTCGTCAAAGAAGCAGAGCCGCAATTTAACACCGCTGCTTCACTGTTTCCGCTGCAAAACATTAGGTTTACCACCATTTCACAAACATTACATTTAACACTGTTTATATTCCACAGCGAAACAGATTTAACACTTCACTGTTTCACTGCAAAACATTAAATTTAACACAGCTTCTCTGTTCCACTGAGCAAACGATTTAACACTACTTCACTGAAAGGTATTATATTTAACACTGCTATACTGTTCTCCTGCAAAACATTACATTTAAAGGAGACCTCTTAAGTAAAATATACTTTTATGAGTTTTAAACCCTGTAACATCAGTGTCTCTCATCATTAGTTTACTCAAAGTTGTATTTGGATTGCTTCCTGCATGTTTGTGTAATCTTGTTTTGTCCTGCAGCTGATGCTCCAGTGCTCAGAAAAGCCCTGTCTTCACCTACCACCTATCTCCACCCACTTGCCTGTGTTTACTTGATATATTTTCAAAATATTAAACTGGGACAGTACCTCTGGACTGGCAGACCGGGGTGGTGGTCCCTCTGTTTAAGAAGGGGGACCGGAGGGTGTGTTCCAATTACAGAGGGATCACACTCCTCAGCCTCCCCGGGAAGGTCTACTCCAGGGTACTGCAGAGGAGACTTCGACTGATGGTCGAACCTCGGATTCAGTAGAAGCAGTGCGGTTTTCGTCCCGGCCGTGGAACACTGGACCAGCTCTACACTCTCCATCGGGTGCTCGAGGGTTCATGGGAGTTTGCCCAACCAGTCCACATGTGTTTTGTGGCGCTGGAGAATGGAAATTGACCGTGTCCCTCGTGGTGTCCTGTGGGGAGTGCTCCGAGAGTATGGGGCCAGGGGCCCTTTGCTCAGGGCGGTTCGGTCTCTGTACGACCGGAGCAGGAGCTGTGTTCGCATTGCCGGCAGTAAGTCAGACCTGTTCCCAGTGCATGTTGGACTCCGCCAGGGTTGCGCTTTGTCACCGGTTCTGTTCATTGTTTTTATGGACAGAATTTCTAGACGCAGTCAGGGTCCGGAGGGTGTCCGGTTTGGTGACCACAGGATTTCATCTCTGAGATCCTTCAAAAGGCAGCGTAACACAAAATGTCATGAGATCAAGAGGAGCGCTTAGATTAGGGACCACTGCAAAAACAAAACAACTAATGAAAGAACAAACACAATATGAGCAACAACAAAAAGAAAAAAAGTACAACGGCATCTGTTTGCAGATGTTGTTCTGATGGCTCCATCAAACCAGGACCTGCAACATGCACTGGGACGGTTTGCAGCCGAGTGTGAAGCGACTGGGATGAAGATCAGCTCCTCTAAATCCGAGGCCATGGTTCTCGACCGGAAAAAGGTGCCTTGTCCTCTCCAGGTGGGTGGAGAGTCCTTGCCTCAAGTGGAGGAGTTCAAGTATCTCGGGGTCTTGTTCACAGTGAGGGAAGGATGGAGGTGAGATTGACAGGCGGATCGGTGCAGCGTCTGCAGTGATGCAGTCGCTGTATTGAACCATTGTGGTGAAGAAGGAGCTGAGTCGAAAGGCAAAGCTCTCGATTTACTGTCAATCTACGTTCAACCCTCACCTATGGTCATGAGCTTTGGGTAATGACCGAAAGGACAAGATTGCGAATACAAGCGGTTGAAATGAGTTTCCTCCGCAGGGTGGCTGGGCGCTCCCTTAGAGATAGGGTGAGGAGCTCAGTCACACGGGAGGAAGTAGAGCCGCTGCTCCTCCACATCGAGAGGGGCCAGCTGAGGTGGCTCGGGGAAGACCCAGGAAACGTTGGAGGGACGATGTCTCTCGACTGTCCTGGGAACACCTGAGGATTCCCTCAGAAGAGTTGAAAGAAGTGTGTGGATAAGGAAGTCTGGGCCTCCCTGCTCAGACTGCTGCCTCCGCGACCTGACTCCGGATGAAGCGGAAGAAAATGGATGGATGGATGGAATACTCAAAGTGAAGCATATATAGTTCAAAACTGTCCCATAGCCACTTTCCAACAGTAATATATTTTTTTTATTTAAAAATTTGTTGCATGTTAAAGTAAAATTTTAAAATGAAGAGGCGGGGCTTATCAGTTCTGCAGTTTTAAACAGGAAGTCCATAGACCTGTTTCTGTTTTCAAGTCGTTTTAGCTCCATTTTGTGTTTTACAATGAACCGAAGGTAAATTACTGATCTGCATATGTTCTAGTTTCTTACTAAATAGTTGGAAAAAACACAATAGGTCTCCTTTAAGGACCTAAAATAACCTTAAAAATTAAGGTGGAGCTCATAGTCCTATTAAAATTTTGTGGAGTTCAGAGCCAAAATGAGTCTTCAGTCTGTTATCCAAACTGTAGCACCAGAATAGCGATAAAAGTACAAAAGTGCACCTGTAAAATAAGAGGGAAAAAAACCTTTGAATGTCACGTTAATAATCCAGATGAGAAACTTTCCAAAGCCCCTAAACGCCTGTCTGGATTCTGCGTGTTTAGCTCTGAAGTGAAGTGAAGGAGTTTGCAGCAGAAATGATGTTTGCAGGAGCAGAAACGATGTCTCGCATTATGGATCGATCTGCGGAGGAAACACGGCCGTTTGTTGTGGAGATAATGAAGCATCGTGGACGGTTTTGACCCGGAGCAGGTTCGATCTCTTCTTCTGCAGCGTCTGAGAAGAAGTGTGAGGCTGTAAGTGAGGCAGTGAGGAGGACAGAGGATGAGAAGTGTGAGGGTCAAAGTGCAGCAGCAGGAGACCAGAAGACAATAAGGTCTTGTCCACATGAAAACAAAACGATAATTTTAAAAACAAATTGCATAAACATGGAGCTGTCGTATGCTGTGTTTGCAACGGACAGCTGATTTGCGTCTAAAAAGCATATTTTGACACAGATCATTTTTGAAGCTGACACCCTAATATCCAAAAAACGCCCCACATCGCTTCTTTGTAGGGTGACCAGATGAGATTGTTCAAAATTCGGGACGCTGATTTTTTTTTTTTTTTTGAGGGGAGGGGGGGGGGTGTTGTCTGAATGCGGAGGAGGGGAGAGGAGCGCGCTCAGAGTGACAAGTCTAGATGCTTGCATCATTCGCAGCACATAGTGCAGAAACAGAAACCTTATAACTTTTTTTGACAAAAGAATTATGTTCCTCACACCAGGAAGCATTGAACAGTCTTTAATTCGTGTCAATCCGTCTCATATTGGCTGAATAAACCAAAAAACACCTGATGAACTAATAGATCTGCAGATTCAATCAGAAAATTACCGCGAAACACATTTCTGTTAAGTAGGATACTTTTAGAAATCACGCAAAACGAGTGTATACTTTAGTTTCTGTCGAGAGAGTCCAAGGCGAAGTGGGAAGTCAACTGTGCGCGGAAGGAGCGCTTACAGGCCAAACATTACGCACGAGGAGCAGGATGGAAAGCAAAATGCCTCGCGCAGGCAGGAGCCAGGCTCCAGGGGCCAAACACACCACACCGCACGAGGATTTGGGGGCGGAACGGCAAACATATATGACCAACTTTTGCCCAAGTGGAGTTGTTCTATGAGCTGTGATCTGCTGTTGAGTTCCTCATAGGGAGACAGAGGCAGCAGCTGCAGCCGCTTCTCTCCCCGCGCTCCCTGTGTGTTATCACTACACTTTCCGCCAGGCCCCGAGGAGAAGCGGTTTTCAATCAAATTGCACAGAAAATAGGTCTGTATTGATGCATTTTAAAGACTCCGGCAGCACTACAGCCTCTCATACAGTGTTTGGGGCGTAATGTGGACGTGCAGCCTGATGTAATGACATGCAGGTCAGACTCTGCGAGGTGTCAGTCGGGGCAAGGATGAAATTCGGGACACGTGGGACAGGATTCGGGATTCGGGACAGATGCGTGAATTTCGGGACTGTCCCGAATTTTTCGGGACGTCTGGTCACCCTACTTCTTTGAGCTCGTAGACAGATCAAGTTGAGAGAGAAGAGGGAGAGAGATAGAGGCTTGTTGCATTTATAAAACGTATTTTACCTGATCGGACAACTTTTTCCTCCTCCAGACAGTGTCCTTTTGCTGTCTCTGTCCTCCTCCAGTGTCCCGTCGTACAGCAGTGGTTTAAACACGACAAGCATTTTTAATAGATCCATGTGAGGCGTTGTCAGCCCAGATAATTTTTCATGTTGTTTGTTTTGCCGTGTCTCCAGATTTACAAAGCAACGAACGACCAAGCCTTTGAGAAAAGTCCCCAAACAAGCGCCTTTTGTTAAAAAAGTTATTAAAAGACTTCATATCAGCAAACAGTCCTTCTTTCCCCTTGATGTGAGAGGAGAGTCACAGGAGTGGAGTCTCTGATTGGCTGACGCCGACTTCCAACGCGTCTGAAGATGGATTTTCACAACGCAAACCTGCAGCGGCCGCAACTTCGCAAGACGCTGTGTTTTCAGAGGCAAGCCATCAACAGACGCCCCAGACGCCAATATGAAGCGCCAAACGGTTGAACGCTCAAGACGCGGCTTTACATTGACTTAACATTGAAAATGGACGCAAATACGCTGTCCGGTCTGAACGCACCATTAGGATTTGTGAGCGTCCACACAAATCAGTAAATCAGCCTGAAGATGGTGTAATGCCTGTGACTGACCAGAGTGTGGCGCCGTGACACTGGAATATTTAGAAAAAGCTTCAAAACTGATATAATGAAGATTGTAGTGGATTTATTAAAATTTTTAATGTGTTTTCTGTGGTTCATGGAGCAATGAGACGCAGATTCACAGTGAACATGATATAAGGGTCAGTACATTCTGCAGATGAGACGTGACTCTGGGACAGTGATGTCGTCAACGTAACTACGAGACGCTAAACCGAAGTTTTGAAATCTTTTCACTCTGGGACCTGGTTTCAGAAATATTTGTTGCTTCGTGTGAACGATGTGCGGTTTAGGTCAAATATTTGTTCTAAAAGTCTCAGCTTGGACGGTCCATGTAGGATTTGTTCATTTGATCTTTTGTTTCCGTTTTTGCTCATAAAACAAAAAAAGGAAAATACTCTCTCTGATCCGTCTGTTTGCAATTTGGTTCTCGATTTAAACATGCAACATTTGGAAGAAGGTTCGGAGGTATTTTGTGTTCGTAATCTTTAATTTTTTCGTTTTGGGAAGTTGTGAAGCCAGTCACACTTCACTTAGTTGAACTGGGTACGCTGCCAGCTCCGGATAAAGTGCCCGGGGGATAGATCATCACGTCCTGGGTGTGCAGACAGCTCCAGCCCCAGAGAGCTCCAATGAAGTGCCGCATCAGGCCTCTCGCTTCGCCTGGGACAGATATCGTGTCTTGGGGTTGGTGCAGAGCCAGCCCGCGGCTCCTGAGTACCCCGTTATGCCCCCGTGGACAGACGTGACCTGGGGTACGTGGCAGAAAGGTACTGGGCACCGTGGATGTCGTCCACCGTCAGTAACGAGGCAGCAGCTTGGCTCAGTCTTGCTCTGAGGGAAGAGCACGGGTACCTGGAACAGCCCTACAGGCCGTGGTGAGGAGGTGGCAGCTTCACGTTGGATATTTTGCTTCACAACGAGATCGATAACTCCCTGTAGCCCGCACCAGGTTTTGTGTGGGGAGTAGAGCTGTGCGATATTGACAGAAATGGATATCTCAATAATTTTTTGGCATATTTCGATTACGATATTCAGGCGATAATACGTCAATCCAACAAAAAAAATCCCAAACATGTCTTTACACAAATTAGTTGAAGTTTAATTATCAAATATGAATGTACTGAACTTTGATTGGTCGAGTAAAACACACACTCCTTTTTCAAAACTTGTACTTTCTCAATATTTTGACCAAATATTCAGGCTAAATAATCATTCGCCCAGAAAAATGCAGGTAAACAAGGTTTTTAAATGTAAACAAATGTGTAATAATTCTATAAAACACTTCTTATACCAATGTGGCTGACACCATGGAGTTTTTACTTGACTAAATGATGTTGAAGCAAACAAATGAAAGGAAATCTTGGCTTTTCAATGCTATTTTTAGTATTTTTAAACTGCTCTTTTTGAAGACTATTTATTTTATTTTATTGCACGATACACTCGATATTCAATTTTTACATATCCTCAAAACAACATTCACAATATTACCTAAAATTCGATATATCGCCCAGCTCTAGTGGGGAGCCTGCGAGGTGTCGCTGTATGTACGGTCCTTAGGGACCGTCATTTAATTACTCGTGCTTCATTGAAATGTAATGTATGCTTTCCAAAATATTACATTTCATGGAGCACGAGTTATTCAATGATGGTCCCTAAGCACCGATACAGCGACACATCGCAGTGCGGCTCCCCACAGCCAAGGTGTGCGGGTACATTCAGAGGAGTTCTTGCTGTCGTTGGAGCAAAATATCCAAAACTGGACAATAAAAGTCCAGACAAAAAAACAAACCAAAATAGACAAAAAAAGAGAACAAATTCGTGACACAGATAAACAAAAAAGGCTTAAAGAATCTACTAAGCATGGACAAAAAAACAAACGTAAAAAGAAATTTAAATAAAAATAAATAAAAAAAATCAAAACCAAAAAAAAAAAAAGAAAACTAAAAAATTTGAACTAAAATTGCGACGACACAAGAAACAGGCTAATCGAAGATCAAAATGTGGCTTTAAGAAAACGTTAGAACAAACTTGACTGATTTGCACAAAAATACTTTATTTTTACAAAATGAAACTTCAACAGAAAGTTTCAGATTCTCCAACAGAAAATACACTTAAAAAGTAAAGTATACAACAGACGCATGACACATTGAGTATTTATGTATTTTGTAAACTTATTAAATGAGATTTGAGAATATAAAGAAGCTGAAGGCACAAGACTGTTTTATAATATTTTAGAGCCGAAGCAAAAGCAATCTGAGCAATCCCAAGGCCAGTTAGTCAAAGTAACTTAAATTTTTATGTTGATATAACTTGATAATGTGAGTGAAAGCTTTTCAACTTAGACTTTTGAGTTAGGAGAGAGAGAAGTGGAAAGAGGGAGAGAAGAAGGGATGAGAGAAACAGAAAGGACAGAGAGAGGAAAGAGAGACATGTAAAGCAGATTTAACAATTTTCATCCCTAATTGGGTCTGACTTCTTAGTTTTCATCTTTTATTAAAGTAAATTACTTAGTTTCACTTTTTTGTTTGGGTAAATTCACCGGCTTTTGTCAGTTTTTGTGATGAATTGCTTAAGTTTTCATGACTCGGGATGCACTCGGATACTGGATTCGGATATCGACGGATATGCAGATCCAGAAAATTTTGCTGGATCGAGTATCGACTCCATGATATCGGTTCAGCTGACATCATAGTTGTGCCTTTAATTGGACATAACGAGACTCATTTACTGACTGGTGTTAATTTTATTCATATTAAGTTTTTAAGTTGTGGCTTGGAATATAAATAACTTACACAACACAGTGTGACCACATTTTTTGATAAGAACATTAAGGTATTTCAGTTCTTACACTAATATCGGTTGATAGCGAGTATCGGTAGATATTTAAAGTCAAAGTATCGGGATCGGTATTGGAACAGAAAAAGCTGGATCAGTGCATCACCATTCATGACTCTTTGGGGCAGATTTGTACAGTCTTTATGGCTTGTTGTGGTAAATTACCTAACATTCTGGTCTGATTTCTTACACCGGTTTCACTCTGCCTCCAAATCCAGATCCGTCTGGGTCCATTGGTCACTCACACTAACTGCGTTTCCACCCTTATAAAATGCGCATAATGTCGAAATTCGGATAAGTAAAGCGAATAAAAAGGCGAATTAATCTCCGTTTCCATCAAAGCGCATATCTGGGTGTTGTTATGGCAACATGAGCTGTCGTAACACCGCTGATCCTTCAGAGGGCGCTACGTGCACAGTCTGTTTGGTTTCACATTTTCTCACAGCCGCAGATTCTTTATATTAAGTTGTTAGCGGCAGACTGCTCCGTCTTCTGCAACTTTACCAGTTATCACTTTATTGATGCGATGGATCTGTTTAGAGCAAATAAAAGGCTGTCATCTTTATTTTTAACACAATCCTCCGCTTGAAAGGACGATCTCGAATCACGCAGTGTTGGACAACCAAAAGTTTCACGGAGTTTTTTGATCAAACAGCGCTGTGTTTTCCGGGTTAGTTTTGATCGGCGACCTCAAACATGTTTTGTTTTTTGTGGTGTAACGTGCTGCAGCAGGTACGTAACGTAACTGAGTCTTGTGGGTTTTAATTCGCTTCATGAGTTAATGCGAATAACTGCGTTTCCAGCTTTCAAATTCGCTTCAGACGTTATGCGCATAAACAAATCCACCTCTAGAGAGCGTATAAACTTTTATGTGCATTAGGATTCTAAAATGCGATATTGCCGTTTCCACCTCCTTGGACTTATTCGATACTTCTTATGCGCATTAAAACAAGGGGGTGGAAACGCAGTTACTGAGGCCATATATGTCGAGCATTTTGATATATTTGTTTTAGTAGTAGTACGTACTGATTTTGTTTTGTAACCACTGGATTCACTTCACTTGCGTTCGCTTGGTTTCCTGTGTCTTGCTTTCACAACTTCACCAAAAGGGCTCCGGAGCGCTCCAGCAGTCCGGAAAAAGTTCCTAGAACAGAAAGATCTGGACGACCGGAGCAGTCGTGCGGCTTGCTGGACTAGATGGATCGCTGTGTGTGAGAACCTCTCATTACTTTTCAAGAAACGGAAAGCCTGACCGAAGTACGGACTGGATGCAGTGTGAGTCTGGCTAAGCTTCGTCCTTGTTCAGGTAAATTACTTGCTTACTAGGGTTACATTAAAAAAATTCAGAATTCTCAGTTTTAACACTAAAGCAAATGACTTTATTTGTTGGGTCAAATTTATTGGTCTTCATCACTTTGTGGGACAGAAAAGGCAGTAGATGCTCCGACTGGACTTTATTTCTTCAGATTTTTTAATTTTTCGTCACTCGTTAGGGTAAATTACTACCACTTTGATTGGCACATTAGTTCAGTTCTATCACTTTGTGGGACAGAAGGAGCAGTAGTTGACTTTATTTGTTCAGATTTCTTAGTTTTTATGACTTGTTGGAGTAAATTACTTTGTCTTCATCACGTTGTGTGGCAGATTTGATAGTTTTTTGTCACTTGTTGGCGTAAATTACTTTGTTTTTGTCACTTAGTGGGGCAGAAGGGGCAGTTGTTGCTCTGGCTGGACTTTAACCACACCTGGATACACTCCTTATGCACCGTGTGGACACAGTTCAGCTCAAACTTAGCTCCTGGTTGGACGGGTTTCTGACAGACGAGACAGGGCTTTCTGCTGGCGGCCGGCGCCGACACAGACGCGGCCGGTGCGGGGTTAGCCAGCGACGCCTCCTCCACCTTCTGCTTCACCCGCTCCACCACGTCCTCCATGGAGAGCCCGGCCAACGTCCCGCGCTCGCTCTTCACCTGCTGCAGCATCTTGGTCAGCTCCACCGTCGAGCACTGAGGAAACTGGGCCTTCAGCTTCTCCAGGAGTTTACCCAGAGTCCCCAGAGCGGCTGCGGCAGGGGCGGGGTTAGCGAGGGGCGGGGTCTGAGCGCGAGGGGGCGGGGCTTGTACGGAAGGCGGGGCCACGACGAAGCGCGGGGGAGCGGCTTGGGCTTGAGTTGGCGGCGGAGGAGGGAAGTGACGCGGAAGTGGGAACTGCTGCATGACGACGTGTCTGGGAGGAGTCGGGAGCAGAGCGGGGCGGTGCTGCAGGATGGGCGGGGCTACGGCGGAGTGAGGGGGCGGGGCTATCACGTGATGAGGGGGCGGAGCTATCACGTGATGAGGGGGAGGGACTACGGCAGGGTGAGGAACCAGGACAGAGTGAGGGGGCGGAGCCATCACGTGATGAGGGGGAGGGCCTACGATCAAGTGAGGGGGCGGGGCCATAGTGACAGGGGCGGAGCTGAGGGGCGGTTTGTCATCTGCATGATGCGGTGGAAGTACAGCTCGGCCTGGAAAAAAGAAATATTAAAGAAGACCTGTTATGTAGAATCTACATAACCATTTTACAACAGTGTTCTCTCATCATTTGTTTACTCAAAGTTGTTTTAGATCGCTTCATGCATGTTTAAGTAATCTTGTGTTGTCCTGCAGCTCATTCTTCAGTGCTCAGAAAATTCCTGTCTTCACCTACCACCTATCCCCATCCACTTACTCAAAAATTAGGATTTTGAGTAAAACATATAAGGTTCAAAATTGTCATGTAGACACAATCTGTGGCTTATTAAAGTTAAATTTTACAATGAAGAGGCAGGGCTTATTAGTTCTGCAGTTTTCAACAGGAAGACACAAAATGTGTTTCTATTTTTAAGCTGTTTTAACTAATTTTTATGTTTTGCAATGAACAAAATGTGAATTATTGATCTAATTTAGCCATAGTTTCTTCCTAACTATATAGAAAAATCACAATAGGTCTCCTTGTGGGAGTCCCAACACAGTCTCTGAAGAAAATGTAGATATACAATATGTTACGAAAAGCCAAAACATAAGAAAAACACCAATTTTAGTTGAAGCCATGTGAAGTCATTTTCTTTAGGTTAGTTTAAGGCTTCAAGTTACTAAAATGGGTACGTTTAAAACTGGGGCATAGGGCCAATTGTATTGTATAAATTAGTGCTGTCAAACGATTAATTTTTTTAATCAGATTAATCACACTTTCAAATTTTGATTAATCACGATTAATCGCAGTTAATTTCTTGATTGGAAACTTTCAAAGATATTCTATAAAAGACCACAACATTTTGAAAATGACTGTTAGAATGTCTTAACATTCAAATGTTTGTTACTTGAATATGTCAATTATTATTATTTGCACTCTACAGTTGGTTTATTCTGGTTGTGATTGTTCCTCTGGAAGGTAACTTGTATGTGGGATCACCTGTGGCCATGTGCATAATCATTGATATTTTGCGTCCCTTGGTCTTTAACGATGTTAGTGGGTCTACATGCTGTGGCTCCATTAGGCAAAAGAGTTGTTTAACTTATCTGTGATGCTTTTGTTAACATTGTCGTGCTCGGCTTGATATAAGTTAGTCTAGTAGCAGCGCTCTTGCAGCCGCTGCCTCAAACACATGTTTGGTTTTAAGGTCGTATTTCAAGCTTGTTGTGCTTCGTTGAAAGGGGAGTTCATTATTGCAATATATGCACACTACCTTCGTTTTATCTAGAGTCCCGTCGGGATGTTCTGCCGAGTTCTGCCGAGGCGGGCGCACCAATCTCCCCATTTATGTTTACGCCGCGTATGCGTTCACTTGAGCTACTACGCAGACCTAATAACAACCTGCACCGCCGCCTTCCAGGTATCCCTCCGCGCAGTACGCGCTCCCACCGCGCTGAAGCGGTCAAATTAACGAGTGTGATTAATCTGCGATAATTCATGATTAATGCGTTAATTTTTTAGGATTAATCGCATGATTAACGTGTTAACTTTGACAGCCCTAGTATAAATACAACTGGCTCATTGTTTTGAGTAGTTACTGAAGTTCCCATCACTAATCATCACGTTAGAACGTGGACACAACTAGTCCTGCCCTCATTCAGTTTTCTCACTGTGGGCACTTGGTCCTTGTTCAGTTGTCATTCAGTCGTGCTTCAGTCCAGTTTTAGTCCTGGTTCAGTCCTGCTTTAGTCCAGTTGTAGTCCTGGTTCAGTCCTGGTTCAGTTCTCTCACCATGGGCACTTGTTTGAGGCTGGGCAGGCTGATCTGGGGCAGACTCTGTAGTTCCTGTCCTTGGTCCAGTCTCTGCAGCAGCTCCGTAAACCTGCTCCTGAGCTCAGCCTGTTTCTGCTTCACTTCTGCTTCTCTGTTTTCCCACGGAGTCTTCTCCTGCCGATGTCGCAGAGGCAGCTCGGCCTGCAGCCCGCTCAGGTACACATTCACCTGGGAAGGAACGGGATTTAACTCAACACAGAACGCTCAGGTACACGTTCACCTGGGAAGAAACGGGATTTAACTAAACACAGAACGCTCAGGTACACGTTCACCTGGGAAGAAACGGGATTTAACTAAACACAGAACGCTCAGGTACACGTTCACCTGGGAAGGAACATATTTCATTTAATCTACACAGTAGTGAATACTGCACTAGTCAAGACAACCAACACCTGAGTCCTGAGACTAAAAGCTGATTCATACTTCATAAGAAGAAGTTTGTTCAGCCCGCTCGGGCCGTGAGAACAAGAACAAAGTTTGTTTCGGCTCTGATATTCATACTTCAGCAGAAACTGCAGCCAAAGTCCTCTAGACTCCGCCCCCTGAGCCCTAACAACCACTGCCACGCTGTTGTTATGTAGATTTGCACCACACACAGCTCCATTAACATACATGTTCTGTATTTTCTGCAGGTACACACACGCTGGGCGCACGCACACACTGTGTAGATCCGTCACTGTCTTGCCAAGAAGAATATTTTCACGTTTGTCTCGTCAACACTTCCTCACCTCATTCCCACACAAATGTGCTTCTGTCTGATACATTCCTTATGCACGATCCCAAGGTTTGACATAAAACTGTCCCATCATCCTCCTATTGCTGGGTTTCACATTCTAGAATTCTTGTCAGTTAAAAGCCAGATTGGGGGCAAGAGCCAGCTTTTACTATTAATAACATTGGACTTTGCCATGAATTATTTAAAAAAAATATTTACTACATTTAAAAGTGATGATTTTTGGGGTGACTAGACCCAATAAACTTTTGCATTGCAAAAATAAACTGTGTTTAACCCCTTAAGAGGGGGGGCAATTTTTGTTAAAACGTGTGACTAAAATCGTCTAAAATTCAAATGGAAACTGTTTCTGAACCCTTTGGAGCACAAACAATTGGCTGGACTCTTTGTGAAGCTGAGGCTCTGTAGTTTTAGCCTCTGATGTCTGACTGACTCTAGTTTTAAGTGAGAAGCAGCTCTGGACAAAAGAACATCAAGTTTTAAAGTCCACCTAAAATTTTTTGGGTAAATGTAAGAATCAGTATAGCTGGTGTCATTAGCCATGGACAGAATGACACTAGGTTTGGTATATTTTGGGTTTGGACAATTCCTCTTCAAAAGCTGAAGCTATTTTCACTAAAAAATTGTTTTAGGGACCTGTATTTACTTAAAAAAGTTTAGGCGGAGCTCATTAAAAATTCCTATTAAATTGGGAAGAATTTTTTAGGTATTTTTTATTTGTAAGTTTAGAGTAAAAACTGATTCTGATCCTGATCCCAGAATGGTTGATTTGACTGTGAATAAGAGGGTTTACATTAGATTTTTATCTATAACATGCCAGGGAGCTTGAGAGTGTATTTTTATAACATGGTGGGCAAAAATGAATTAATTAAGAAAAAGTGGGCGGGCCCTCCACCTCATAAGGGGTTAAACAAACTTCATTTTACCGGCCCCCAGTCTGATTGAAATAACATTGGACTGTAGAATGTTGTGATGTCATCTGAAACCCAGCAATAGGTCAACAAGCTTCAAAATAACTAATCTCCTGCTTCAAACCTGGTGCTGTCCATTCTCCGCTGTGTTTAACCTGAAGCAGACAGACCTGAGTCCTGTGAGTCTCATCATTATGTTTGAGAGGAGTTTGTGTGGGATTTGGATCATTCTCTTCTTGTTTTGACCTCGTCAGTAGTTCGTTATTTTGTTGATTATGAATCTTTCTACTAACAACAGGCTCTGCCTGAAATGCAGGACAAACAAACCAAATGGTGGGACGTTATCAGTTGACGGTCGTACTTTGTGCTGACCGGGGGGAGACGAGCAGCATGTTTGGTACTACGCAGGCAGCACAGAACTGTCAAAAGATTCAGCAGTAGGGATGGAAAATCGATCGAAAACATCGAAAATCGATTGAAGTTCGCAGAAATCGAATCGTAAGGCCAGAATCGATCAGTTTTTTCATGCAGCCACTGACTTACACACACTCTGTATTTGTATAATACACACAACAATACAAGAATAGTCACGATGTTTGAAGAAACAAAGCATTAACTTGTGCCTGACCTGACTGAAAGTGTTTTATTATGTTGAGTTAACAACTGATGGGTTAACGACTCTAAATATGAACACTAAATATGACTGTTTACTGTTTGAATGTTGACAAAAAACATTAGTTCTAAGCTTTAACAACAGTGGTTTTGTTTTAAATGTTATGTATTATGGTTTATTTTGTGTCTGAAGAAAAAAAAAAGTGAATATAGATAAACTAAGAAAATCGAACAAAATCGAAAATCGTGGCAACAAAATCGAAAACTGAATCGAATTGTGACTTAAGTGAATCGTCCCAATCCCTATTCAGCAGTGAATTCTTTGAGAAATCCCGCCCACTTTGGACAAACTAGCCAATCAGAGCCGAGCTGCTGAAAGAAGTTCTGCTCAGCTGATGTGACAAGAACAACCCGTACGAACTGCCGAACTGAGGCTGTAAGAACAAAATGACGTCAAAGTTCGGACATTGGCTGAAGTGTGAATTGGCCTTGAGACAGGTTCAAGACCACTGAGAGTCAAGACCGAGATAAAACTGAGACAAAACCACGGCCCATCGAGACCAAATGAAAACCGTATTTGTCCTTTTCTACATTTCTCAGTGTTTCACTGTCAGTTGTACTGAACTGTTTTTGGAGCCTCAGCCACAGATTTGTCTGTGTGCGGTCCTTTTTATAATCTATAGACCTGGAGTCTGAAATAAAGCTAATAAAAAAAAAAAAGATCTTCTTATTAAGCGTTTACCTGGTTGAGCCACGTCTCGATGCTTTCGTTCGCTGCGTCTCTCTGTCTCTCCACCGCCGCTCGCTCGTCCCTCTGAGCGCTGCACACGGCCTCTCTCGCCTCGTTCTGAGCGCGCTCAGTTTGACTCCTGAGCTCCGACAGCTCCTGGTCCCACTTGTGCTGCTCCTCCTTCTGCTCCTGCTCCAGAGACGAGAGCTGCTGCTGGGCCTCAGCGAGCTCCAGCGACAGTCTGAGGACACCAGGGGAATGTTTAAATGTGTAGATGTTTTAGACACTGGCATTGGAAATCTTTAACTCAATAACAGAGCAGGGACATTGTTTTTAAAAATAATTTTTAATGTGTACATCAGGACGGGCAATTCTTTTTCCCCGAGGGCCAGATTCAAACAAGTGGTGGAGTATGTAAACAGTGCTTTAAGTTCACAAAAACAAGTGATTACCAGTGCATCTTGACCTACTTATGTTGAGCGTAACAAAGTCTCATGATTGCATTTTTCTACGGACAAAGTCAAAGCCATATAAAGTCTAAATTTTTGCCGAGGATCGGAGTGTGGCTAGGGCATTCCCCATAAGGCTCGAGAACTGTTAGATTTTTATTTTTTAACCCTTTCCCAAAATGTTCCCATTCCCCTAAAGCAGGGGTTCTCAAACTTTTTCAGTCCTGGGACCCCTTATCGGCTCAAAAATCTTCCAAGGACCCCCTATCACTTTTCGCTCTGGTATCACATTAAAATTCAGAAATTAAAGCCAAGTTATATATCAAATGTGAATAAATGGTTCCTTTTCTTATGGTCATTTTACTGATTTGCTTGTTTCTATGTAAAGCTATTTCTCTTTTCTAACCAAAATTCTATGTTTAGGATGGTAAATCACAGGAAATTGTTCTAATGAAAAAATGACCAATGTTTCAAAAAAATTTGGGGGACCCCCTACACATGGTCCAGGGACCCCCAGGGGTCCCCGGACCCCACTTTGAGAACCACTGCCCTAAAGGAACGTTGCCTGACCAGCCAGTCCCAACACACTTTGACAGACACTTTACAAACTGTGAGGGTCTGGGAGCGGAGCGCCGAGCGCCTTTCCGAGCACCGAGTCAACCAATCACAAAAAAAACTGAATTTTCACCAAAACAGCTACACGCTGAACCATTATAATAGATCGATGCGCTGAACAGGATGTTTTCATAAACATGTAGCATTTTCAGTCCGAAGCTCAACACGGTTTGCTGCTCAGGTTTTAAGGAGTTGATACGTTCATTGTTCAAAACCGAAGAACGAGCCGGATCAGCTTTTTAGTGTCACGTGTCAGAATGGCCGTGCTTGATTGGATCATTCTAACATTGGACAAGGAAATTATTGTCCGAGGCTCCGGTTTCAGACCCTTCTGCGTTCAAACAGAATGTAACAGAATGTAGGAGGGAAGGGCTGGTCAGGCAAACAGGAACGTCCCTTTTGGGCTTCAGTCGGACAATATTGACATTTTTCGAGATAAAAATCATAATTCTTGGAGAAAAAAATAAAATACTGATCTGACCTGGACAAGGCATTAAAATAGGTCAAAATGGTGATTTATTTCTTGTAAAAGTTCAGGCCAAAACATGAAAAATTGCAATTTATTTACTGGTTCGACTTTACTTGTCTTTTCACTTGAATATAAGTTTATTTTATTACTTTTTTCGTGTACAATTATAGCTTTAGAAAACATCGACTTCACTCTCATAACACTGTAAGCTTTCTCTCAAAATTAGTGTGTGGGCGTGACCTTGGCATTTGAGGGCGTGGCCTGGGTGTATATGGCCGTGGCTTGGAGGTCCGGACCGGGCCTCACCTGTCTCGTTCCTCCTGGGCTCTGTTTCGCTCTGACGTCACTTCCTGGATCTTGGACATGAAGTTCTTTCTCATGGCTTTGGAGTTGTTGAGTTGCAGCTTCACTCTGACTGACTCCAGCTTCTCCAGAAGAGCCTAAACACGAGAGAAAAGACCAACAAATCATCTTCTCACGCGGTCCTTTTAGAAATCAGCTTTTGTGTCAGACCTTGTGCTGTCTGACGGCCTCGGCGCTCTTCCTCTGCAGCTCGCTCTTGCTCTTGTTGAAGTCCAGTTCGTCCTGCTGCTGCTTCAGTTTCAGAGCGTTGAAGTCCTGACTCACTTTAGACCCAGACTCCAGCTCAGCCCGGATCTGATCCTCCCAGTCCGGTTCAGTGTTGGTCCCAGAGTCCACACCAGCCCTGCTCCTGGACCCAACATCTGCAAAGAAAGCAATGACGTTCTGTAAATGTCAGCTAATTTAGTAATCGAATAATCTTTAACTGGTTTTTGCACTAGTGTTATCACAATTATCACAATTACTCTTGTATTATTTCAAACTAGTTTTTAGTGTTTGGCTGCTTCAATGTATGTTTTGTTCTTGTATTTGCGGTAGATCATTCTAAAACTGTTCAGAAAAGGACAAATTGTGTTTTCTTAAAGAATGTTTTCGCACCAATGTTTTAACGAGCTTTAGTATTGAATATAATGTAATTTTTCATACATTCTTAGTTTTAAAAAAAAAAAGGTTTCAGAACATGTTTGAGTTGAGAAAACCCTCAGATGTAAAAACTAGTTTGTATGTAAATTTACACACTTTTGTGATTATATTTCAGCTCAAAAAATCTTTTATTTAAGTGTCTTTTGCATTCTAAACAGGTAATCGATTCATCGAAAGAATAATCGAAAAAATAATCGATTACCAAATGTGTTAGTTGCAGCCGCCCTTAAGCTCAATTTATACTTGACGCAAACGCGACGGTCCGGATGAGGTTATGGTCCGTGTAGAATTCATCGGCATTTCAATGGCAGCTCCCTACTGCCCTCTACAAGTGGCCGCTGGAAAAGCACAGAAACTATAAACACTGCCAACTGCTCTGCACCGGTCTGTGCGTCTCATTTCCGTGGGGACTTCACGTGCGGAAGACATAAACTAAGCTTTACAAGCTGTAGCAGCAACACTATCCATCGCTGTTGTCAGCTAACTACAAGAGTGTGAAAACAAAAGTTCTGCTTTTGTAAATGAAACTCAACCCTATGACACTTGAACTACTGTTAGGTGAGTGAAAAACTGCGAGAAAAACAGTGTCTCAAGCTTCAGGAGACAGACGTCTGTCAGACCGGTTCAGACCTGATCCAAACAACTGCTCTCGTCCTGATTTGTTGTTTTAATCAAAGAAGTTTCCCCAGCCATCTAGAGACAGCATTGTTTCTGCTGGGGACAGGCGCAATCGAGCGGAAAGTGACGTCGACCGATAATCCCTCTGTAGCAGACATGGGCAAACTGTGGCCCGGGGGACAGATGTGGCTCTTGGACTTTTTTAATCTGCTCCTTGCACAATTTTGAAAATGACTGTTATTCTAGGTTATTTCTTCTTCTGAAATTGCCTCGGCTAAAAAACACGTATCTTTGCATGTTGTTCTAATATTTATCACAAACAGTTGGCAATATAGTACCTTCAAAAGCCTATGTTTTACAAAAACGTGCTTGCAATAAAAATAATCTTTGTAACTTTTTTTAAACCAGTGACCTCAGTCCGGTCCTTCACTACTTGTCCGGACACTTATTACTGGGATAGTCTTAAGAAAACTTGTTTTTTAAACTGGCATTTAATGAATATCTTCAAAAAGTTGAAGACACAGAAACTGCGTATTCACAGTTAAAAAATGTCAAACATAACTTCTCATGTACAGTATTGTACACAAATGCCAAACTAAAAAATAAATCAGTCTGTCATTTAAAAGTACAAATGTAAATGAATCGGCATCAACGCAGGTCAGAGCAATCTTGATGCAACAGCAGCTTCATCTGCAACAAACATGTTACAGAGAACTACAAACTTTTCTGTCACAAGAGGTTTAGCTTCACTTTAGCTTTGTGTTTCTTCTGTGCAAAGCTTTTTCTCACTTATGATTAAAACCAAATCAGGCAGAAAAGGCAAAAACTACAAATCCTTAGCTTTACATAATATTTACATCCAGCCAATTGTTTGTGCTCCAAAAGCTTCAGAAACAGTGTCAGTTTGAAGTTTAGACTATTTTAGAGAGTGTTTTGGGGAAAAAAAGGTCAAAATGGTAAAGAGCTAAAAAAAATAAAAATCTGTTTAAAACTCATCTTCCTGTAACTTTTATATACTGTATTTTTTAAATTCACTAACTGCAATTTAACAGCTGCTGATGAATAATAAAGCCTGTCACGACAAAAGCATTAGAACTTTTTTGTTTTTTGACAGCAGTTCTTTGCACGTTTAGCCACGTATAGTTTTCTGTACATTTTAGCCTTATTATTTGCAGTTTTACATTTAATTTCAGTTCTCTTTTCGTTACTGGTTCATTAGTTTCAGAGCTCCGGTGGTTCTGTCCCCGGGCTTCGCGCTGCTTCTCTCCCGCCGTGAGCGCTCCGAACCCGGCTGAAGTGCCTCACCTTTGCCCGGAACCAGGACCGAGTCTCCGGAGCAGAGCAAACCCGCGACAGCCTCCATCAGAACCGCGTCACAAACTAAACTAAAGCCCGTATCTGACTCTGGAAAGTTTATTTAACGTTTTAGATCAATATTTCTCGCTTTAGATGAGGTGTTTGTGGTGAAAGTCTCGTGCGGAGTGGACGGACGTAAACACGGTCCGTCGCTGAAAAGATTCCGCTTCCGGTTTGACGCCCGCGAAGATCGTTTATGGAGGAATAATCACTCTGGATTTAACTTTACTCTGACTTGTAACTTTGTAACTTGAAATTATTATATATTTTTTTCTTAAACTTCACCCAACCCTTTTTCTAAATAACCCATTTCCTATCAAAATTTTATCAAACCCACTAAAATAAAAATGCTTGAAAAAAAACAAAAAAACAATGGAAGATAATGTGCTTGATGTTTTTTTTATTATCTTTTTAATGTAGTACTGTATTCTTTTAGAATTATGAAGCCTGAAATTTAGAACAAAAAGCAACTGTACAGTTCATTCATTTTCTTACCTAATCCCTTTAGGAGTCACATGTGACTGGAGTCTATCCCAGTAACTTTGGGCTTTAGGCAGGGTAACACCCTGGACAGTGGCCAACTCGTCGCAGGGTTAGACAGACAATCAATCACTCTCTCAGTCATTTACAGTGATGCCCAATGAATCTAAACATGCATGAAACCAGAGAAAACCCACAGTGACACGGGGAGAACATGCAAACTCCTCCCAGAGAGATCGTGAGATGTTGATATGGTCCGACCCGGGAGTCGAACCCACGACCTCCTGATTGGGAAGCCAGAGCTCTAACCACTCTGCTACTGTGCACCCACTGTAATTAATCAGCATTTGAAATACAAAATATGACGAAACAAACAATTTTCCTTATTTTCCTAAGACTCTATAAAGTTAGGTTATGTTTGAATGCTTCTTAATCCTCTGGGCCCAGTTTTCCAAAACTAATCCACTCGGATTTTGGATCAGGAACTAGATCAAATATCGAAAATAGTTTTTTTTTAAAAAAAGAAAAAAAGAATTCCATGATCGGATTAGATCAGGTAATCTAATCTAGGCTTTGATCAAACCTCCAGTTTGGGTTTTTCAAAACTATTTCGGCGGATAAGGATCATTTTGATCCAAACAATCAGGATTAAACTGATCCCAGTGGAAGGTGGATTAAGAGTGAATTTAAGGCCAAAAGGTAATGAAACTAATTAAAATGTTTTAAATAAAATAACATTTGAAAAATACAGTATAGTCTATGAGGTGGCCTATTTATTAAACATCTTTTCACTTGATTTGTTCATCCATCAGGCTGCGATGATTAAATAGACTAGAACGTATCCAGACATTCAGTAAAGTAGACTTAAGCTTCTAAAATAATCCTCCATTTCCTATTCATTTCATCAAATGAATATATTTAATTCTGTCACTTATTAGGCCATTGTATATTGATAACACTGACACAATTATCATAATTAATCCCATTTTAGTTCGTTTTTTCATGCATAAAAATACAGGTTTGAAATGAAATGATCATATTTGATAAACAAAGGTCAAATCAACATAAAACAATAGAAAAGCAAAGGCTTCACTGACACAGAAGATCTCTGAAGTGTGGATATTTATCTCTTTTTATTCAATTCATTCCACATCTTTATTTGAAACCTGTTTGAAATATTCACAATAGAGTTTTATTCATTTGTCAAATCTTTATTTTAAAAAAGACAGCCTATCTACATGGTTATCCAGATTTAGTGATCCAGAAAAGTTAAATCCAGATTAAAGTGGATTACTTCAAAAAACTGGCTCAAAAATCATGGATATAAAAAATGGATTACTAAATCTGGATCAATTTATTCCAGATTAAACCTTTTGAAAAACTGGACCCTCCTTATTACAACGTAAGTACTTGGTTACTTAAGTATAAAACCTATAAGTATAATAAAATAATCCAGTGAGTCCGTGTCAGAGTGATACCTCCCGTCTCTCGCTCCTCTCTGCGCCGCTCCGGTCACATGACACCGGGACAGCGCAGCCTCCTCTCCCCGCTCCGCATCGCTCCAGCTCGGCCACAGTCTGTCCCCTTCTGCCCCGCTCCTCGGCTCCACACCTCCGGGACCCCCGCACGCGCACACACGGGCCCGGGCCATGGCGCAGGACCACAGCGGCTTCCAGGAGCTCGAGGACGGCGACGAGCTGTTCCCGGAGCCGGAGGTAAGAGCCCCGGGGATCCGAGCAGCAGCAGCAGGCCGAGGACAGAGCCACGGAGCTGGGCGGGATGCTCGCGTCAACACCGGGGGAAAACAGCTGGAAACACGGGGCGGATCTGCACTGTGTCACCTTGTCTGGTCTAGTCCTGGTTTAGTCCTGGTTTAGCCCTGGCTCAGTCCTCATTTAACCCCGCTTAGTCCTGGTTTAGATCTAGTTCAGACCTGTTTTTGACCCGTTTCAGTCATAAATAATATAAACATGCACATGTATTGAATGATAAACGACCAAAGTCTACATTTCCTTCAAGAAAACTCGTCTTGAAGCGTAAATAATTTGTTTTGGAGAGCCATATGGGTCCACGAGGGACGTACGTGCGTGCGTCAGGTGACTGTCACAGGTGAACCGTAGAGCGCATGCGCAAACAAAGATCAGTTTGGGATCGAGAGGCACGACTGTAATCAGAGCGTTACCTGAAGGCAACCTTTATGAAATTTAAAACGTGTTATAAACTGTTTTTTCCTGCATGTTTGGTTAAATGAGGTTGCAATTTAGTCTCTGGTGTTCCAGAAACTTCTGATTTCACCTACCCCCTATCTCCGCCCAGCTGTCTTGTATTTCAATCTTGGGTCAAGCATGTAGGATTTAATTCATGGACAATGTAAGGATAAAAGGTGAGCTCATGTCTGTGACAATCTGCTTTTTTCATAAAATCGTCATATATTTATTGCACAGTACAGGAGTGGCAGGTCGTGGGTTCGACTCCCGGGTCGGACCATTTCAACATTTCACAATCTCTCTGGGTAGAGTTTGTATGTTCTCCCCGTGTCACCGTGGGTTTTCTCTGGTTTCCTCACATGTGGCCACACCAGCTTGTCAAAGCCTGATCCCGTCAGATCTCAGAAACTAAGCAAGAAAGGGCCTGGTTAGTACTTGGATGGGAGCCCGTTAGAACACCAGGAGTCACAGTGGGACGACAGGAGTAGATTGTTGTTGTGTCCTTGGGCAAGACACTTAACCCACACTGCCTCAGTGTCTGCGTACATTGGGTGAGTGGATGCTAGATTGTAAAGCGCATTGAGTGCCTGGAAAGTTAGAAAACCTTTATATAAATAGACCATTTACCTCCAAAAACATGCATATTTAGGTTAATTGGGAGTCACTGTAAATTTTGAATGAGAGAGTGAATGTTTGTCTGTCTAACTCTGCGGCCAGTTGGCCACTGTCCAGGGTGTTCCCCGCCTAAGGCCCAAAGACACTGGGATAGGCTCTAGTCACCCTCGACCCCTAACGGGATTAAGCGGTAGAAAGTTGCCAAGTCTACTTTTTAAAAATGACTTTGGGCTTGTTTTTTTTTTTTTTTCAGATTTGATTTAAGAAAATATAACCATTCATGATTTTTGTCTTAAAGTTGTTATTAATGATAGAAACTTGTTTTGCAGTGACTAATTAATTGATTATTTGAATATTTGAGGTGAGTGAGTGATCCACCGTGTTTCTCCTGCATCTCTTCCTCCGACTGACCTGATGCTCTGCTGCAGTAGTTGTGATAATCGTGGTTACTTAACAGGCTGCGTATGATTTAGTTTAGCTTCGTTTCTTGTCTGAGTTGAGTTTATAGGACGGTGCAGCGGCTTTAGGAGACGCAGGTGCAGGTGCATCTTCTCCTCCACTGACACTTTTCTGTTCTTTCTGCCGCTGTTTCTGCTTTGACTTGTTGAGTTGTGTGACGTAAATGTCGGATGAACGCGACATGAGCGTTCAGACTGCAGTCGCATTTGAAAAGATCAGATTTATTTCCACATATGAAAGCGTCGCGTGTCACATTTGAAAAAATTGTGCCGATCACACTGCCATGAAAAAATCGAATACAGGTCGCGTATGGGAAAAAAAAAATCATCGGAACTGACGTGCAGGGAATGAACGTACGATATATTGTGACACCGATACATCGAGTACGGCTCTAGTTCACGCTGTAATGTGATTATGTCATACGTCCAGATGGTGGGCAAGAGCCGGTAGAAGTCTAAACAGTAAAACTCGTGAATGTTTGAACAAATAACTGTGGTGTCAGGAGTGAGTCAGGTGATCCGGAGTCAATTCTGTTCAGGCTGATTATTAACTTTAAACTATAGGGCTGGGCAAAAGAATGATTAAAAACAAAACGGAATATGATACTGTTTTCACCTCAGCTTTTTATAGGGAACCCTGGATATAAAGACAAATATGGCTAAAACACTAGTACTGGTCATGCTTAATAAAATAAATTACAAACAAATATATAACTGCTTACTATTTTTTATAACATTGTCATTGTTTATGTTGTTTTCAAGCCACTGGGAGCCGCCATTTTGGTTGATGACATAAAATAGCGTTTCCATGGTTACTCCCACAATTTCATCTGTGAACAGTTGCCACAAAAACACCACTGACAGTGTCCAGTGACAAGGTTTAACTGAGGAATTCATGTTGCTTAGTTACCTGCTACCGCCTGTTACCATTACAACACTATTTTATGTCATAACCGCAGCAAAATGGCAGCCTCCATGTCATTTCTTTAAAACACTATTTTAATAAAACTACAAATACTTCCAAGGTATTTGTCCTGTATTTATATAAGTGATGATATTATAAGAGTTTTAGGATAAACATGTGATTATATCCAGGGTTCGCTTTAAAGTTATTCCAGGTTCTTAAATCTAATTTAAATTCAGGGTTTCTTTTACTTAAAAAAAAAAAAAAAGCAGTGGTCCAAAAAGTCCCTGCCGGCGCTTTATGAAAAACTAGACGGGCCCCTCAAGTTTTAAGTTTTAAAAAGCAGAGGTGTGGACTTGGCTATGAGTCAGACTTGAGTCACTGTTTTGATGACTTGAGACGACTTGATGCTTCTCAAAAAATAAGTTTAAAAGTGTTTAAAAAACATTTACAAATTGAAACCATGGATGGATTGTATTATCTGGATACGGTGTTGCTGCTCAGTCGTTGTAATTCAGTCCCAGTGGTTGCTCCTTTGGTTCTGCAGAATAATATATTTTATTTGTAATGCAAGCACTTACATTTCCAAGAAATCTACAGTAACAAAGGGATTAAAAGAGTTTTTTTCTTGTAAAATCTTAACTTTCCTAAGAATCAATTTTATTTTTCTTAAAATTATTAGCTTAATCTCAAAATGTTACAAGTTTATTTTAAAAAAACTAACTGTGATCAGCACTTGGACCTGGATAAGTCAAATGTTTACATAAAAACACACAATAGATTTTTATATTTATACAAATGTTCCATGATCCAAATTACTATTTCAATCCTGTAAAACCTCAAGTTTAAAGGAACCGTATGTAAGATTTTGATGTCAGATTTCATAAACATGAATTATATGTGTCCAAAGTCCAAATATACTATTATTTTTACTGAAAGTCAATGTAACTCTGAGTTATTCTTAATTAAAAAAGCAATGGACATGATGTCCCTTTGTTGATGTTTACATTTATTATCCAATCAGAAAGCAGAATAAGCCTCACATGACTCTCTCATTTGGGTTGCCAGTTTGGTTTCTTAGAAGCTGAAGTTAATTTTGAATCAGTAATCAGTAGCTTCCTATCTTCAATGAGCGATTTCACAATCTGGCAACCCATGTTCATTTGTGATTGTTTTACATTTCTAAAACCACTAGTTGTGGATATTACATACGGTTCCTTTAATATTGAAAAATAGCTTTTTATGGCTTTGACTTGATAACATTGTGAATTTATTCTCAAAATGGTAAAAGTTTATTGTCTTAACCCAAGTTTTTGTCTCTTGCATTTCTGTTTCTCAAAACCTGCCAGGGGCCTGATTGAAAGTTCACTCAGGTCTGCTTTAAACTATCGAAGAATGATTTACTTGAGTTGATTTGATAGACTCCTGTCGGACTTGTCTGCTGTGGAGTTTGCCGTGTTTAGTCGGATTTCCTTGACAGAAGTGGCTCCGGTTGTAATAGTTTTGTAACAGTGTCTGACTCAGCTCATTCCTCACACAATGACCTTCTGCTGCTGCTCACGCTTCCTCAAAAACAGCCTCTGACAGAACACTTTCACTACAAACACGACTGCTCCGGGAAGTAAAAGAGGCAGCCGTGAACCAGAACTAGACCAGGACAAGCCAAGTCTGACCCAAGAGCCAGACCCACCATGAAACCAGGTCTAAACCAGAACCAAGTCAGGTCTTAAGCAGAATTACACCAAGACTAAAAGAGAACCAAATCGTCAAACAAGAGACAATACAGTTCTGATGTTTGGACAATGGGTTGAGAGCCAGATAAGATTCTTGGATGGCCGTATTCTGCCCCAGGCCTTAAGTTTAGTATCAAAAGACACAAAGGATCAAGGACACAGGATCTAGTGAAGGAAGGAAGGAGACAGGAAGCAGAAGCAGGATTCAGCCCAGTCAGCACAAGTTTATCTGCAAATGGAGACAGTTTTAGCTACAGTTTTGTCACTCAATGCTCAACAGCTACAACAGCAAATGTGGACTTAAGGAAAAATATTGTCTCAAAAATAGGAACAAAGACATGGAGATGAATAAAGTGATCCAAATGTCCAAATATGTAAAACAATGCTAATGTGATGCTAGCGCTGCCTGGTGTCTTTACTTTTCTGTCTTGTGTTTTTTCTTCAGGAGCAGAGCACAAACGGCCCCAGACAGAGCTCCATGTTTGAGGAGGATCCAGACGACCTGTTCGCCGGTAAAAACTGTAAAAACATGACTGTGTGTGTAGTAATAATAATCTGGTGAGAAACTAGAATTAGCGAGTGAGATCAGGTCTTCACGCAGACGCAGCTAAAGCCAAAGTAAACAAGAAACTTCTCCTGGATTAGGCTAGTTTGGACTGGTTCACTTTGGACAAGATCGGGACAGAGTATTTTATCAGTTTTGGGGAAAAAAAGATACAATAGAGGTTCTGCACTGACATCATTTTATTCCATAAAAGCTTAGCAACATTTAGAATGAGTGGCATTTCTTCAATGTATTTCTTTGTTGTCGTGGCAACGGCTTGTCTGCTACAACAGTTGATGATTTAGGACATTTTAACTGCAACACACAGACTCAAAAACATCTTTTTAAGAAGAAAAAGTTCAACTGTGTGTGGTTTCAATGTCTGATAAATGTGAGAAGCTAAAGTCTTGTTGTTTATCTGCTTTGCTACAACTGTTGACTTGATTTCTCTTTTTACATGTCAGTTACAAACCCAGTGCTCAGTAGACTTGTGGTGGGTTCACATCATTCTAAATGTTCATGCATTAGAGTTAATGAAGAGAAAGGACATTTTCTCTTGTAAGAGTTCAATAAACAGATAAAACAGGAAAAATAAACTACAGTTTGATAACAAATTCAACCCACGACAAGTCTACTGAGCACTGGGTTTGTAACTGACATGTAAAAAGAGAAATCAAGTCAACAGTTGTAGCAAAGCAGATAAACAACAAGACTTTAGCTTCTCACATTTATCAGACATTGAAATCACACACAGTTGAACTTATTACCTTTTTCTTCTTAAAAATATGTTTTGAGTCTGTTTGTTGCAGTTAAAATGTCCTAAATCATCAACTGTTGTTAAATCAAATCAAATCAATTTGTTTTTGTATAGCCCAAAATCACAACAACAGTCGTCTCTGAGGACTTCCCAAGATTATTAATTTTAGCAAATATGATTAATAGGAAATCAAAATAGAACAATACATATTCAATAAAACAATACACATTCAATGAAACATTTGATCAAGCATGTCAAAGCAGATTATTAGTAGAGCAGATGAATGATTGTCCAGAGCATCCCCTGTCCTTAGACTCTCCTTCTGTCCTTAGACCCTCCTTCTGTCCTTAGACCCTCCTTCTGTCCTTAGACCCTCCTTCTGTCCTTAGACTCTCCTTCTGTCCTTAGTCCCTCCTTCTGTCCTTAGACCCTCCTTCTGTCCTTAGACTCTCCTTCTGTCCTTAGACCCTCCTTCTGTCCTTAGACCCTCCTTCTGTCCTTAGACCCTCCTTCTGTCCTTAGACCCTCCTTCTGTCCTTAGACCCCTCGTCCTTAGACCCTCCTTCTGTCCTTAGACCCTCCTTCTGTCCTTAGACCCTCCTTCTCGGCAAGGAAAAACTCAAAAAAACCCTAAGGGAAAAAGAGAAACCTGGAGGAGAACCACAGTGAAGAAGAGATCCACTCCCATGGACGGACAGGCTGTAGATGTAACTAAGACTAAAGTTATAGAGTTTATGTTTGTAGAGCCAGAGTCCATAAGCAGAGGGAAACGACTCATCTAGCAGGACCAGGACAGGCCAATCCTGGAGAGGGAGGTGGGGCGGAGGTCCAGGCATCAGTGGTCCGGCCCACGTCACAGACAAGCAGACAAGCTGTTGCCACGACAACAAAGAAATACATTGAAGAAATGCCACTCATTCTTAATGTTGCTGAGCATTTTTGGAATAAAATGATGTCAGTGCAGAACCTCTGTTGTTATTGGGGCTACTTTGTCAGGAATCCACGAGAAAACTGTCGAGGGCCACATTTCAACACTTGCTTTCTGTTTAGACTTGTTTTAAGATGTTTTTTCTCCACAGAAGCGACGGAGGAGGTGTCGTTGGACAGTCCTGAGCGGGACGTCCTGCTCTCTGATGGTCCGTCTCCAGCTCTCACTCCTCTCTCTCCTCCCAGCTGTGTTTTGGCTCCCAGACTGGCTCCAGACATGTTCACACACTCCTCCTTCGACGAGGTATTTACACTAAACTGCTGTAGATTTTGTGTGTGAACAAACCCAGTGTTTGCTTGAGTACGCTTTGTGTGTTTGTGTTTTGTCAGATCGAGGAGGAAGAAGCCGGAGACTCTCTGGACATCCTCATCTCAGTGTCCGACCCGGAGAAAGTCGGTCAGTCTAAAAACACACATTTATAAAAGACTTTTTCTGTCTCTGATTTAACATTATTTAATTATTATTCTCCTTTGTCCAGGCGACGGGATGAACGCGTACATGGCCTATAAAGTCACCACAAAGGTAAGACATGACAGTAATAACAAAAAACTTTCACCGTCACAGCCAAAACTCAAAAGGCAAAACCCACAATTATGTATTATATCTTCTAAACAGGACTGTAGCTGAAGATTGTTTCTGTTGTTAGACCTTTAAACACATTTTAACCCGATAAAGAGCTACATTTCTGACTGAAAACTTTTACACAAGGATGAAGGGTAAAAATTTGAAATATTTTTAATGTAAATAGCGTTAAGCTGGGTATGACAGTCTTGTGCAAGTGCATGAAGTGGTTTTATGAAATGTATGACTGGTTAAGTGAATGTATGAACAAAGTTTTGTACGTAAATGTGTATTTTATTGGCCTGTCCAGGGACTCCAGGTGGAAATGAGCAACTTTACTATGACCTAGAACAACCATCTCTGCTTTTTTGTAAAGAATAATGTTTTTAGTGCACTGTCCCTGATAAATAAACAATCAAACTAAACTAAATTTAGCTAGGCAAAATAGGGATAAAAAAAAGTTTTTGTTCTTGTCTCATTGACGGATTGCTTCATTCATAACCCGGCTCTGCCAAAATCGACTGAACCGATATCATAGAGTCGATACCCGATCCTAGTATAGGATAAGTGCCTCCCTAATTGTTTGAACGTCTTAATTTTACTGTGAAATCACTGTCCCTAAAGTATTTTCATACCAGTAAGAAGTCCCTGGTCCCTGAAGCAGATGAAGATCACATTTTATGACCAAAATTATGTCTAAATTATGCAGAAATCCTTGATCAGGGCTATTCAACTTTATTTTCCAGAGGGCCAGATTATATCGAGGACGGTGGCTTCTGGGCCGGGTTGTTGCTTCTGACACGAGCTGGTGCCAAATATTCAGAGGACTAGACTTGTTCCTTCAGTGAAAATAACTACTGCTGCAGTCTAGTAACAACCAAACCTGAACCTGGAGTATCACATTAAACCAGATCTAAACCAGGAACAAAAAAAAAGGTCTAAAGGAGAATTAAACCAGGACTTAAAAAGGACCAAATCAAATTTAAGGTGTACACTGTAAAAACTGACAATCTTAGTTATTTTTTGAATCGCATTAATCTATTTTGAAATCTTTGACTGGTGATGAGTGGCAACGAGACAAAAATAAAGAAGCAGGCGAAAGGTATTGGACTGATGAACGGGAATTTTATCCTCAAACACTTCCTAAAGTCTTAATTTTTGCAATATATTAATATTTCCATCTGCAACAATAATGTAATTAATGAAATTGGATAAAAACAAAACAAAAACACTTAAGTTAAGTGTTTTTCTCAGCAATTTTTTGGTGAGATTAAAAATAGATTAACTAGATTAATTAATTAAAGATCATAATTAATTAATCTCTATTTTTTTATCACTTGACAGCACTAATTAAGACATTTTAAGTTGGGAATAACCCATAATTAATTCTACAAACAATCAAATATACATTTTTGTAATATATAGAAAGTGAATTGAGGGCCAGGTCAGACTCTTGGAGGGCCGATTTGGCACCCGGGCCTTAAGTTGAATAGGCTAGATCCCAGGTCACCGAAAGGCGGACTCCGGTCCGGATCCGGACCCAAGCGCCGCCCCGTCCGGACCGGACCGCGTTTCCCTCCTGCCAAGCACTCACAGAAAGACTGGAGAATGTAGACGTGATTGTGTAAAGAAGAGCTGTGCAGACTGAGCTCATCAATAGAAACGCGCTCCTCCCACCGCTGTGACTCATCTGTCTCACTTTTGGCACAGCGCCAGAGCCAGAAATACGTGGTTCACATCGGTGCGGTACAGTCTGGGTCTGCAGAGTGTATTTAAAGAACGCGGTTGTGTGTCTGCGTAATGTACGCGGTACAACATCGCCGCTGTGACTCGTTCATCTCACACTTGGCACAGCGCCAAAGACAGAAACGCGGTTCGTGACGATGCGGTGCCGGCTCTGGCTCTGCAGGTTCATTGTATTTAAAGAACGTGTTTGTGTGCGCGTGTAATGGACACGATTCAGAGCGCTGTTTGTGTGATTCTTCATGCGTAAAGTTGGAGAGGGTTATCGCGTGTGTCCTATCGCCAATCAGCCAATCACATGACTTCATTCAGTGACTGCTTTGACCAGTGAGACACAGAGAGAGACAGACGTGGGACAGAACAGGGTCGAGTCAGAACAGACTTAGAATAACTCCATCACAGACTCAGTGATCAGCTCTGATCAATGTAAAAACACTGTTCTCCATCAACATTTATCCATCAAATACATTTTTAAAAGGGAAGTAGCCTAGAATAATTCATTAAAAATAAAGCTTTTATTGTAAAATAGAATTATGTGGGATATTGTGAAAATATAAATATGTTTGTAATTGTTTATAAATTATATTATATTTTATATTATATTATTAAGTCGAATTTAAAAATGTCTTTAAAGAAACTTCGCCGTGAAGTTCCGGACCTTGGCTTGGAAATTTTTCCCCCAACTGGACCTCGATGAAATCTTATTGGTGACCCCTGGGCTAGATTTTCAAATGATGCCTATACTTGATCCTTCACCTACGCATAAATAATTAAAAAAAGTACTTATAGCACTTACAGTAAATCTTCAGTTTTTTGTGTGAGAATCCTGAAGTTGTCTTTTCTCCTCCTCAGACGTCTCTGTCTCTGTTCAAACTGAGAGAGTTCTGTGTGAAACGTCGCTTCAGTGATTTCCTGGGTCTTCACAGTAAACTGGCGTCTAAATACCTGCACATCGGCTACATCGTGCCTCCAGCGCCGGAGAAAAGCATCGTGGGTAAGAGACGGCGGTTTCATTCTTCTGTTCACGTTTAACAAGAGACTTAAATGTGTTAGAGATGTCTTCAGAGCTTCAGAAGATTCTTAAAGGACTAGACCAGGAGTGGACCAGGACTTGACCGGGATTAGATCAGGACTGGAACAGGAGTGGACCAGGACTAACTGTTGTTTTTTTGTTTTGTTTTGTTTTGTTTCAGGAATGACAAAAGTGAAAGTGGGGAAAGAAGATCAGTCGTCAAATGAGTTTGTGGAGAAAAGACGCTGCGCTTTAGAGAGGTACGAACCTGGACTAAACCAGGTCTGAACCTGGACTAAACTAGGTCTGAACCAGGACTGAACCAGGTCAGAACTGGCACTAAACCAGGACTGAAGCAGAACTAAACCAGAGCCCTGTACTACGAAGCTAGATTTGGGGTTTAGTGAGTTCTGGGTTAAACCTGGTCTGGTCCCATGAAACTGGATCACTTCCTATCAGGGTTGATCTCTACGGCAACTTGCGACAAACTCATAACCTGCTCCGGACCAGGATAAGTTCTGAATAAGTTAAAAAGACGAGGCGCTGGTCAATCAGAGACGAGAATGTGAAGAGAGAGCGCAGCGGAGAAATGAGGAAATGCGAAAGTCACAGCGTATCTTTTATATCAGTTTGATCCGCACGTAGAGTATTTATAAAGAGGAGACATGAGATATGTAGCCTAACACTGAAGAATCCTGTTTAATCTGTGATGATTAATAAACTCTTTAATTGTCAATAAATAATGATTGAATGCACTTAGTGCACATTTGGCTGTGGATCTTTACTGCATCACTTTGTCTAAAGACACAGCTCATTCAGACTAAGGTGGGTCAGTTAAATGTTTGGTGATGTTGCACATTTGTTCTTTAGTCTGTTTTATCCATGCAGGACATTTAAATGAACTCTACAGCGTAACTTCTGAGTCTGTGATTGGTCTTACCCTTCGGACACACTGCAAGCATTATTCGCGCTACGCCAGCCCTACGCTCGCGTAAGAAATAGCCACACAATGCACGCGTATCGTTTAGAAAACATGCAGAGTCAATGAAACCGGCCACACACCCGGAGTTTGTCGCTTGTAGCGAGCGTGACGTCGTGCGAGAGTTGGGCGCGCGAGAATCGGGAGCGAAAGAATCCAACCAATTTTTTTTTGTCGCTTGACGCTGGCGTAGCTGCGTAGAAGCGTAGAATACAGAGAATACAAAGAAACCAGGTTTTTACTATTGTATGTGTGTACCTGCCATCAGCTCCACACGTCCTGGGACAGACCTGGACTGTGTGACGGAGCCCTGCTTCAGAAAGACTGTCTGCTTGAGTTTTCATATTTACTATTGAAAACCTCGTGTTTGCCGTGATCAGCCGGTCCAGAGGGGAAATATAAACCTGTTCATGTGGGTATTTTCACTACAGCCCTGATACAAGAGCAGAAACACAGACAAACTTGAACATCTTTCCCATTGAGAAACACAGGGTCAGTGGCTCGCGATGACGCACCACGGGCGCGCACGAGGCATTCTGCTGCAATCGGCGGTGTGGCCACTCATGCACGTCATTTTTGTCGCTTGCTGTGGGTCTGGGCCCTTAAGCGCAGACTCCACTTGAAGCTGCAGCTTCACTTAGATTTTAGATTTTAACACTTGTATATTTCGCTTCATGATTGATGTTTCCTCACGTTTGAAGACCGCAGCTCGGTTGTTCTGATTGGTCAGTTGGCTCTAACCCCGCCTCCTGCTCTGTGACACGGCTTCATTGAGAAAATCCAGGGTTAACGAGGACTAGACCAGGACTAGACCAGGACTAAACCAGGACTAGACCAGGACTAGACCAGGACTAAACCAGGACTAGAGCAGGACTAAACCAGGACTAAACCAGGACTAGAGCAGGACTAAACCAGGACTAAACCAGGACTAGACCAGGATTAAACCAGGACTAGAGCAGGACTAAACCAGGACTAAACCAGGACTAGAGAAGGACTAAACCAGGACTAAACCAGGACTAGACCAGGATTAAACCAGGACTAGAGCAGGACTAAACCAGGACTAAACCAGGACTAGACCAGGACTAAACCAGGACTAAACCAGGACTAAACCAGGACTAAACCAGGACTAGACCAGGATTAAACCAGGACACACTGACAGTAGTTCTGACTCTCCACAGTCTCTTCACACTTTCTTCATTTGAACCTCGCCATCTCGGTGAATCTGACGAGTATTTGACGTTTTATCGGTGAGATCCGTGTAAATCGTGTTTGTCTCAAAGGTCAGAGCAAAGGTCGACGCAAAAATATGGAGTCGATCATTATCCCGACACATGTTTGAGTTTGTTAACAATGACATTTAGACCCGAGAAGCTCAAATTACACCAGAGAGACAAACACAGGAGCAAGGGTTTATGGGAAATATCTGCAAATGTTTCTCCAGATTGTTTCTATCAGTCACAAGCTATATTTCATGTTATTTATGTGTTATATTTAAATTATTTTTGCCGTTTTGTAAGCTGGCCATGACACAGTTTGATGATTATTTAATAAATCTATGTACACTCAAGGAAAAAAGAAACACAACACAAAGAAACTTTTTCAGAGTTTTGGGGGGCAGAATAATTTTATTTTTGAGATCCGCCTGTTTCATATGAACCCTACATCCATTTCTAATCCTCAGGCCAACTCTTGTGGCGTTTACACATTTTCAGTCCAATAACAACTAAACAATAGAGCAACCTCCAAACCAAAAGTGACAGAGTTTCATCAGACTGTCAATAGTTCACTGACCTTCCTATACGCAGACTACGCAAGTTGTGTAGGGCCCCGCATCTGTGGAGGGCCCCGCCTCCTTCTGCATGCGGATAGTTTTCGAGTTTATGTCAGTCTAGTCCCCATGCCTGTCGCAAAAACGACCGCGGCGAAATACTGCGAATTTCTGCCCATTTATGTTGAATTATTTCAAAAGCCACTTAAAACATGAGGCTGTTTGTCCTGAAAAAGTTTCAGATTTTAGTATTTCTGTCCAAAAAGTCCAGCGCGATGATGCAGGTTATCAGCTGTTTCAGCGCCAGTGTGAAGAGGGAACAGAGGCGGAGCTCACAGGGAGAGGGATGGTGCTGGGGCCCCACTTGGAAACACTGACATCAAGTGAAACTTGAGGAGAGGTGCAATGATAAAATTATGCATACATTCAAGATGTGTTGGTCTAAAATAAGTCACTCCAAATTTAGAGAAAATGCATCTGTTTTATTCAAAAGTTTCTGAGGCAGGATCTTAAATTATTTTTTTATTGTGAGAAATATTATTTAGCTTGCACTTATTTTTGTATGTCGCTTTGTGTAAAGTTTTAATGAAAATTATAATGAAAAAAAGTCAATTTAAACGCTGCTTTGGCTTGTCTGATCAAGGTTTGTAGAAAAGACTGGAGGGAACCCAAAGCTGATTTTTGCTTAAGGCCCCAAAAGGTTAGATCCGGCTCTGCCCGTTGGCTCTGGACAGTGGTTATTCAGCCTCATGGATCGGCAGTAGTGTCTGAGTTGTTCAATTCTTCAGCTGCTGCAGAGTTTCAGGAGGATGTTCACGTCGATAGACATGCACACTGAACAGATCCCAGACATTTTCAATGGGATTTAGGTCCAGACAAGGTCCAATGACAATGTGCAGTGCACCATTCGACCCGAGCTCAGCGATGTTGGGGGTAAGCACTGATCCAACATATGGTCGATATGGTGGAATAGCGTCAGCACGGAGGCGATTACGGATGGTTCTGGAGACACTGGCCTGTGTCCCAATGGTCTCGGCTGTGGACCTGGTGGAGGCTGAACATGTCACGGAGATGTGCGGGGGGCGGTTGGTCTTATGCAGCGGTCGTTACACGGGGGCCACCAGTACGAGGCGATCGTTAGAGGAACAAGACGACTAATGGTAGAGCGGTGACTCCAAACACCCTGGAGACACAAGACAACACCGTCCATAGCTCGATCCCTCTCTGGTTGGACAATCGTGTGTTTTTGGCTTCATTCTGGTGCCTTTTATAGAGAAGACTTGAGCACAGTTAACCAGCGGTAAAAGTCAACTCTGAGTTTCAAACATGAGTTTGTGTGAATAAACGACCCTGAGGAAACCACCCAGACACAGAGAGGAACAGGCAAACTCCACACAGAAAGACCCGGGCCGAGGCCAGAGCGCTATCCACTCTGCCACCGTGCCACTGACTCTAGTCCACGTTTAGTCCTGACTCTGGTCCGTGCATAGTCTAGACTCTGGTCCGTGTATAGTCAAGACTCTGGTCCGTGCATAGTCTAGACTCTGGTCCGTGAATAGTCTAGACTCTGGTACGTGCATAGTCTAGACTCTGGTACGTGTATAGTCTAGACTCTGGTACGTGTATAGTCAAGACTCTGGTCCGTGTATAGTCTAGACTCTGGTACGTGTATAGTCAAGACTCTGGTCCGTGTATAGTCTAGACTCTGTACGTGTATAGTCTAGACTCTGGTACGTGTATAGTCTAGACTCTGGTCTGTGTATAGTCTAGACTCTGGTACGTGTATAGTCAAGACTCTGGTCCGTGAATAGTCTAGACTCTGGTACGTGTATAGTCAAGACTCTGGTCCGTGAATAGTCTAGACTCTGGTACGTGTATAGTCAAGACTCTGGTACGTGTATAGTCTAGACTCTGGTCCGTGTATAGTCAAGACTCTGGTCCGTGCATAGTCTAGACTCTGGTCCGTGAATAGTCTAGACTCTGGTACGTGTATAGTCAAGACTCTGGTACGTGTATAGTCTAGACTCTGGTCCGTGAATAGTCTAGACTCTGGTCCGTGTATAGTCTAGACTCTGGTCCGTGTATAGTCTAGACTCTGGTCCGTTGTATAGTCTAGACTCTGGTACGTGTATAGTCTAGACTCTGGTACGTGTATAGTCTAGACTCTGGTCCGTGTATAGTCTAGACTCTGGTACGTGTATAGTCTAGACTCTGGTACGTGTATAGTCTAGACTCTGGTCCGTGTATAGTCTAGACTCTGGTCCGTGTATAGTCTAGACTCTGGTACGTGTATAGTCTAGACTCTGGTCCGTGTATAGTCTAGACTCTGGTACGTGTATAGTCTAAACTCTGATCCGTGTATAGTCCCGACTCTGGTCCGTGAATAGTCTAGACCCCAGGTCACCGAAAGGCGGACTCCGGTCCGGATCCGGACCCAAGCGCCGCCCCGTCCGGACCGGACCGCGTTTCCCTCCTGCCAAGCACTCACAGAAAGACTGGAGAATGTAGACGTGATTGTGTAAAGAAGAGCTGTGCAGACTGAGCTCATCAATAGAAACGCGCTCCTCCCACCGCTGTGACTCATCTGTCTCACTTTTGGCACAGCGCCAGAGCCAGAAATACGTGGTTCACATCGGTGCGGTACAGTCTGGGTCTGCAGAGTGTATTTAAAGAACGCGGTTGTGTGTCTGCGTAATGTACGCGGTACAACATCGCCGCTGTGACTCGTTCATCTCACACTTGGCACAGCGCCAAAGACAGAAACGCGGTTCGTGACGATGCGGTGCCGGCTCTGGCTCTGCAGGTTCATTGTATTTAAAGAACGTGTTTGTGTGCGCGTGTAATGGACACGATTCAGAGCGCTGTTTGTGTGATTCTTCATGCGTAAAGTTGGAGAGGGTTATCGCGTGTGTCCTATCGCCAATCAGCCAATCACATGACTTCATTCAGTGACTGCTTTGACCAGTGAGACACAGAGAGAGACAGACGTGGGACAGAACAGGGTCGAGTCAGAACAGACTTAGAATAACTCCATCACAGACTCAGTGATCAGCTCTGATCAATGTAAAAACACTGTTCTCCATCAACATTTATCCATCAAATACATTTTTAAAAGGGAAGTAGCCTAGAATAATTCATTAAAAATAAAGCTTTTATTGTAAAATAGAATTATGTGGGATATTGTGAAAATATAAATATGTTTGTAATTGTTTATAAATTATATTATATTTTATATTATATTATTAAGTCGAATTTAAAATGTCTTAAAAGAAACTTCGCCGTGAAGTTCCGGACCTTGGCTTGGAAATTTTTCCCCCAACTGGACCTCGATGAAATCTTATTGGTGACCCCTGGTCTAGACTCTGGTCCGTGAATAGTCTAGACTCTGGTCCGTGTATAGTCTAGACTCTGGTCCGTGAATAGTCTAGACTCTGGTCCGTGTATAGTCTAGACTCTGGTCCGTGTATAGTCTAGACTCTGGTCCGTGAATAGTCCTAGACTCTGGTCCGTGTATAGTCTAGACTCTGGTCCGTGTATAGTCAGACTCTGGTCCGTGCATAGTCTAGACTCTGGTCCGTGCATAGTCTAGACCAGGGGTCTCAGACTCGCGGCCCGGGGGCCAAATGCGGCCCCCGAGATGATTTTTTGCGGCCCCCGGGATGATTTCAAATTAACATTGAATGCGGCCCGCACCATATAAGTCAGCGGCCCACACCGTAGGTCAGTGGCCCGCCCGTAACAATTTGAACTACAGGTCCCACAATGCACTGCAGCGTAGCGCAGCCTCAGCTCCTCCCCGCTGCCCCGTGCAGCACCAGCAGCAGCAGCACAACATAACACGGCAGAGAGAAGAACTCAAGACTAACTTTTAAACTCTCCACAACAAAGAATGGGACAGAGGACAGAAGGATGATGAGAGCAGAAGCTTCAGACACGAGAGGAGAGACTGTCAGTGTAAGCAGCTGCTCTTTTACAACAGAAAAGCACAGATGTTGATTCTTTCTTTCATGCAGACAGGTGAGTTTCTCTGACTTAGTTCGATGTCATAATGACAAGTGCCTCACGTGTCAAGCTCCACACCACTTTTTATTTGACGAAATTTGATCTAATATCCGCGGAGAAACGTGCATAAACTCCTGCTGAAAAAGACGTTTAGCAATGCGAACCGGCATCGCGAGCGTAACCGCGGCGACACGCACGAGAAAACACACGTGGCAAACATGCACGTGGATTCATCAGTATCTAATCATCATCAATACAAACGTGTGCTGAGACGTCCTGACAAAGGCTCACTTCTGTAGTGTTCGTGAAACACATTGAAAGTGTGAAGAGCACAAGAGACACACAGACCAGACAGGAACATGAACCTATGGAAATATAAAGACTTTTAATGTTGAAATGTGACTTGAAAACCTCTAAAATGCACCAGAATACAGTAAATAGCCTGCAATTTGGTCAAAACTTCCTGGAGAGGACAATGTGACCCTGGTTAAACACTTTTTTTTTACTTTTTTCATTACATAGGAGAGAGTATTGTAAAATGCATTATATATAATACTGTTATTATATTGTAGGCTCGATATTGGAGGTACAACGTAATCATTTTATTTATATTGAACATATAAGAGCCAGGCCAAAATTTTAAATGCGGCCCTCGACCCATTTACCTCCGATCAATGCGGCCCCAGCTCCATTTGAGTTCGAGACCCCTGGTCTAGACTCTGGTCCGTGCATAGTCTAGACTCTGGTCCGTGTAGACTCTGGTCCGTGTATAGTCTAGACTCTGGTCCGTGTATAGTCTAGACTCTGGTACGTGTATAGTCTAGACTCTGGTCCGTGTATAGTCTAGACTCTGGTCCGTGTAGACTCTGGTCCGTGTATAGTCTAGACTCTGGTCCGTGTATAGTCTAGACTCTGGTACGTGTATAGTCTAGACTCTGGTACGTGTATAGTCTAGACTCTGGTCCGTGTATAGTCTAGACTCTGGTACGTGTATAGTCTAGACTCTGGTCGTGTATAGTCTAGACTCTGGTACGTGTATAGTCTAGACTCTGGTCCGTGTATAGTCTAAACTCTGGTCCGTGTATAGTCTAGACTCTGGTCCGTGTATAGTCTAGACTCTGGTACGTGTATAGTCTAGACTCTGGTACGTGCATAGTCTAGACTCTGGTCCGTGCATAGTCTAGACTCTGGTCCGTGCATAGTCTAGACTCTGGTACGTGTATAGTCAAGACTCTGGTACGTGTATAGTCTAGACTCTGGTCCGTGAATAGTCTAGACTCTGGTCCGTGTATAGTCTAGACTCTGGTCCGTGTATAGTCTAGACTCTGGTCCGTGTATAGTCTAGACTCTGGTACGTGTATAGTCTAGACTCTGGTCCGTGTATAGTCTAGACTCTGGTCCGTGTATAGTCTAGACTCTGGTACGTGGTATAGTCTAGACTCTGGTCCGTGTATAGTCTAGACTCTGGTACGTGTATAGTCTAAACTCTGATCCGTGTATAGTCCCGACTCTGGTCCGTGAATAGTCTAGACTCTGGTCCGTGAATAGTCTAGACTCTGGTCCGTGTATAGTCTAGACTCTGGTCCGTGAATAGTCTAGACTCTGGTCCGTGTATAGTCTAGACTCTGGTCCGTGTATAGTCTAGACTCTGGTCCGTGAATAGTCTAGACTCTGGTCCGTGTATAGTCTAGACTCTGGTCCGTGTATAGTCAGACTCTGGTCCGTGCATAGTCTAGACTCTGGTCCGTGCATAGTCTAGACTCTGGTCCGTGCATAGTCTAGACTCTGGTCCGTGTAGACTCTGGTCCGTGTATAGTCTAGACTCTGGTCCGTGTATAGTCTAGACTCTGGTACGTGTATAGTCTAGACTCTGGTCCGTGTATAGTCTAGACTCTGGTCCGTGTAGACTCTGGTCCGTGTATAGTCTAGACTCTGGTCCGTGTATAGTCTAGACTCTGTACGTGTATAGTCTAGACTCTGGTACGTGTATAGTCTAGACTCTGGTACGTGTATAGTCTAGACTCTGGTACGTGATAGTCTAGACTCTGGTCCGTGTATAGTCTAGACTCTGGTACGTGTATAGTCTAGACTCTGGTCCGTGTATAGTCTAAACTCTGGTCCGTGTATAGTCTAGCTCTGGTCCGTGTATAGTCTAGACTCTGGTACGTGTATAGTCTAGACTCTGGTACGTGCATAGTCTAGACTCTGGTCCGTGCATAGTCTAGACTCTGGTCCGTGCATAGTCTAGACTCTGGTCCGTGCATAGTCTAGACTCTGGTACGTGCATAGTCTAGACTCTGGTCCGTGTATAGTCTAGACTCTGGTACGTGTATAGTCTAGACTCTGGTCCGTGAATAGTCTAGACTCTGGTACGTGTATAGTCTAGACTCTGGTACGTGCATAGTCTAGACTCTGGTCCGTGTATAGTCTAGACTCTGGTACGTGTATAGTCTAGACTCTGGTCCGTGAATAGTCTAGACTCTGGTACGTGTATAGTCTAGACTCTGGTACGTGCATAGTCTAGACTCTGGTCCGTGCATAGTCTAGACTCTGGTACGTGTTTAATCATTAGTTATGGCACATGAGTTCATATTGACAAACAAACAAGCTCTTATCAAACTTGTGCTGCAGCCAAAGTCTGAGAACAAGAATAAAACTTTACTTAAAGACTTGTTAATGATAAAAGAAAGAAAAATAAATATTTTTTCTTAAAAAAGTGTATTTCAAAATATATATTGCCTTTTAAAATATGAAAAAATATATCTAAACATAACTTTGCGTTTCAACATGGAGCTTTAATGTTGTACTGTATGTTTTTTTATTTATTTTTTTCAGATATTTGATGAGGACAGTGAAACACCCGGTTCTGCTCAAAGACCCAGACCTGCTGCAGTTCCTCGAGAGCCCAGAGGTGAGTTTGGACTGTTAATAGGTTGTGTTCACAGTGAAGAAGGCGATGATGTCATAAGGTCAAATATCTATCTACACTATATTCAATTTTCAGTCAAACCTAGTTATTCAAAAATTTCTCAGTATAAACCTTTGCATCATAAGGCAAGACATGGCAAGTGAATAGGAAAAAAAAAAAAATATTGCTATGTATGTAATGTAAGAAAAAAATGTATTACAAGTTTTTCATCATGTCATGTTTTCATACAGAAATGTGTAAAAAAATGCCAAAAATACACTAAACGGGGTGATCAAAAACACAAACATGGACACAGCCAAATTTAAACCTATTAATTATTTTGTTCACACATTTGATATGATATATAATATGAAAACATTTATCTGATTTTCACATTCATGTCTCTAAACCGAACACTTTTCCTGTTGTTTTCGTTGTAATTTGCCTCAGTTTAACCTCGCGGCTCTTCTGACACATTAACTTATTGAAAATCGGCTGAAATTGCGCCTCGTTTTGCTCCGCCTGTGCGTGATTGGTGTTCCCGCGTCTCCGTGGCGACAGCTGGCCTGATTGGTGTTGCCGCGTCTCCGTGGCGACAGCTGTAAAAGCGCGCCCTCGTTTTTCTTCATTTCTCGGCCAAAGCGGCTCCGGTGCCTCGGCCGTGACAGGCGTTAACTCGACGTGTCCCGCGGGGGCGCTACGGCCGGCCGCGGCAATTTCAGACAATTTAAGGGTTCAGGCGACGTTCGTTAGCTGCTCCATCACCTGCGGCGGCCATGTTGGAGTGACCGGAGAAAAGAGTTTTACACCAAAGACAAACTAAATGAGTTTCACTTTTAGGGAGAAAACACAGACACAACAAACACTGGGCTTATCTTAGTTTAAAGCTGCACCGTGTAACTTTCTGGAGATAGAAAGTCAAGTGCTAAATACAATAGAAACAGAAAGATAGAATCATTCTTAGAACATTTACTTTGAGGATAGATATATTTTATGCTGTAGTGTCAAAAATATGTTTAAAGAAGCAACTTGTGAAATGAAAACAAACCAAACCACAGACCATATAAGAATTCATTCTGGGTCATGCAAACTCGCTCAGATGAAAGTCATACATTTTATTATTTATTTAGTGCCACAAAGACATCCAATCAAAAAAAAAAAGTTTATTCAAGTTTATTTTTAGATCAGAATGCTACACGATGAACCTTAAAGGAGAAGATCTATGAATTATTTTTTTAAGTTTAAATATCAGTTATATAAAATATGACTTTTGCAGGGCAATTTTCAAGATCTTAAACACATTAAACTGCATTGATTTGATCAGTGGCAGCTCCTGTTTGGGGCTGCTCTGGTCAATACATAACCAGTTATCAAAACCCAGTGCCCATAATTATATTCTATTGTTAATCAACCAATCTAATGTTATTTAACAACTCTAGGCTGTGCCATTAATCGAAAAATCGAGAGATCAAATCGAAACGAATCATCAATTATTTGGTGGTGGGTTTTGAATCGAAAGATCGAAAACCGAACTTTTGTCAATAAAAATGTGTAGTTTGGAGCAAAAGTCAATCTTAGAGACAAAATAATGATATACTAAAGCTTTGAAAAAATATCATAAATGGGACATAATAAAAGTTTTAGTTTCGTTTATATTCATGAATGGCATTTTTCAGTTGTTTTTGAAAAGGTTAAGCTAAATCGAATCGAAAATCGAGATCGAGCGATATGAGAAAAAAAAATCGTGATTATATTTTTTCCCAGATCGCCCAGCACTAAGGTGGCATTAGCATGACCTGTGACTAATAAAGTCAATTATAAGACAAGATACAGACGTACATGACGCAGAGTGTGAGGTGCAGCGCCCATTAGTTTGCATTGTAGGACTGAAACCTACATTAGATTCAGTAGAAGCGGCGGGTGAGATTTTAAACGAGGCTTAGATTGTGCAAAAAGAGGCAGGACTATGTCCTGGAAGTCGAAAATAATTTCCTTTGATTGGGCAAAGATGTTTTAGGCATTTTAATCAGGTTTTGATCAACTTTAACTGCACTTCTCGCACATTTTTTCAGTTCTTGCTGCGTCGCATCTATTGATTTGATTACGCCAAAATTAAAGCGTGTGACATTCGTCTGTTTGCAGTTGGCTGTGTATATATTTCAATATCAGGGTTCGGTCTTGAAAACAATTTGCAGTTGTATCTGATGATAATATATATTTGTTTGTATTTGCGGCTGGATCTGTATATAATAATATCTCTTTGTATTTGCAGTTGGTTCTGTATATAATAATATCTCTTTGTATTTGCGGCTGGATCTGTATATATTAATATATATTTATTGTATTTGCGGCTGGATCTGTATATATTAATATATATTTATTTGTATTTGCAGTTGGTTCTGTATATAATAATATCTCTTTGTATTTGCAGTTGGCTCGTGCGGTGAACACTCAGGCTCTGAGTGGAGCTGGTCTCATGAGGATGATGAACAAAGCAGCCGACGCCGTCAACAAGATGACGATAAAAATGAACGAATCCGACACTGTGAGACACTTGCATGCATATATACATACAATAATACAACACTTATACATCTCTTATATACATATACAATTGTACAACAAGAAACCCATCCAAATGAACCAGTCTGAACTAGTCTCTCTCTCTCATACCTAATTGTTGAGTCGTGTCATTAACAGTAAATAGTGTAAATTTAAACAACAGTTTGTAATCCATAGGCTAAAGATGTTCTACACAGCCTAAACTGTTTTTTGTTTCTGTCTTTTATTTGCAAAGTTATGAGCAAACTTCACTGGGAACCTCTGAAACACAATTAGAAAATAATACGTCCCCACAGTCATTTGAACAGGAATTCTCATTTACATGTTTTTCAGTTTGCTGTTTAAACAATATTTTAATTAAAAATGTCTATATATATTTTTTTTTTTAGTTTACAGTTGACTGATTTAGTGTAACAGTCTGAAATAAAAGTATCATCAGAATGTTTATTTTATTTTACCTAATTTTTTTCAAAAGAATTGCGAGGGGGCCCCCCAGACCCCCCTTATAGTCTGCCACAGACTGGGCAAAACAGGCTTAATATTGGTAATGTAGATGTTGTGATTACATAAAATCCTCGATGAAAATGTCCTGGAGAATATTTTTGGACTATAAGTGGGAACATGCGGGTGTTTACAGTGTTGCCAGTGTCGTTTTCATAGGTGAGAAGAAGCTGCAGGTATAACGGTAAATGAAAGAGTGGAATACAGTTCAAATACTATAATGTTCCCAAAAACACTGCAGACAAGCTGATGGAAAGTCTCTGGATTTAAATAATTATGTATAGTTGTGTTATTTGTGACTCTATAGCGGTTTGTCAGTAAAACATAATTCTGACATGATTGTGATCTATGGTTTTTTTTTCAGTGGTTTGAGGAGAAGCAGCAGCACTTTGAGAATCTGGACCTTCAGCTGAGAAAACTCCACGGAAGCATCGAGTCGCTCGTCTGTCACAGGAAAGGTCAGTTTGTATGAGGGGGCGGAGTCTAAAGGGATGGGAGAAGTCTGGAGTGAGGTACAGTATTTCAGCAGGGTTGTGAACAAAAGAGCGTCTGTCCTGAAGCCATTGGGCAGAACTCAGGCCGCTCTGCACTGGTTCCCCGCACCGCTCCACCGCACACATGCGCTTCCCCAGCCATGCCCACACCGCATACCCAAATGTCGTCCAACCTGCAGTTAATTTATGTTAATTCCATAAAGGGTTAATTTTTTTGAAACCATTTAATTGTTTCGATAATACTTAAACTACTGATACTAATTTGTATTTTTTTGTTTTAATGTTTTTCAAGCATTTGGTCAATATTTATGAAATAGCGCGAGTAATTTTTTGACGGTCCCTAAACAGCACGTTACAGACGAGCTCCCCACACAAAGTGCACGCAGCCAGGCCACATCCGGAGTTCCCGCTGTAGCCACGGAGCCGAATATGCAACGTGAAACTAACTTCACCACTGTGATCCACTGACGAAAAAAATGCAAGAACACAAGCTCCAAAAGACCAAGAGCGGTTCTTTGAGTGCTTGTGCTGTGCAAGAACTGTTGTAAACCAGGTGAAAATCTTGCCTCAAAAGCCGTTTCTTCCTCTCTTTTTATTAAATTTATTGTGAACTTTACTATTACGTCATGCGTTGTTGACGCAGTCACTGACTGTGCGCCGACAACACGCCTGCACCAGTTCTCTACTCAAGCCCAGGATTTTGATCGGGAACCTCTCCTGCTCTGGTTGGGGCCGGTATGGGCTCCTGTTGCCGCCCCTGAACTTTTCTGAACTTTTCGTCTCGTACACTCCTCGTGCCGCACAAATTGAACTGTCCCACCCTTGCACTCGCACTTTCCACTCTTGCACTTTCCTCTGGATATCAATGGACAAATAAGCACGAGATTGTGTGTCATACTCTTAGGACATTGAACTCGGGACAATCGAAATCAAACTCTTGCGCTTAGCACATACTATTGAATTTGCACAGCAAGAAATTATTTTTGAGTGTATATTTTTCCTAAGCTTGAATTGTACATATTTATTACTGAATGCACATTCTTTTTGTCTATTGTTCTCTGTTTTTGTCAACTCAATTATATTATCAGCAAAACCTAAATCGCTGTCTCAGCCTCAATTGCTCCACTCCTCGAGCCGAACCAAAGCAGCTTCTGACTTAGCCCAACTAAAATACATACCGTTTGTCATTAAAGGCTGGTGTTACATGTCATTTACCACGTTACTAT